>OX439483.1:360756806-361356806 GCA_949320155.1 Melangyna quadrimaculata
GCTATTTGTGGACTTTTTTAAATGGTTAGGAATAAGTCCGGTTTGTCGGCATATTAGTAGGAATTTTAAGTTCTGTTTTTGTAAAGCTAAAGTTTTTTGTGAATTGCTGTATTGTTTTAAATTGTCACACACTTGTAAACCATATTTGTATTTAATGTGTTGGTAGTAGTTCTTCATTTTGATGGATTGTTGATTCTGCTCGGCTAGCCGTCCGATGATTATACTAAAAATGATTTATTGACCAATTTGGAATTAATAATTGTGATTGGAAGTGATTAAAAATAATCTTTCCGTCGGCTTTTTTTGGTCACTGTAGTTTTTGCAATGAAACAATTAAGTTACATTAGCTTTCCCGACGTTTCGGCAGGGGTTGCTGCCTTCTTCAGGGGAACTTTATTCGGACAACAAGAAAAAATATATTGTTTACATTATAATAACATTAATTGAAACAATACAAAATACACTCACTTTAATAAAATCATCGCTTTGGAAGGAATTCAATATAGAAATGCATGAAAAATGGTTTGAAAATCGCACTGACATTGAATTCCCTTTAGAGGTCAAATGGCTTTTATCGTTGGGCAAGAAATTTGCACTCCCAGTGGATAAACATAGCTTTCCTCTTTTTCAATTGATAGCTGATGGAGAAGAAATAATTCGAAGTGTGCAAGACGAAAGAGAGCAAGAGCTTATGAGGGCACAATATAGCAACATGCTGCACTCGTTTCAACGCCACCAACAAAATGATCGATTTGCCAAATATTTGCTTAATGTAAATAAGCAAACAATCAATTTTCTTAGGCAGCACAAAAACATTGTTATTGTACCAGCTGACAAAGGTAACGTCACCGTGGCGATTGAGCGTGTGGAGTATGACGATAAGATGATTGAATTGTTGTCAGATCGCAATACTTACAGACGGGTAAGGAATAACCCAACAACAACTTTACAAACTCGCAACAACGATCTAGTCAAATGGCTAAACAACAACAATTGCATTGATGATAGGGAAAAGGCGAAGATGACAACGTATACATCGCAGCTTCCATCCATATACGGACTGCCAAAAATTCATAAAGCAAACATGCCCCTGCGTCCCATTACGTCATCAATGAAACTACCATGTTATGAGCTTTCGAGGTTTATTGGCAGAATTTTACAGTGCGCGACGGCAAAATCAACCTACTCGGTTATAAATTCATTTGAATTTGTTGAGAAGGCTAAAAAAATAAAATTAAAAGACAATGATGTTTTAGTTTCGTATGATGCAGTGTCACTTTTTACAAACATTCCCATACAACTAGCCATCACCATTATAAAAAAGAAATGGGAAATAATTAGTGAAAACACTAGAATTAATCTGAACAAATTTCTTGAAATCCTTGATTTCTGCCTCAAGGAAAATAACTATCTACAATTTAAAGATGACATTTTCAAACAAATTTTTGGCATGCCTATGGGCAACCCTTTGTCACCCACGATTGCAGATTTAGTACTTGATCACGTACTAGATGAATGTTTTAGTGGAATGGAAGAAAGGCCTACTTTTGTTGCTAAGTATGTAGATGACATTTTTGCCGTGATGGACAAACGCAACATTGAAAAAGTGCAGCTGATCCTTAACGGATTCCACCCGAAAATCCAGTTCACTGTGGAAATGGAACATAACAGGTCAATAGCATTTTTGGACGTAAAAATCCATCGTGAAAACAACCGTCTATTGTTTGACTGGTACCAAAAACATACTGCATCGGGAAGATTAGTCAACTTTCGGTCTAACCAAGCGAGGCACATAGTTATGAACACTGCATCCAATCTCGTCAGTAAAGTTTTCGCACTCAGCGACGAACAATTTCACTCTGCCAATGAGAAAAAAATCAAAAAAATCCTGAGTGACAATGGTTTTCCAAATTCTATAATTCGTGGTCTACTTCAGAAACACAATTGCAAAATTCCAAGCGAAGACACTAAAGACCCGAATAATGGTTACTACAAAAGTATGGTTTACATCCCAAGACTGACTGAGAATTTTAAAGAAGTGATAAACCAAAAACTAACAGATGTTCGCCTGGCCTTCAAATCAAATAAGACTCTGAGTCACCTTTTCACTAAACTTAAAACGAAAGCGGATAAGGATAAAGTTACTGATGTCATTTACAAAATAAATTGTAAGGGTAAACCTAATGAACCATGCAACCAGTGTTACATCGGAACTACAAAACAATTTCTTAAACAGCGAATTTCTAATCATAAATCGGATATCAAATCAAACAATCCTGGAAAGACAGCCCTGGCGAGCCACAGTATCGAAAACGGCCACTCTCCAGATTTTGAAGGTGTCAAAGTCCTACAGACAGAGAAACATGTTTCGAAACGATACACCCTAGAAACATTACACATCATCAACAACAACAACAACATGAACAGAAAACAAGACACCCAAAACATCTCTGCCATCTATTGTTCTCTTGTCTCATCATAACACAGTATTCTTTCAGTTTCTTTACTCCTTGTTTAAATTCCATAGACTAAACTTCGTTTGAAGTGGTTATTTCTTTACTTTTGTAAATAATATTACAATTATTAGATACAATAATTTTAAATGTCAGTTTAAATTTAAACACAGTTTTATTAAAGTGAGTGTATTTTGTATTGTTTCAATTAATGTTATTATAATGTAAACAATATATTTTTTCTTGTTGTCCGAATAAAGTTCCCCTGAAGAAGGCAGCAACCCCTGCCGAAACGTCGGGAAAGCTAATGTAACTTAATTGTTTCATTGCAAAAACTACAGTGACCAAAAAAAGCCGACGGAAAGATTATCTTTAATCACTTCCAATCACAATTATTAATTCCAAATTGGTCAATAAATCATTTTTAGTACTAACAATATATCCCCACCAAATGACAGGAATTTAACAAATACGGAAATTGACGATTACCTGGAAAAAATGGACAGTACAATCCAACGAACAATGGAAAAAACAATACCGAAATACAAAGAACGCGAAGCCACCGACATGTACCGCAACGCAACTATCGACGCACTACACAAACAAAAAAGTGGACTTTTGACAAGACTGAAACTCTTGTACAGACGATTTACTGACAGACACGATCTGGAGATTAGGACACTGAAGTCGTCTATCAAAAACATCAACCAACTGATCAAAGAAAACTACCGGTTTTCTATTAATTTGTACTGGGACAACAAAATTCGGGCCGTTAATTCTAGTGACCCGAGTATTTAGGCGGAATGATCAGAACGAACTTCCGTGTCTTAAGCTTCAGAGACCGACAGAGAACAGAGACGTACTTCTGATAGCAGGCATAGATCCAGAGGAAGCCGTCTTGGACGATGACCTCTTTATAATCGAAGATCCTCGTGAGAAAGTGGAGGCTGTGGGGGCTGCTTTCCAGCAAGTGTATAAGGTGAATGCTAGCATTCGCCCGAACCATGACCTGGAGAACAGAGCCTTGCTTCACCACTTCTACCTTCGAAATGAAATGACGCAATGGCGATCAGAGAATCTCGGTTTCACCGGGTTCAATGAATAACACTTGGCAAACGCCACCATCGCCGATCGAAACGGGGCTAATTCCCTGTTAATTTCAAAAGTTGAGCTCCAGCTCATCTTCGCTTCATTAAAGAAAAAGAAGTCAGCAGGAATCGATGGTATATCCAACGTTGTACTGCGACATCTGCCTCAGGAAGCAGTTGACATTTATGCCACACTGTTTAACAACGCTCTGAATAATGCATATTATCCAGGGCGTTGGAAAACAGCTGTGGTTCATCCTCTCCCGAAAAAGGGAAAGGACAACTCCAATCCGGCGAATCTCCGGTCGATAAGTCTTCTTCCGAGTATCAGTAAGGTATTTGAGAAAGTTATAAATAGAGCTCTGTCCAAGTGGGCGGAGGACAACAATATCATACCGGACAATCAGTTCGGCTTTAAGGCGGGACATGACACCATTCATGCCGCGTCTAAGATGATGTCCAATGGAACAAATCTAAAAGACAGTGTACGGGTGCTTGTCTGGTAGACTTGGAGAAAGCTTTCGACACCGTATGGTTAGAAGGTGTCTATCTAAAGTTAGCCAGACTTGTCATAAGTAAACCCCTTTTATATATGCTTTATGATATGCTCAATGGTAGAAAGTTTGTTGTCAAAAGTGGCAGTGTAACTTCTACCGCAACCTTCGAAATTAAAAATGGTCTTCAGCAGGGAGCGGTTAACTCACCGATTCTCTTCAGTATTTACACCAGCGATCTGATAGGTAGTCTAGCCCATGCCATAGCGTATGCCGACGATCTAATTGCGTACAGAACAGCCCCAACAGTTGAGGTCATCAGAATTCTCTTGCAGCGTGACTTCGACAAGATTCAGCGATATTGCGATGACTGGAAGTTGAAAATCAACGTCCAGAAATCAGAAACTATTCTGTTCAGGACTCCATTGCATGGTGTCCCTAGGGATACAAGAAAGAACTGGTGCAAGCTGGTGATCGTAGGGCCACATGGACATCCACTGGCGAATAAAAGTGTAGTAAAGTACCTTGGCATCTGGATGGATCAGTATTTGTATTTCGACAGACATATAAATGCTGCTCTGACCAGAGCCAGGGGAGCTTTCGCCCTGACAAAACGGTTGTTTTTTAGCAGCCGTCTTGATAGCAGGGTTAAGGTGATTTGCCTATGGATGCCCGGTGTGGTTCAACGTTGCCCCATCTCAAATGGAAAAGATTCGGGTGTTTGAGAGACAGTGTCTTCGACGCTGCCTTGGATTACACAGAACACCAGAGTCGGAGTACAAACATTATTATTCCAACGAGGTTCTATACAATGGATCCAACATTAACAGAATCGATAATTTTATACTCAAGCTGATTCGGGGTCACATTGCAAGAGCGATGTCCTCGGCTAATAGCTTAATTTTTGGGGCTTACTACCCCAACAACGAATACTTTGAGAGTGTGCGTTTGAGCGGTTATATTCCACCTAACGCATTCTTCTATTTAGACAGTCGGGGCTGATACAGGATAGAGAGGCGGTTCCGCTAATCTACCACGTCTGCCGTAGAACTGTGGATAGGCGACTTCTTTATAGTCGAGACGTCATCGCACAAGGTGGAGCTGAGCGACTTCGGTTCAGTAGGACTGTGTCTGATAGGGACCGAAGAGATAGGGTGATGCAGGGGAGCCAGTTTTGGTGGCTTAATGCTGAAAATAATAATTTTTAAAGTTGACTCAGATATAGTTCTGGTCTTGGTCGACTTACATAGTTTTAGGTTTATTAGATTTAAGTAGGGACAGTCAGGGTGGCACAAAAAAAAAAAAAAAAAAAATCAAACAAAAAAAATTATAAAACAACAAAATCAAACAAAAAAAAAATACAAAATTAAAAAAGCCTGCTGTGGCTGTTCTAGTTTTTAAGGTAGTTATAAGTAGTTTTATAGTAGTTTTTAAGTAGTCCAAGTAGTTTTAATTAGTTTTAAAATATTTTTAGGTAGTATGTAAGTTTTATATAAAAAATAAAAGAAAATGATATGTATACCAAGTTTTTTTGCAATCTTTCTTGGTGAAAAATAAAACTAGAAAGATATTAGTATATAATTAGTTCTTAGGCCGAAAGGCATTAGTATTAGGATATTGTTTAACTTAGAGCGCCCGCCTAGGGCCAGTAAGTTAGTTGTAAAATATTGATAAGTAGGCTAGTTTTTATGAATTTTTGTCTAGCATAAAGGTAGTTATAAGTTAAATGAAAATAAAAATGAATTTAAAAAAAAAGAGTGCTCGGCAGTTGATCAGAAGGACGTGAGTTCGAACCCCGGAAAAGTCAAGTAAGTACAAATTTAAGTTTTTCAATTTAATTAATATCTATACATTTCAGACAAACAAACAAAGCTTGTTCCTAGGCCCAAATGTTGAGAAAATTATGTAACATAATAAAAAATAAAATGAAAATAAGCTAAAAAAAAAATTTATTTTTCAACTGCATTAAGAGGCTTTTATAAAGTCTTACACAAAAGAATTTATTAGGCCTTTTTAAGACCTTATTATGCAAGCTATTTGTTTTCAAAGTAACTGCAAATGAAGGCCATTTTAAGACCTTTTTATGCAAGTTATTTTTTGTTCATAGTAACTGCAGGTGAATGCCTTTTTAAGACCTAATTACACAAGTTATTTGTTTTCAAAGTAACTGCAGGTGAAGGCCTTTTTAAGACCTTAATGTACAAGTTATTTTTTTCATAGTAACTGCAGGTGATGGCCATTTTAAGACCTTATTATACAAATTATTTGTTTTCAAAGTAACTGCATGTGAAGGCTTTTTCAAGATCTTATTACACAAGTTATTATTTTTTCATAGTAACTGTACGGGAAGGCCTTTATAAGACCTTGCTATACAAGCTATTTTTTTTAATAGCATAACTGCAGGTGAAAGCCATTTGTTTGTTTCTTTAAGGCCTTATTAAAATGTTCGCGGAAAGATATTGATTTGCATAGCACTTGTGATGGAAGTTCTTATGGAGTTAATTATCTTGTATGACTTACGCCAAAGTGATTTGCATAAGACCTGTTATGGTTACTATACAAGCCAGAAAATAGCTTCTTTAAGGCCTTATTAAGATGTTCAAGGAAAAGTATTGATTTGCATAGAACTTGTGTTAGTAGTTCTTATGGAGTTAATTAGCTTGCATAATTTACGCCAAAGTGATTTGCATAAGACCTGTAATGGTTACTATACAAGCCAGGAAATAGCTTGTATTGAACCTACTACAAGCTAAATTGTTAGTTGGGTCTAAGTGTTTAGGAACAAAAACTTTACTTGATATAGACTTTTATCGCTTCTGGTGTATAAATCTAGTAATATTTATTACTATTTATGTTGAAAACAAAGAAAATGTAATCAAAAAGTAGAAACTCACCCTTGAAATTCCATTCGTACGTGCCCTAACTTCCACCACAAGAAGTAGACCAGTTTTGCTCAATCATGGTGAGAATTTTGAAAGATAAAATAAAAATAAAAAGCAAATTCGGATCGATAAATCATTAATATTTTATTATACATTTATAATTATAATTAGAACAAAATTATTTGGATTTCAAAGTGACGCTTCTTATATGAAAAATGTGAGACGCATGACCTTCAATAAACTGGTGATGATGATGATAATGAAAAAGCATCATATATTATCTGCTTGGACAATGCCGAGAGAGTTCCCGACATGGATGCAAATATTTTGCCAGCTTTCATGCGTCTACCTTTTATAAATGGCAAAAAAGATATGGTCTGGTTGTGGCGATTGGCGGCAAATACATTCGTATTTAAGGCTTGTAAATCAGCTTTAAGCCACCAAAGTAATGACAACCAAACTCATTGCTGATGAGAGGCAGGCTCTTGATCTATTCAGACATTGTCAGCAGTTAGAATGTCACTTGGAATCCACCATTGGCTATGCTCATTGGGTGTGCAGCAAAAATTCAAACAAACTATTGAACTGTTGCACTGGATGCCATGAGGATAACTGCTCTCCAGAAGCACTGCCCTACCAAGGTATTCTCAATGCCCATCATCAACTATGGCGTCCGGCTATTAGTGAGTACTTACAAGCTGTAAAAACTGCAAGCCCAGAGTCGAAAAATAAGCTTTGTACAAACTTGGTTTATAAATATGTTTCTCAAGAATTATCAGCCAGAGAAAGCTATTAACGCTTTCAACTAGGTATCAGTGGCCAGTTTCCAGCCTATTTTTGATTTTAGTATCAATAGCTTCAATATGGTTTATTGTTCAAAGAGCGAGGCTGACAACAAGATTATTACATATCAATGGTTGGCGATATATAATTAATTTGACATACATACCTTCTAAACTTCCGATTTCATAAAAGACAATGATTCAAAGGATGAAACTGCAAGTGCCCAAGAACCCAAAGTCCAATTGACATTGATGCTACTATTAAGGATATTGTCAATCTATTTACACCACCTTCTGAATTGTTTGGTGTGCAGAATGCAGAGGTTACACCATACGTTAATGATACTTCGTATCCGAACTTATGTTACGAGTCCCAACATGAACAAGTTTATGACTACAACAATCATAGAGTAGTCAACAATTTTACCCAACCAATCTGGAACCAACAGAATTGCAGAACTCAAATAATTTATATGCAACAAGCGGCGGAACTAAGGAGTACTTGGGAGTTCATTACGATGTATACTTGGATGCAATTTTAAATTCAGAATGTTTCAAAATGATGAGTGCAAACAATAATGCAAATTCCCCTGGTAATCCAGGGGACGGCTCCAGCTCGGGTGCAGATAAAAACACTAATCTTCGAGTTCTACTGGTGGTGACAATATAACAGATTTCTTGGATTTATCTTGTGGCAGTGCAGGCAGCTCGTTGGATGGCGAAGTGAATCAGGTCATGATTTTTCGTGATAACCAATGGCAATTTTACAACAAGGCAAATGACACTTGCACAAAAGAAGTACAATATGTTCGGTAAACGATATTTACACAACGAGGTGGCAAACAATACTCTAAATAATTCCAAGGTAAATACCCTACATACCGAAAGTCCCAAAAGTGAGCTAGATGAAAAAGAAAATTCAACAATGGATGATTTTGAAGATAAATTAAAACACATGCAAACATGAGGAATATAAGTAAACTTATTAAAAAAACCGTAAAGAGAAAGACAGAACGAGATAAGTTCAAAAGCAACGACAAGAATCTTGTACATCATAATCATACATATTCTTTGTCGCACAGTCATATTTCTAATCCAGCTCTGGACCGAGATGGCTCTGAATATGATGATGGTCCATCTTTTTTGACAAGAGATGAAAAGCGTGCACGCAGCCTTAATGTTCCAATTCGCGTTCACGACATCATAAACATGCCAATGGATGAATTTAATGAATGCATTTCCAAGTACGACCTAAACGAAAATAAACTCTCGCTCATTCGCGATATTAGTCTTCGGGGAAAGAATAAGGTTGCCGCACAAAACTGTCGCAAAAGAAAACTAGATACAATTTTATCTCTGGAAAGTGAAGTGGAAGAAGTACGGCGCAGGAAGGAAAAATATTGAAAAAACGTATGTCGCAATGGAAAAGAAAATAATTGCCAACAAATTTGCAGCTCTACACAAACATATCTTTCATTATATAAAAAATGACGATGCAAACCGTGTTCACTTTCTAAATTCAGTTTGCAACAAGCTTCAGATGGTTCTATGTACCTTTTACCAAGAGAAAATTCCACGCAGGATCAAAATGGTTAAATTTTATTTTAAGTTTCTGTTTTTGTTTTTTTTTTAATTTAATTTCAAAAAAGTGGTATTATGGAATTTTGTTAATTTTGAATTAAATTCAATGTATAAAGAAAAAAGGTATTGGGTCAGTAAATAAATTATATTTTATTTAAATGGTGCTTTTTTCAAATTTTAATTTGTATTATTTTTTTGGAAAGCTCTGTGTGATGATAAAAGTAAGTATATTGTTAACGGTAGCAAAGGCGCGCCAAATAATCAAAAAAGCAAAGGCTTATTAATAAAGAACGAATATTTATAAAAACGCAATTGATGAATCACAGAAGAAATTCTATTTTTGTTAGAACGTTTGATAATGCTACTCTTTGAATCAGGAACTGTTTAAAAAAAAATCTTAATTACCAACAAATCATTATTGAACAAAATTAAACAAAAAAAATTTGTTTCGATTTAAATTGCAGTTTCCTATACGTAGCCCGTTTATCGGTTGGCTTTTTTATTGACATTTTCTTAATTTTGTTGTTCTTACCAAGGGTAATTTTATCGTGCTAGCTGAAACACTTTCCAATAAAATATTTAATTTTTGGAAAAGCGATTCAATACGAGTTTGTTCTACAGAACTTGATGCCGAACCCAACTTATTTTGTAATTAAAATTTAATCTTTTTGTAAAAATTCCTCACTTTTGCTGTTTAAAGGCTAATGCTGAAATTTGTTTATGTGCTTGCTTAACGATTTTTTCGCATCTGATTAATTGTTGTTGTTGTTCAAGAATCATACATAAGTCGCTAAAAAATGTAGGTTTCCTTTTTACTTTAAATTGAAATTGCATGGGGAGTCGTTGAAGCAACAAAACCAAATGCCCCAATTCTTTTTTTGAAATCAGATAAAAGTTGAACATGTTTTCTGTACTTTCTTAGATATTCCTAATATTAATAAATCATTCGAAATTAAAATGGGCAGCACATTTTCGATCCTACACTATGATTGAAATTTGACATTCGTAGAAGTACTTTGTGTTGAACTGGTCGAAGAAAGGGCAGTTTTAAATAACAACTACCATAAACGTGATTTAGAACTACCACTTTAAAATATCAACTACCATAAAACATAACAACTACCACTTAAAACAGTCCCTGCTTTGGATATTAAATTGCTATTGAAAAGGAATAAATCTAAAGATAGTGGCAGGCAATAAAGTGCTATTGTAATCTTACAAAAAGTGAGATATGTATGTTCGGATCGATTGTTTTGTTCGTGTAACACTTGGTTTGTTGTAATTATGTATCAAAAGAAGATATCATTGGTGCGATTCAATCAACTAAATATTATTATTTGTCCTACTAAGCTGATAATTGATTTACAAAATTTTATAAATAATCAATAGGAAATTTACTTGACTTGAATAGAAACAAAATTATAAAAGAAAATATATGGTTTCGACTTGGCGAGACGATAAAGCGACAGCCTAATTTACTCCGAGTACCGATGAGGTGAATCTTTAATATTTTCCCACGTTTGTATTTCTTTCCATATAAATCACATTTGTGTTGCTTTTGGTCAGAGTGGACGAGCATGTGCATATTGAGGGTGCTTCGAGTATTTAGCTGCAATCCACACGAAGTGCAGATGTTATTGGTATCGTTCTGGGTGTCTTCGTGAGTCTGGAAGTATACAAAATCAGTTACAATTATTCATCAGGATAAACAAAGTGAAAGCTGCTCACCCTTAATCGATAGGTTTTTGGTTCAGGAGAATCGTGCTTTTTTTCATGTTTTGTGCACGATTTCTTTGAAGAAAAGGATTTATGTTTAGAACAGTTATGTGTGGGTCACTCTCCATCGTGACTCCGTGGTCTTCTTTCATATGATTTGTGTACTTTTTTATACGAAGTGAATTGCTTTTGGCATGTAGAACAAGTTTCTGGTTTTTGTTTGGGTCTTCCTCGTTTTAAGGTTTTTTCTTCACTGTTTTCTCCATCTTCTTTGTCACATTTTGTAGCCCAAATAATCTTTCGGAGGAGTCATCATCTTGTTCTGGTTGCCATTCTTGGTCGGAGAAAGTACTCTCCTCATCTTCATCCTCGTCGTCAATATTTTCAGTTTTAATAATTGGGATGCTTAGACCCCTTTCACACAAGGAAACTGAGTTGCTGGAAATTTTTAGTTTGTAGGCGAGAAGGGCGTAAAAGGAAGACAAAAAATTTCCCCTCACACCCTTCTCGCAAACAAACTAGCCAGTTTCTGGCAACTCAGTTTCCTTGTGTGAAAGCCGTCTTAGCATGTCTTCGTCGATGAACTGGAACGCCTCTATTCTGATTTCATTTTCTTTGATATTATTCTTCAATACAAGTTCCTCGAGTTCATATTTGGCTCTCAATTGATTTAAATGGGGTTCCGCTTCCGCATGATTGTTGAAGAGTTCGGCGAACGTTGATTGAAATTTTTTTGGACAAAGCTAATGAAGTTCTTAACATATTGGTAACATTGAATACACAAGGTCTGAGGCCAATTATCAAGAGTTGTCAAACAAAAAAATAAACAATCTTAAGCTTAATGAGGACTAAAATTATGACGCCTTACGTCGATTGCAAAGTGTTTGCTTATTGCATCCAAATATGCGGAACCAACTTCGTTTTTTATTGTTGGTGATGATTTTTTATCCGGTTTCAGCTCTTTTTGCCAATTTTTACGAAACTTTTCTAAAACTGAACGAAACTCATTTGCCATGTTATTCATTTGGTTAGCGTGGTTGTGTCAGACGACGAGAATGATGAAGAATCTGATTCAGCGGAACCGCCACCAAATGCATTAGCATGTGGTTAGTAATGAACTGTTGCTGTTGTTGCTGGTAATTATCAACTGCTGATGATACTGACCAGCGGTGGAGAAGGTTAGCACAGCCGAAACAGCTTCTCGGTCGGCTTCAGTGAGATTGGGCTTAGCCTAACTAAACCGTGTTTACATATCTTTCCAAGGGCCAACGATATAAGCAACATTTGGTAACCGGGCCGACTTAAAATTGCATTGAATTGAAGTTGAGCGAATGTGGCTATATTACCTGGAAGTAAACACAACAAAATTTTAATTAATGATACAGTTTAAAAAAAGTTAATTAACTTTAATTGAAGTTAAAATGAAAACTTACACGATTTCATGTTTATTTATTTTAGAACTGTCAGACTAGACTGTCACTTTTGATAAACCAACAAAAAAAACTTTCCTGTCAGTTTGAGCACATTTCGCCATTTTGTTATTTAATCCACCAATCACATGGATTCACGGATAGGAAAAAAAGAGTAGATTAAGAGAGTTTTCTCTTACTCACCTCAAATAAATTTTGCGGGTGTTTAAGGCAAGGGGGGTACGAGTCGGGCCTCTAGTTAGTATACTTACTCTATGATCTATCGTTTGAAAAAGCACTCGTTCACTGACGAGGAAATACCAAAAATCGAATTCGATACCTTACTCGATATCTTAGGTCCACCGCCCACTAGGCAACTTAAAGTTTCTCGCCCCGGCAACTTTTTGTTGCTCCCGATCCAATTACATTGGGTTATATGGGAGAGCGCCCACTAGGCAATTTTGTTGCCGGCAACTTTAAGTTGCTCGGAGTTGCTCGCGGAACTTTGTTGCCGGCAACACTGAGCAACTTAAAGTTGCTTGAGCAACTTTTTGTTGCCGGCAACTGTCAAAAATAGGACGCCATACCACGAAACACCATTTTGTCATACATTTTTATTAAAATTGAATAAAGAATCCACTGACACCATGATACAACAAAACAAGATATGACTTTCCGAGTTTTTAATTTCTCTCGTTCTGAGCATCTACGTCATCGACGCACACTGTGTTTGACGTTTTGCATTCAGTATGGAATTCACTGCAAAAGGTAAACAAGTCAAACACTGTTTCAGATTTTGTTAACAATTTTATTAATTAAATTATGTTTATTTTATTTGTTTATTTATTTCCTTATATTGAAGCTATTTTTTTATTTAAACAAAAAAAAACACAATGATGGAAGAAGTAAACTTCGCTCTTGAATCAGACTGAGAACCAGAACTACGTTTTGAAATTGAGGAAAAGGATATGCAGGTCTACGTGCAGGTAATACATTAAAATCTTATAAATGTGCATCTTGTTTGAAATTGTTTAAAATCTTTTTCATATTTACAGTTTAAATAATGTGACGAAATGGTTTGCCGAATTTGTAAAGAAAAAATAGTATAAATTCATTACCTACATAATCAAAAATCGCTGTATTTACTTACATAAATAGGTTGTTCGATTGGAGTTCGTGTCAAAACAGAGGTTCGATACACTTCTTAGGAGACACCAATGGTACAGAATCTCAATTGGAATGCAGCTATGGAACAAATGAGTAGCAAGCAGAGGAAAATGATACTCGAGGAAAACGACATGGCGAGGTTCTTTTGCCATGGTAGTTGAAACAAATGACTGTGGCAAGAGTACGCTTTGTCGTATACTGCTTAACTACGCAGTTCGCCTGGGAAGGCGGACACTTTTTGCAGATTCGATGTCGGTCAGGGATCTATGTCACTACACGGGACAATTGCTACGATTTTGATAGAGAGACCTACAAGTATTGTAGATGGATTCTCCCAAACATAACCTTTGGTTTTCCATTTCGGTCATACGAGACAAAACGAAAGGAAAACTTTGTACACGTCTCGAAAACAGCTGAGGTGACTGGAATTCTTGTTGTTGTTGTTGCAGTAAGTTTTTATAACCTAAAAAAGGATATTTCGTTATAGTAGGTGAAATTGTTTCAGCAAAATACTGCGGAACGGTTATCAACACTTGCGGTTGGGTAAAAGTGGAGAGTCACCGACATATATTACATAGGTACATACATAAAGCTCAGACCCTTGAAGAGCGTCTCTATAACGAACTTCTGCGTGATATCCATCTTTTGTAAAAGATTAAAGTTGTCAAATCTTTGCGAATCGATGCCCGAGATCTGCGAATCAAAGAATATTTCTATATATACTAACGTACCGCGCTAGACGTGAAGTTTGAAACCTGAAAAATCTTAAAATTAATCAAAAATTGAATTGAATTGAACAAAATGTAAATTAATTGTTTTTTTATATTTTCTTTTCTTGAAATTTTTGTTTTCTTAGAAAGTCCACCTTCATCCAGGTGGTGAACCCAGGATTCTTGGTTTGTATTACCCGATTACCGTCTTCCAAGTTTGTAATAGTGGCATTTAAACGATGGCAAATATAGCCAGCCATATTCGTTTCAAAATTATCTTATTTTAACCAGTCAAACCTTACTTCCTTTATAGCAGAGAACAGGAAACAAAGTTAAAGGAAATGAAATTGCACAAAAAAATTACTTGGTTGTGCGTCTATGACGTCACGAGATTTTGACAGCTACAACACGAAATGTGCAAAGCCATATCTTTAGTAGTTGTATCATGCACTGACACTGAGTAACGTACGCAAAAAAAATCAAAGTTTGATTTAATTTAAAATTAAATGCATTTAAATAATAAAAGTTCAGTTCTGACCCCAAGCACTATTAAAATACATGCGTATAATGAATAATTCTATAACTAAATATCAAAATATAAACTCAGAGCCGGCCATGAAGATTTCATCCAAGTTCATGAAGGACAAAATCAAAAAGCCCCAACAGAAAATCAATTCAAAGCTGGAAGGCCAACTAAAACTGCATTATTGCAATACAATTAAGAACTCCACAGATCCGTTTAAAAAGGCTGTAAGTTTTTTAAAAAAAAAAAAGGGAATCTGACGAAATTAGAAATTTACTTTTACAGCTATGAATACATTTATTAATATTCTTTTCCCCTACAGGTCTATTGCATAATTGAGAGTTGTGATATAAAAGAACAAAATTAAGAAGTAGATAAGACCACTGATGACCTCTTGTTATCAATTCTGCGAACAGATTCTTCAGACAACTCAGAACAATTAATATATTCCGGTCTGCAAGCAATAATATCGGAAAAAAACGGAGAGAAACATTTTAATGCTGGCGAAGGACGCCGTCTATATTTCCAACTTTTGGATTTATCTGGACAATGTGAAGCATCCATTGAGTTTCTGTCGCGCACTGAGAAATATAGAACACGTGCTATTCACATTGATCTTGCCTTGAACGAGTTATTTTTGCTTGATCCCACCGAAGCCCTGAAGTACTTATTCTTCCTGGGGAATCACAAAGATCCCGATGGAAGCAATTTATTCTTCGTGTGTGTCAGTGATCTGGCAATTGAATGTCGGAATTATGACCTTATTTATGGTAAAATACAACCAAATGATATTCCTGTGGGGTAGGTTTACAAAAATAATCCTCTGAAAATTCAAAAGGTCACTAATTTGAGTTAACTATTTCAGAATCTCTATTTTAGAAATCAATGATTTCACTAACGGACTCAGAAGAAAGACGATGCCAATAATCTCGTTTACATAAAAAAAAAAAAATACTAATTTATTTATACCTAGGTAACAAAATTGAATGTGAGCCAAAAATCATTCCCACTTGCAATCTACTGAACGAGCTTGTAGAGTTCTTTGATTTTTACCATGAGAAGAAATATCATCTGGCTCTGGAAGTCTTAGCCAATAAAAAACTTGTTCCAATATCAATGAATGATTTGGAAGATTCTATTTATACTTTTAAACGTATTGGTGGTGAAATCTGTAAAATCTATCCAGATATTCTCCTGGCAAGAATGGACATCCTGTATAATAAGTCGTGGAAAGGAAGGAGGTGGTGTCGTCGACAGTGTAATTATCTACAGAAAAATATTCGTAGAATTTATTTCACTCAAAAGAATATAGGTATTTTGTTGCTGGTTATTAAAATAGCAACTGGCCAAATATATGTTGACCTTGTTTGTCTGTACCAAGAAAATTACATTTTGTTTTGTTTGTAGCAAAACTTTCTGATTGCTAAAAGAAAATCAGAAAAGTCAATTTAAATATAGCCATTATAAAAGATTTTTATAATTTTTTATTAATTCTTTTGTAAGCATTTGTATCAGACTAAGAGCTAGCAGCATTTTTGGCTAGTCTTTTGAAGTCTTGCTTGTCGTGGTTGGGACCTTTGTATGGAAAACTGCATTTATGTTGATCTTCAAAATCGTTGTCCTCCAGGGGATTGTCTATTTCTTCTTTTTCGGTTTCATCTCCAGCTAAACAAAAAATAAACACGTTTAATTTAAGAGCATTTAAATTTGATAGATTTATTAACTTTAACTAGTTAAAAAAAATCATCAACCATGACATCTTTTGAAATATAACCAGTTAATTTTAGAAATTGTATTTTATGGCATCAAGTGTTGAACTTACTAGGAATAGGAGATTGTGTTAAAAGTTCGGTATCATCGAACTTTAACTTAGGTTCAAAATCATGGAGATCTGATAGACTTGGAAGTGGCTCATCTGAGTTTTCGACGAGTGGGTTTATCGGTGGTCCTGAAAAAAGAATATATTTCACCATGTTAGGGACTAAAAAAAATAACATGCTTGTTTTTAACATTTTAATTATAGCTTGTTTTATAGATATCAAAACAGATTGTATTAAAATTATTTCCGAGGCTCAAAAACTCTACCAATAAAAGTAAATCCAACGATGAAAAAAATCAATAAACAAGCAATTTGAAAAACTATGACTTTTTTAAGTTACAAATGTGTAGATAGTTTGAAAGTTTTAACTATTGTAATATGTCTGTATGTTAATCACGTTTAGCCTTTAAAATTTAGACCCCGACTCCAAAGGCCATGAACGATGTCCATAATCCAATCTACAATCCAATCCACAATCTGATTTGTATGGATATGTCACTGCTTGGACATGGATTTTTGCGACTCCGTTGGATTTTTTTTTAGAAATGTTCCATAGTCCAGCCATCGTTCATGGCCTTTTAGCTTCGATTGTAAGAAATTGCAGTTTTCGACGTCACACACAGGTAAAATTTCCAAACAAACTGCCAAAACTATAAAAAGAATCGATGTTTTTTGTATGCAAATTTAAAAAATAATACTAGCCATGTTTTTGTGAAATTTTACCTGTTTGGGCTCTGAATATAACCAATATGAGGTTAGCAATGCAATTTTTCATTATTATCTTGAAAAGTGTGATTCTAATTTTAATTAATGAATGAATCCATTCGGGGTATGATGCACTGCTTCTCTCAATTATCTACGTATCGCCCTATTTTCCACTTTTAAAATATCTCGGCAAGCACTTATTTATTATTAATAGTTCACTAAACTTTGCGTACAATAAATTATGATACAAGAAATTTTCTTAAATGGACGAGCTAAATAAAAATGTTCATCGAAGAACTTCTCTATTTCCAAAATTAAAATAATATAGTCATCTAGTTCTTCCAGTCAGATGACAAATCTAACAAATAAAAGAAAGTTGAAAAAAAAAAGTATTTTCAGTGAAAAAAAACTCGATTTGTATTTTTGAATACGTTTACCGAATATAATCTTCCTGAATATGAACTATGATACAAAAGTACATTGTCCGATTTTGTTCGCACCGAAAACTCTACAAATATTGGTAACTGAGTTGCCGTCAAACCTGTCATCCAAATAACAAAATTCTGCGAACTATTTTGCATCTCATCGCTATGACTTCGATACTGACTACAACGAAGTTCTATTAAACTTATTTTAGTGGTCATTACCAAAATAGGTACATAGTCTTTGTGTTTTTCGTGCCCGAGATTCTTTAGTTTATTTCTCAGAAGGAGTAAAGCTTTACACCGACTTTTTCCAGATTTTATAAGATGCGGATCGAGACAGAAGTTCTTACTTTGATGTAAACAAATACGTTCCTTATACGTTTTGATGTGGTCAACTACAATATGTTTGTCAGACACGAAAAATGCTTTTTGACAAGAGCTTATTGGGCAAATGACCGGGTTGCGAGGAATATTTAAAGCTTTTGCGTCAATTATTTCAGTTTGCAGAACTGTATTATTATTTATTTTGCCATCGAAAATGTTAAAATTCTGGTCTAACGGAAAAATGTTGGAGTTAAATGAATAAGATCCAAAGCTATGATTTGGTATGGAAACAAGTTCGTCGGATGCTATTTTTAATCGATTAAGTTCGAGAAATTCCTCTAGGTTGTCCTCCTTGGCGAAAATAAAGGAAATAATTTTCTTAAGTATTGGCAATGGTAATTGAGCAAACTTTTCATGAAAGCATTTATAGAATACTTCATCATCTTCTAGAACAGCTTCAATAAATCGCTGAAGTTTATTATCTGTGGTTTGCATTATTTCTTTGTTCTTTAAATCTTCGACTCTCCTTGGTTTTATTTCATAAGAATTTGTAACATTTAATAAATTTATTCTAGAGTAACTTTCAGATTCAAAATTACTAGAATCTTCTTCAAGTAGTTTGGGAGTTGAAACACCAACTAATTCAAACTTTTGAACAGCAAAGAATGATTTTTTTCCGAACGAAGTGTAATCTCTTTAAGGAACTTATCACTTGTTTATTGAGTTCTGGTTCCTCTTGTCCGGCATCAATTTCCATAAATGGCGGCTTATTTTATAAAATGCAGGTTGACAAATCTATTGTCGTTTAAGTTATTTCCAGTCAATTCAGGAAAATAACGTGAATGAGTGTATGTATGACATACATACTTGTTTCCGTCTTTTAAATTTTCATATCTGTTTAAATTTTCGACAGACATATTGTCTATCCATTCACAATCTGTACGAACGTTTTAAATGTTGTCCATTTCAGTTCGATCACTAAATCTTAAAATAACTCGGCAATTTGAACAAATCATTTTTGACACTTTCATGGATTTCAATAGGAAGTGAAAAGGTCTCTCATTTAAAAACATTTTGAAATTTCAGAAGTTATAATCTTTCTTTAATTAACAAAGTTTGAAGTTTTCTTTATTAAGGATGAACTGATCTGATTTCCACAAATATACCCTGTATCATGAAATGATATAAATGGTTTTTCTTGTGGTAGTTTTACTGTTGCGACGTTTAGTGTATACCACAAGTAAGTGCAAGATGCACCAGCTGCTGCCTTCACACTTTTGGCTTATTCTTTAGCAACTTTGACATAGATCACAACTACAAGGCGAGTAAGTGCATTACGAAAATGATGAACGGCAATGGAGAGTACAAATTATTGATGGTAGACAAAAATATCTGATTGAAAAGATATCTTATAGACCATTAAAATGTATGTTGCTTGTAGCTTCCAAGAAAGACACATTTTATTAGTAACGTTTAAATAAAGGAGAATGGACATTTTGGTTTACCTATTTCCCATGAATGAATATGAATATATGTATATCGTTGGAGAGCTTAGCCCTAGTACTTATTTTTTTTTTTGTATGAACACAAGACTGTAAGCTATGGGGTTTAGGCAGTATAATATGGCAACAAAGATTACAATTAGAGTAAAAATTAATTGCAAGTGTTCCATTAAAATTACAATGTTGGTTATAGTTTCGAATTGAGGACACCGATGAGATTTGCAGGAAATCATTTAATCGATAAGTAAATTTTTTTTGTTTTGTATTTTGTTTTGTCAGCTAACGTATCTCAGGTACCATATCTGCCTACCACCCGAACGTGTCTGAAAGAATGACCACATTCAAAAACCTATGCAGAGCTACGTGCCTGTCCACATTGGATTTTGTATGCTTGGTGTTAATATGTTCGTTGTGCCCATACGATAAAGAGAAAATCCTCTCATTTAAAATATAGTTGTGAAATTAAAGGGCTTGTGTCACAATATCTGAGTAAAGTTTCAATTAAGCTACTTTGAACTTACTCGTTAATTAACATCCTCATTTACGTTTCACAATATCTGAACAAGGATAACTAGTAATTAAAGTTCTGAGTATTTTAACAGTCAGATGAAGTTCCGACTAGCAAATTTAACTGGCAATTAAAATACTCACCGCTGTCATAGTTCGACCATTATACAGGAAAATATAATGGATTGTCGTTGTATTTTAAATATTAGATTTAGATTTTGATACATACATTTTAGCATGGTGAATGCAACTCAAGAAGGAAATTATTTTTATGTTTAAGTAGTATTAAGTGTTTTTAAATCTAAAGCCTCAACTACATAGACCAACTTTTGTACAAAAGTGAGAAATTAAAATGCTCGCTAAAGAAACATGCTTGCAAAATAACATACGAAATTTGTTCTGAAATATAAATTAAACCACCATGCACAATTCTCCATTGTTTTTTTGCAGGCAGGTGTCTTTAGAATAGATATTTATTTCTCACTTTTGTACTCATATACATATGTGTAATTTTAATAATAAATACATTCATATGTATTACACATTTTCTTAGAACTGAACATTCTATTCACGGAAAATAGGGACATTTTCGACAATAATTGTTTATAGACGACCACATAGTTACGCACAAAATTAATATTTTTTAGATCCAAAGTACACATACATATGTATGTATCACCGCGAAAGTTCTTCGAATTAAGAGATTTGCTTATTGTGGTTTTTTTACAGATTGATTGTGATACCCGCAGCTTGCCTTATCGGGATAAATACATTACTTTTACAATTGTGGGCACCGAAAACATCATAAAAAACCGCTTGAAAACCAATTATATATGTACATTAAACAGGCATATGTACGTCAATATCGAAAATGCTTTAATTTCACATCAAAATTCATATTTTGTTTATAATAATTTTCTTTTTTTTTAATATTTCTGTCAAACCAATTTTCAATGGAAAACTGGAAAAACTGACAAGTAGCTAGTTCACAGAAAAATTATTTATTTCAATAATTGTGAAACGCAAAGTTTGTTAATGGGAGGATTTACTTTATGGATAATTTAATTGTCGAGTTAATAATTATCGCTTTACTCAGACATTGTGAAACAAACCAAATAACTATATAATAAAATAATATTTGTATTTATTTATTTATTTCATATTTATTAAATCCTCTCAGTTCAATATACCCATCCCTTTCTCCCACCCTTGAAATATATCTATCTTTCACTCAAACAATACAAAATCTATCATGTTGAATCTGAGAACATTGTTTGAAAGTGCCGCATCGGTGCAATTCGGGTGGAATATACCCATCTCTTTTCCACTGACATAAAATCTACCTGTCTCACTGCATGCACCTAGCATTAAAAATCCAATGAGGACAGGCATTACACGGATAGCTTTCTGCTGTTGTAAAGTGTGGAAACAAAATGGGGTCAAGCCAACTTATCATTTCGAACGGGTTGGGTATAAGCAATCATGGTCGAAGCGAACATACACCAGCTCGACAACCCACAAGTAATCACCTTCGCAAGTCATCATGGTCATTTTGGTCACAGGGACACCTGATCAAAACTCATCATGTTCATTTTCGGAACGAATTTTGTGTATTCTTTATATGTGTGCGTTAACTTTTGGACTTGTGAGATTGTGTGAGTAAAATGAACTGAGAATATTTGTTTTGTCAGTGAGAGCGATGAAGAGAAACAATTTTTATTGGTTTAGGGCAGAGTGAGGCTGGTAAATGAAAATGTTTCTTAGTAACTTTTACAATTAACCCTTATATAGGATGGGAGTGAAGAGTGAAGACAATAGCAATGGTTTTTTTGTAAGTAGATATTTAATATGAAAGTGAGGAATAATTGATTGTTGGGGCGAATAGCAGAAATAAATATATTTTTTGTAGCTATAAGGCTATATCCTGAGTTCTAATCGTTATATCTTTTAAATTAATATCTTATAATGGAGGATATACAAAGGTTACATTTTACAAAAATAAGGTTAGTTCGAAGTTTTTGTTAAAATTTTAGGCATTTAAATTTACAAAAAGTATGAAAATCGTGTAGGTATTTTGAGAAAAAATTGTAAGCATTGTATTGATGAATGATAACTCAGATAAATTTAGTAAAATTCGCGCTGGACAAGCCGAATTGTTGAAGAAAATATTATTGATTTGTTTAACCTCTAACCGAGTTTGTAGGCATTCTTGACGACCGTAAATAATTAACCACATCGTTCTGGAAACATTTCAAGACAAGAAATTTTATTTTGCATTCTTCACTGCACAGTGTACGTACACACACTTTATACAAGTAGGTACCGAATAATTAAATTATTTTTAATGTATTGGAAAGCTTAGCCAACCATTATATAAAAAAATAATTATATGTAGATAAATGATACTCCGTTCGAATATTATTTTGTTTTTTTAACAAACAAATACCTTATTACAATTCACAAACTGAAATAAAAAGTCTAGCAATTTGACGGCCACATTTTTAAGTCGCTAGGGCGTTTTAGCTTAAGTATAGCCGAAAATCGCATTTAAAGAGATCATGAGTCGATTTTAAGAAATTGATTTTTTGTTTAATGCGATAGGTACATCGATTGAAAAGTACCACTTCCTAGATTACAAATATAAAGGGTAAGTTTAGGATTCGTGCAAAAACAAAAATTCGAGATAATAATTTTCCCTAACAATACGATTATAGAGAACGCGAAGAAAGTGGGTCTCGCAATTCTGTCTGTCTGTGTGTCTGTCCTCCCCTCTACAGCCTAAACGGCTGGAGGGATTTTCCTCAAACTTGGTACAAAGTGCTTTTTGACTAATATGCCCAGACGTTTTTTTAATTTTTTTTTTTAGGACCAAAAATAACAGAGCTGCCATACAATTTTTTTTTTCGCCAAAATGGAAAATAATATTTTTCTCACAAATGGGTCCGAGGATTTTGTTAAAAACAATTCAAATAAATTATGTAAGGAACTGCTACTTTATAATAATTTTTTTTATTTTCATAAATTAAATATTTTGGGTATACCTCCAGTAAAACCATTTTTTTGGTTTTTGATTTTCTCGAAAGTGGTTAAGTTGAAAATTTTAATTTTTTTTATGGTAAAACTTCTAAAAAATATAAAAATTATTGTAAACCAAAATAAATTTTTTTTTTTTTTGAAAATTAAAAAAAAAATCAAATTTTTTTTGAAAACTAAATATTTTGAAAGCGACTTTGTCAATTTTTTCAAAACTATGTGTAAGATAGTTTTTTATTATTTAGTAGAATACTAGAAAAAATCATCTTCCTAATTCAAAAATAACGGTACCTTCCATACAAATGTTGAAAAACCGTTAAAAAAAAATATTTTTCTCGAAAACGGCTCCAAGGATTTTGATAAAAAGATGTGTGTTTACTATATAATGTATGGCCAATATATTGATGAAAACAAATTTTACCAATAACGGTACCTGCCATAGAACCGATTTATTTGTTTTCAAATTTCTCATTGACAGCTGCTCAAAATTCAACCAAAATTTGTATACAAGAGCTCCTCCACAAATCAAATAATATTGCATAAACAAATTTTCAAAAAAATAATTTTTGGATTTTTAAAAAAATATTGAATTTTTTTTTTTTTGAAAATTCAGTATCTTGAAAACGGGCTAATGATTTTTTTTTATTTAGTGGAAAATTGTATTTTATTCAAAAATAAATGTTGGCATACTGGATTTTATTTTTGAAAATGAGTGAAAAATTGTATATATAAAAAATTAATTTTTTAGAAAACCGCTCCAACGATTTTTATTTTTCATAAATTCATATTTATCAAACGAATAAGATGGCATACTTGATTTTGAGCTCTAACTCTCAAAGCCATTAAAATAATAAATTTATAGTATAATTTAAAGTAATAATTTATTTAATTTTTTTTCTTTTATGATATCATAATATTTTGAAACCAATAGCTATGTATGTACTTGTGCCTACATCATCAAATTCTAGCTACGTTAAAGTTGTTAGCTACGAGAGCAAGTTTGTGCGATCCAGTCTTGCCCATTTTTTAGGTCGCTACGACATTTAGTTTAGCCGCAAATCAAGATTGAATGTGCAGACTTTGATAGGTCTACGACGAATAGTTTGGCCTCAAATGGGGTTTAAATAAAAAAGTCTGATTTTCATATAATGCGATACATCGATTGTAGGGTACCACTTCCTAGATTACCATTTTTTAGGTCGCTACGACGTTTAGTTAAGCCGCAAATCAAGATTGAATGTGCAGACTTTGATAGGTCTATACGACGAATAGTTTGGCCGCAAATGGGGTTTAAAGATAAAAGTCGGATTTTCACATAATGCGATATATCGATTTAGCGTTTAAAAAGAAATGACCAGTTCTGTAAATATTTTAGATATTGGTTTACCTCCTACTATGCTGTTTAGTTTAAATGGATTTGATTTGTTAATTATCTATTGTTAAAATTGTATTTAATAAGGCTGACCTTCATAAAATTGATTCTTAGTTAAGGTATTATTGTATGAAGGTGTGAATATCAAAGCTTCCTGGCGATAAACAAATTTTAAAACTAAGCATATTACATATCTACATTTCTATATGTTATGTAGAACGATACCTTTACCTATTTAAATAGACGGACTGCGCACCCCTTCGTTTTATTTCAATCCCAATAAGCAAATTGCGCCTCAATGTATGCATAGTATAATAAACATCAGCAAGTTGAATTGCATTTAAATAATTTAACATTTCTTATTACTAAAAATTAGCCGTTTTTATAAGTCGACGTTAGCAGAAACATTGAGCTACCACTTCTTATGCGGGAGGTAGATGGTTCGAATCCCTTCTTTTTTTTTTTTTTTTTTTTTTTTTTTTTTTTTTTTTTTTTTGCAATTCATACGTAGGTATATCGTATATGTTATATTAGGCGTGAAGCTTGATTTTATTAAGAAAATCGTGGTAAGTACCAATGATACTTACCAAAAAAAGAGCGCGTGTAACTCAGTACTCGTGGCAGAAGTGAAACTTCTTTGGCGATCTAAAAATCTCGATATGTGTAGGGATATTAAGCTTATATGCGTAAGACGCAGCTATGTGAAATAATAATGGTGAAAATTTAAAGTAAAAAAAAGGTGAAAATTAAAAAGATACCTATAAATCAGTTTAAATGAGTAGATTTTCCGACTATTTCCAAAAATTTGTACACTCAAAATCTCAGCAAAATAAAAAATTTGTAACCTATGACAACTTTAATTTGGTTTTATTTATTTTGCAACCATACCTACCTATATATTATTATGATTTTTGTATTGCTGAAATTATTATAATTATATTTTACCTTTTTATTTAAACGCATGTTATTTTTATTTTCATAGACCCTGAAGACGAGGCAAATAGGTCCTCGAAAAATATAAATATAACATACCTATATAATTCAAATTTTTAGCGTAGGTACTCTCCTGATTTAATTAAATTTTTTGAAATTATCCTATTTTGAGATAAAATAATTTATATCTCCATACCAGTAGGAGATAAATACAAATCTTAAACTAGTAAGATTCTTAGAATTGCATTATCTATTCAAAAAAAATTCAAAACTCTAGAATTGTAATTAAAAAAGTTAGAAAAAAGACATAGAAGGACATTTTCCCTTTTATCTACTACAATAATATAGATTATCAAAAAATCCAAACTTATTGCGCTATAAAATATATTAGCCTATCAATAAAAATGTTTACTTTTACTCTACCTCCCACCACTTAGCTGATCAACGATCTTAGCGTTGCACATGTGGCGTTACATTTTTTCGATTCACAAAAACTCACCCTTGAAATTTCACTCTCACCGCGTGCAAAGAAGTTTCACTTCAAAAATATTGTCAAGTTATGAACATTAAATAAAATGGCATAGGTATGTAATTTCTTTAATAGTATAATATTTGTAACAGAGTGACCCAAAATTAACATTGTCATACCTACCTAATTATGTATTAAGAAAAAGCATAATTTGTTGTTGCAAAAAGAAGGTATTGATTAGTTTAAAAAAATTTTGATTAGGTTTAAAAGCAACTTCAACACAGAGTTAAGAGAAGGTTTTTATTATCATCGACCGCCATTTTTATATTTTAACCTTACCTATTTACCAATAAGAATCGTCATCCTCAATTTTTTCATTTCTTACTATCATCGACCGCCATTTTCATATTTTTACCTGTACCTATTTGACCAACAAGAAAAGTCAGAAGAAGAAAAGATTACAAAATCACAAGCAAAGCTACAAACCTACATGCGGAGTTTTTAAATTGTCTGTACCCGTCTTACACACTTAAATTTGGTAAGAATTCATTTTGCAAGAAAGAGCACACGAAGTGCTATGCCTTCAAACATTTCTCTCATTATTCTGTATGAAGCTCCATTTTGTTTTCACTTGGAACAAGTTTCATAGTCAGTGCTACCGTCTAACGAACATATTAGATACTAAAATTCTGTATAAAGTTGATACCTTTTCATACAGATAAATTTAAATAACGACGTCATTGTTCGAATCTCATACAATATTTCAAATTTTAACTCAAACATTCTTTCAAATAAGAGCGGAGAGCAACATTTAAAAGAGGCATTTGGAGGAGTCTCCGGTATACAGTTAATAAGGAGGAAGGACAGGCACAGGTGTTTTTTGCTCCTTTGTCATTGGTGCAAGCAAACAGAAGTATAACAACAAAACTTAGAAAAAAAATAGTTATTTAAGTAGATATCATGTTTGATTAGTTTGATTTTTTTTTGGGAAAGATATACCTAACTTGTATTTTATTTAATCGAAATGTTTTGCCGTAAATCAGACTGATTTTTATTATTATTATTTGGGAAAGGAAATAGAAAAATATTTCAACAATGTTTGAGGATTCTTGGCTTAATGTAGGTATTGGTAGGTACCTTATTTACCAAGGTAGGAAACATTTTTTTTGAGAAGGGAATTTTTGAAAAACACCAATTTTTTAGGGGTTAGATTAATGTGAAATATTGCCGCTGAAAAATATTAGGTTTCTTCTACGTGTTTAGGCGAAAATCAATAAAACTCGCGATGGGCAATAGAGCAAATTTTTGAAGAAAAAATGAGTGGTTAGTCGATCGAGTTTAGGGACAAAAAATATGTACCTATGGGTTTTGAAAAGTTGGATTTTCGTATCTTGCGATACTTCTTTGAAAGGTGGAACTGCCTATATTACGAATATGAATATCTTAAGTCGCCAGGGCGGTACGTTAAGCCGCAAATCAAGTTTGAAGGTGCCAACTTTGGGGGTCTGCGACGCACGTTTAAAAGTCGGTTCTTCATATAGGTACCTAGGTATCATGCGATACATCGATGGAAAACTGGCACTTCTAGCATTTGCTATACAATATGTCGCTACAATGCTTAGCTAAGCCCCAAGTTAAGAAAAATACCATTTTACATAAATACATTTATCAATTTTGTAAAGTTGTTTTTTTTTATCGTGCGTTATAGTTTAGCCGCAAATCTCATTTAAAGAGAAAAAAAGGGTTTCAATTTGAGGTCTTTTGGACGCTCAGTTTAGAAGCAAATCGCGTTTAAAAAGAAATGACCAGTTCCGTTGATGCCCTATAAATATTTTATCTATTGGTTTACCTCCTATTATGCTCTAAGGTTAAATGGATTTGATTTGTTAATTATAAATTATTAAAATTGTATTTAAGTATAGGTAGGTAGGTAGGTACCTACCTTTATAAAATTGATTTTACTTTATTAAGGTACATACCTACATAGGTATGTATTTCAAAGGTTTACGAAAATAAACAAATTTTAAAATAAAGTAGGTATATTACGTACATACATATTTATAGGTAGATATGTGTTGTCTCTACCTATAGGTTGTGCGCAACTGGAAGCGGCTAGCTAGGGACAGAGCTGGCTGGAGGGGCTTGTTAGTTGAGGCCGAAGCCCATCCTGGGCTGTGAGCGCCATCAAAAGTAAAGTAAGTAAGTATGTGTTGTGTAGTAAAGGGTCCGCCATCTAACGTTTTTTTTTTTGTCAACTAGTGCTTATTTAGTGAATGGTAACACTTGGCTCATGTCTGATTTGACAGATAATTAGTTTTATCCTTCCGCTGAACGAATATGGATGTGTATACGCTTGAACAACGCTGGGAAATATTGCGACATTACTTTGCCGATTTTTCCAAAAAAATCATCTTTTCAGATGAAGCTCATTTTGATCTTGGCGGGTATGTAAACAAGCAAAATTGTCGCATTTGGGGCACAGAAAACTCGCACGCATACATTGAAAAGCCGATACAGCCAAAACGAGTCACTGTTTGGTGCGGATTTTGGTCTAGGCCTTTACAGTCAATGGCGATCGTTATCGGGCCATGTTGAACGAATTTTTGTTCACAAAAATTGAAGAGGAGGATATTGGCAACATTTGGTTTCAACAGGACGGCGCAACGTGCCACACAGCCGAAGCTACACTCGATGTTGATGATGCATTAGCATTTTCAAAAATATATATAGGATCCAAAGCCCCCCCCCCCCCACAACCAATTCTTAAAATGAATTGAAATATAGAAAGAAATACATTATACAATGTGTAGAGTTTTATATTATACTCAAATATTGCTAAGCAGTTAAATTTGATGGGAATCAGACAAAATAACGAGATTGGTGGTTCTAAACAATTTAGGTACATGTTGTTATGTAATTTTTGTTCTAAGCCCCTAAATAATTTGGTTGGGGTTAAAGTCTTAAGGGAATTGGAGAAAAACCAAATTCGGGGCTACCCTTAAAACTAAGCTTATTAAAAAAAAATAGGTACATTTGGGACTAAATTTCTATTAAAATTTAAGAAAAACGAGGTGTCAATTTTAGTGTTTAACTTCGAAAAAATAATACTTGCTAACCTCTTGAAATTAGGTGAAAACTATTTCTTCCATAAGAATGAGAATCTAATGAGTTTATAAAAATATCTTGTATAGGAAAGGGTGATTTTTTAAGGGGTGGGGGAGTTTTCTGTATACATCAAAAGCAAAAAATGACTTTGGTATACAGTCTGTGCATATGGCACATGATTTCAAGGTACTTTTTAATGATGAGGAATGAAATTTTAACTAAGGCGATACGCCAACCGAAAGAAAAAAATTTTAGGCATGAAACATAAGTACAAAATGTTTTTATGATTATGTGTTTTCCTAAAAGAATACCAGATTTTATTTTAAGAAATGTGCAAACAATTTTACATATTACAAAATTTATTTTTAAGAAAACCGATAACGATTTTTGCGTTTTTTTTATAATTCATAATTACCTATATTTCTTAAACAAATCAGATAGGTAGAGCATACTTTTTTTTTGACATCTAGCTATTTTGAATGCTTTTTTCAGCTATTTAAATAACAAGTTAATAGTTATTTTAAATAAAAAAATAATAACGGTCATAACCATTATTTTCATTTTGAAATTTATCGTTTATGCCGCTTCACCGAATTCAAACTTTTTTTTTTAACAGAAGGCCTATTTAAGTTAAAACAAGATTGCAAACCTGCAAAGATTACAAAAAAAAAATGTTTTCAATTAAAAAAAAAAAAATGAAAATTCCATAGATATCTTGAAAGCCGGTCACTCAATTTTTTTAAAAATGTTGTGGAATATTGTGTTTCAATAAACACTTAAAGTTGTCATTATAACTTTAATTCAAATTTTCTATAGTAGTATAATATAGTATAGTGGTGGTATACATATATATTCCATAAACATGGAGGTGGTCGTTTTGCTGGTGGTATGCCGCCCGCAGAATGTTTTCATCGGGCGGGGAGACTTTTACCCCGTTTACAAGCAGTATCGAAAGCTCGAGTTGGATTAGGGTCGGATTTTTGACCCAAGTTTTTCGTGACGTGAGTTGAGAGACCCATTTGCAGTTGAGTTTATATGGTGTTGGGATTACAGTTGAAGGAATGGCTTCAATATATTCATTTCATTTAAAATTTAATGAATTTTAGTACATATGTATGCAAATGTGCAAAAACACTGTCGTAAACACATCCAACAGACCGACTCTTCAACCCAGGTTTTTTTATCAACAATTTCGACTCGATTCCGCTCCTGAAGTGGAATCGAGTCGGTTGAAGCTCATTTGAACTCAATACAGGTATACAAAGGGGCCAAGCGAGCTTGAAGTTTTCTCAAATACCTCATGTAAACGGGGTATATTTAACGTTGTTAGAAATTGACGAAATAAATAATTGGTTCAATAATATTATGATATCTTAAAAAAGAACACGTTAAAAATAAATTATAACAATAAATAACTTATTTTTAGTAATAATTTATATTTAAAATAACTATTAACTTGTTATTTAAATAGCTGAAAAAAGCATTCAAAATAGCTAGATGTCAAAAAAAAAGTATGCTCTACCTATCTGATTTGTTGAAGAAATATAGGTAATTATGAATTATAAAAAAAAACGCAAAAATCGTTATCGGTTTTCTTAAAAATAAATTTTGTAATATGTAAAATTGTTTGCACATTTCTTAAAATAAAATCTGGTATTCTTTTAGGAAAACACATAATCATAAAAACATTTTGTACTTATGTTTCATGCCTAAAATTTTTTTCTTTCGGTTGGCGTATCGCCTTAGTTAAAATTTCATTCCCCATCATTAAAAAGTACCTTGAAATCATGTGCCATATGCACAGACTGTATACCAAAGTCATTTTTTGCTTTTGATGTATACAGAAAACTCCCCCACCCCTTAAAAAATCACCCTTTCCTATACAAGATATTTTTATAAACTCATTAGATTCTCATTCTTATGGAAGAAATAGTTTTCACCTAATTTCAAGAGGTTAGCAAGTATTATTTTTTCGAAGTTAAACACTAAAATTGACACCTCGTTTTTCTTAAATTTTAATAGAAATTTAGTCCCAAATGTACCTATTTTTTTTTAATAAGCTTAGTTTTAAGGGTAGCCCCGAATTTGGTTTTTCTCCAATTCCCTTAAGACTTTAACCCCAACCAAATTATTTAGGGGCTTAGAACAAAAATTACATAACAAGATGTACCTAAATTGTTTAGAACCACCAATCTCGTTATTTTGTCTGATTCCCATCAAATTTAACTGCTTAGCAATATTTGAGTATAATATAAAACTCTACACATTGTATAATGTATTTCTTTCTATATTTCAATTCATTTTAAGAATTGGTTGTGGGGGGGGGGCTTTGGATCCTATATATATTTTTGAAAATGCTAATGCATCATCAACATCGAGTGAAGCTTCGGCTGTGTGGCACGTTGCGCCGTCCTGTTGAAACCAAATGTTGCCAATATCCTCCTCTTCAATTTTTGTGAACAAAAATTCGTTCAACATGGCCCGATAACGATCGCCATTGACTGCAAAGGCCACTCCTTGCCATTACTTCTGTAATGGCCCAATTATGCCTCTAGACCAAAATCCGCACCAAACAGTGACTCGTTTTGGCTGTATCGGCTTTTCAATGTATGCGTGCGAGTTTTCTGTGCCCCAAATGCGTCAATTTTGCTTGTTTACATACCCGCCAAGATCAAAATGAGCTTCATCTGAAAAGATGATTTTTTTGGCAAAATCGGCAAAGTAATGTCGCAATATTTCCCAGCGTTGTTCAAGCGTATACACATCCATATTCGTTCAGCGGAAGGATAAAACTAATTATCTGTCAAATCAGACATGAGCCAAGTGTTACCATTCACTAAATAAGCACTAGTTGACAAAAAAAAAACGTTAGATGGCGGACCCTTTACTACACAACACATACTTACTTACTTTACTTTTGATGGCGCTCACAGCCCAGGATGGGCTTCGGCCTCAACTAACAAGCCCCTCCAGCCAGCTCTGTCCCTAGCTAGCCGCTTCCAGTTGCGCACAACCTATAGGTAGAGACAACACATATCTACCTATAAATATGTACGTACGTAATATACCTACTTTATTTTAAAATTTGTTTATTTTCGTAAACCTTTGAAATACATACCTATGTAGGTATGTACCTTAATAAAGTAAAATCAATTTTATAAAGGTAGGTACCTACCTACCTACCTACCTATACTTAAACACAATTTTAATAATATATAATTAACAAATCAAATCCATTTAACCTTAGAGCATAATATAGGAGGTAAACCAATAGATAAAATATTTATAGGGCATCAACGGAACTGGTCATTTCTTTTTAAACGCGATTTGCTGCTAAACTGAGCGTCCAAAGGACCTCAAATTGAAACCCTTTTTTTCTCTTTAAATGAGATTTGCGGCTAAACTATAACGCACGATAAAAAAAAAAACAACTTTTCAAAATCGATATATGTATTTATGTAAAATGGTATTTTTCTCAACTTGGGGCTTAGCTAAGCATTGTAGCGACATATTGTATAGCAAATGCTAGAAGTGCCAGTTTTCCATCGATGTATCGCATGATACCTAGGTACCTATATGAAGAACCGACTTTTAAACGTGCGTCGCAGACCCCCAAATTTGGCACCTTCAAACTTGATTTGCGGCTTAACGTACCGCCCTGGCGACTTAAGATATTCATATTCGTAATATAGGCAGTTCCACCTTTCCAAAGAAGTATCGCAAGAAACGAAAATCCAAATTTTCAAAACCCATAGGTACATATTTTTTGTCCCTAAACTCGATCGACTAACCACTCATTTTTTCTTCAAAAATTTGCTCTATTGCCCATCGCGAGTTTTATTGATTTTCGCCTAAGCACGTAGAAGAAACCTACCATTTTTCAGCGGCAATATTTCACATTAATCTAACCCCTAAAAATGGGTGTTTTTCAAAAATTCCCTTCTCAAAAAAAAATGTTTCCTACCTTGGTAAATAAGGTACCTACCACCTACCAATACCAACATTAAGCCAAGAATCCTCAAACATTGTTGAAATATTTTTCTATTTCCTTTCCCAAATAATAATAATAAAAATCAGTCTGATTTACGGCAAAACATTTCGATTAAATAAAATACAAGTTAGGTATATCTTTCCCAAACAAAAATCAAACTAATTAAACATGATATCTACTTAAATAACTATTTTTTTTCTAAGTTTTGTTGTAATACTTCTGTTTGCTTGCACCAATGACAAAGGAGAAAAAAATACCTGTCCCTGTCCTTCCTCCTTATTAACTGGATACCGGAGACTCCACCAAATGCCTCTTTTAAATGTCGCTCTCCGCTCTTATTCGAAAGAATGTTTGAGTTAAAATTTGAAATATTGTATGAGATTCGAACAATGACGTCGTTATTTAAATTTATCTGTATAAAAAGGTATCAACTTTACACAGAATTTTAGTATCTAATATGTTCGTTAGACGGTAGCACTGACTATTAAACTTGTTCCAAGTGAAAACAAAATGGAGCTTCATACAGAATAATGAGAGAAATGTTTGAAGGCATAGCACTTCGTGTGCTCTTTCTTGCAAAATGAATTCTTACCAAATTTAAGTGTGTAAGACGGGTACAGACAATTTAAAAACTCCGCATGTAGGTTTGTAGCTTTGCTTGTGATGTTGTAATCTATTTCTCCCTTCGAGAAATGAAAAAAAGGATGATGACTTTTCTTGTTGGTCAAATAGGTACAGGTAAAAATATGAAAATGGCGGTCGATGATAGTAAGAAATGAAAAAATTGAGGATGACGATTCTTATTGGTAAGGTTAAAATATAAAAATGGCGGTCGATGATAATAAAAACCTTCTCTTAACTCTGTGTTGAAGTTGCTTTTAAACCTAATCAAAATTTTTTTAAACTAATCAATACCTTCATTTTGCAACAACAAATTATGCTTTTTCTTAATACATAATTAGGTAGGTATGACAATGTTAATTTTGGGTCACTCTGTTACAAATATTATACTATTAAAGAAATTACATACCTATGCCATTTTATTTAATGTTCATAACTTGACAATATTTTTGAAGTGAAACTTTTTTGCACGCGGTGAGAGTGAAATTTCAAGGGTGAGTTTTTGTGAATCGAAAAAATGTAACGCCACATGTGCAACGCTAAGATCGTTGATCAGCTAAGTGGTGGGAGGTAGAGTAAAAGTAAACATTTTTATTGATAGGCTAATATATTTTATAGTGCAATAAGTTTGGATTTTTTGATAATCTATATTATTGTAGCAGATAAAAGGGAAAATGTCCTTCTCTGTCTTTTTTCTAACTTTTTTAATTACAATTCTAGAGTTTTGAATTTTTTTGAATAGATAATGCAATTCTAAGAATTTTACTAGTTTAATATTTGTATTTATCTCCTACTGGTATGGAGATATAAATTATTTTATCTCAAAATAGGATAATTTCAAAAAATTTAATTAAATCAGGAGAGTACCTACGCTAAAAATTTGAATTATATAGGTATGTTATATTTTACCTTTTTGTTTTTCTTCATTTAAATTCAATCAAACGCATTTTTATTTTATTCTGTTAATCTACATATGTCGAGGACCTATTTGCCTCATCTTCAGGGTCTATGAAAATAAAATACGTACCTACATGCGTTAAATAAAAAGGTAGAATATAATTATAATAATTTCAGCAATACAAAAATCATAATAATATATAGGTAGGTATGGTTGCAAAATAAATAAAACCAAATTAAAGTTGTCATAGGTTACAAATTTTTTATGTTGCTGAGATTTTGAGTGTACAAATTTTTGGAAATAGTCGGAAAATCTACTTATTTAAACTGATTTATAGGTATCTTTTTAATTTTCACCTTTTTTTTACTTTAAATTTTCACCATTATTATTTCACATAGCTGCGTCTTACGCATATAAGCTTAATATCCCTATACATATCGAGATTTTTAGATCGCCAAAGAAGTTTCACTTCTGCCACGAGTACTGAGTTACACGCGCTCTTTTTTTGGTAAGTATCATTGGTACTTAACACGATTTCCTTAATAAAATCAAGCTTCACTACCTACGTATGAATTGCAAAAAAAAAAAAAACAAAAAAAAAAATGAAGGGATTCGAACCATCTACCTCCCGAATAAGAGGTGGTAGCTCAATCTTTCTGCTAACGTCGACTTATATAAACGGCTAATTTTTAGTAATAAGAAATGTTAAATTATTTAAATGCAATTCAACTTGCTGATGTTTATTATACTATGCATACATTGAGGCGCAATTTGCTTATTGGGATTGAAATAAAACGAAGGGGTGCGCAGTCCGTCTATTTAAATAGGTAAAGGTATCGTTCTACATAACATATAGAAATGTAGATATGTAATATGCTTAGTTTTAAAATTTGTTTATCGCCAGGAAGCTTTGATATTCACACCTTCATACAATATTACCTCAACTAAGAATCAATTTTATGAAGGTCAGCCTTATTAAATACAATTTTAACAATAGATAATAAACAAATCAAATCCATTTAAACTAACAGCATAGTAGGAGGTAAACCAATATCTAAAATATTTACAGAACTGGTCATTTCTTTTTAAACGCTAAATCGATGTATCGCATTATGTGAAAATCCGACTTTTATCTTTAAACCCCATTTGCGGCCAAACTATTCGTCGTATAGACCTATCAAAGTCTGCACATTCAATCTTGATTTGCGGCTTAACTAAACGTCGTAGCGACCTAAAAAATGGTAATCTAGGAAGTGGTACCCTACAATCGATGTATCGCATTATATGAAAATCAGACTTTTATATTTAAACCCCATTTGAGGCCAAACTATTCGTCGTAGACCTATCAAAGTCTGCACGTTCAATCTTGATTTGCGGCTAAACTAAATGTCGTAGCGACCTAAAAAATGGGCAAGACTGGATCGCACAAACTTGCTCTCGTAGCTAACAACTTTAACGTAGGTAGAATTTGATGATGTAGGCACAAGTACATAGCTATTGGTTTCAAAATATTATGATATCATAAAAGAAAAAAAATTAAATAAATTATTACTTTAAATTATACTATAAATTTATTATTTTAATGGCTTTGAGAGTTAGAGCTTAAAATCAAGTATGCCATCTTATTCGTTTGATAAATATGAATTTATGAAAAATAAAAATCGTTGGAGCGGTTTTCTAAAAAATTAATTTTTTATATATACAATTTTTCAATCATTTTCAAAAATAAAATCTAGTATGCCAACATTTATTTTTGAATAAAATACAATTTTCCACTAAATAAAAAAAAATCATTAGCCCGTTTTCAAGATACTGAATTTTCAAAAAAAAAAAATTCAATATTTTTTTAAAAATCCAAAATTTTTTTTTTGAAAATTTGTTTATGCAATATTATTTGAATTGTGGAGGAGCTCTTGTATACAAATTTTGGTTGAATTTTGAGCAGCTGTCAATGAGAAATTTGAAAACAAATAAATCGGTTCTATGGCAGGTACCGTTATTGGTAAAATTTGTTTTCATCAATATATTGGCCATACATTATAAAGTATCCATTATATAGTATACATTATAGTAAATCCTTGGAGCCGTTTTCGAGAAAAATATTTTTTTTTAACGGTTTTTCAACATTTGTATGGAAAGTACCGTTATTTTTGAATTAGGAAGATGATTTTTTCTAGTATTCTACTAAATAATAAAAAACTATCTTACACATAGTTTTGAAAAAATTGACAAAGTCGCTTTCAAAATATTTAGCTTTCAAAAAAAATTTGATTTTTTTTTTTAATTTTCAAAAAAAAAAAATTTATTTTGGTTTACAATAATTTTTATATTTTTTAGAAGTTTTACCATAAAAAAAATTAAAATTTTCAACTTAACCACTTTCGAGAAAATCAAAAACCAAAAAAATGGTTTTACTGGAGGTTTACCCAAAATATTTAATTTATGAAAATAAAAAAAATTATTAAAAAGTAGCAGTTCCTTACATAATTTATTTGAATTGTTTTTAACAAACCCATTTGTGAGAAAAATATTATTTTCCATTTTGGCGAAAAAAAAATTGTATGGCAGCTCTGTTATTTTTGGTCCTAAAAAAAAAAAATTAAAAAAACGTCTGGGCATATTAGTCAAAAAGCACTTTGTACCAAGTTTGAGGAAAATCCCTCCAGCCGTTTAGGCTGTAGAGGGGAGGACAGACAGACAGACAGAATTGCGAGACCCACTTTCTTCGCGTTCTCTATAATCGTAATGTTAGGGAAAATTATTATCTCGAATTTTTGTTTTTGCACGAATCCTAAACTTACCCTTTATATTTGTAATCTAGGAAGTGGTACTTTTCAATCGATGTACCTATCGCATTAAACAAAAAATCAATTTCTTAAAATCGACTCATGATCTCTTTAAATGCGATTTTCGGCTATACTTAAGCTTAAACGCCCTAGCGACTTAAAAATGTGGCCGTCAAATTGCTAGACTTTTTATTTCAGTTTGTGAATTGTAATAAGGTATTTGTTTGTTAAAAAAACCAAATAATATTCGAATGGAGTATCATTTATCTACATATAATTATTTTTTTATATAATGGTTGGCTAAACTTTCCAATACATTAAAAATAATTTAATTATTCGGTACCTACTTGTATAAAGTGTGTGTACGTACACTGTGCAGTGAAGAATGCAAAATAAAATTTCTTGTCTTGAAATGTTTCCAGAACGATGTGGTTAATTATTTACGGTCGTCAAGAATGCCTACAAACTCGGTTAGAGGTTAAACAAATCAATAATATTTTCTTCAACAATTCGGCTTGTCCAGCGCGAATTTTACTAAATTTATCTATGAGCTATCATTCTTCAATACAATGCTTACAATTTTTTCTCAAAATACCTACACGATTTTCATACTTTTTGTAAATTTAAATGCCTAAAATTTTAACAAAAACTTCGAACTAACCTTATTTTTCTAAAATGTAACCTTTGTATATCCTCCAATATAAGATATTAATTTAAAAGATATAACGATTAGAACTCAAGATATAGCCTTATAGCTACAAAAAATATATTTATTTCTGCTATTCGCCCCAACAATCAATTATTCCTCACTTTCATATTAAATATCTACTTACAAAAAAACCATTGCTATTGTCTTCACTCTTCACTCCCATCCTATATAAGGGTTAATTTTAAAAGTTACTAAGAAACATTTTCATTTACCAGCCTCACTCTGCCCTAAACCAATAAAAATTGTTTCTCTTCATCGCTCTCACTGACAAAACAAATATTCTCAGTTCATTTTACTCACACAATCTCACAAGTCCAAAAGTTAACGCACACATATAAAGAATACACAAAATTCGTTCCGAAAATGAACATGATGAGTTTTGATCAGGTGTCCCTGTGACCAAAATGACCATGATGACTTGCGAAGGTGATTACCACAGATAAGCAATACCTAGATAGGAATCTTTCGTTCGTATCACCCCCCAAAACCCATTTGTTTACATTGTTGTTTTTGTAATTTCATTTCGTGTCGATGAATAGATGTTAACTGCAACAACAATTTAACGCGGTGAATTTGATTTGTTTGACAGTTCATTTTTTTTTTTCATAAATGTGCTGTGCGAAGATTTTTATTCCGGTGTTTGTGGTTTTCATTAAAAAATAAATTAACAAAAAAATAATTGTTTCACCAAGCACAATGCCCGCATGGCAAGCGGAACTTGAACGAGTCCTTGAATTTCAATGAAAAATCTTTTGGTGCTTTCATGTTTCTTTCTTCCAATTCGCCAAAAAGCTACTTGGGCAGACGATGCGCGATGAGAACTTTTTGTAGAACTCTGTCGCCTCCGAAGGGGCCCTGTTTGAGCAGAGTATAGCAAAAAGGGCAAGTAGGCAAGTAAAAGACCTAGGCAAGTAAAAGACCTAATTATGTTTATGAAATTTAAAAACATAATTTCAATTTTTTCAGCTCTACAGCACAATAATTATAAAAAAATCTCGCCAACCAATAATAAGGTTCGAGAAATCAACAAAAATTAAATTCACCATGGCAAATTTGACAGCTACTATATTCTTAGTTTTAGGGTACAGACACACTTAATATATGAAATTATTTTAATTTAAGGTTAGACCGCACTAGGCGGAACTGCACTGCACCGGAACTGCGATTCAAAATAATTTGTATGAAATTTAATGAAGTTCAGTTGCCGCTTAGTGCGATATAGCTCATACAGTTTCATACAAATAATGTTTTGCCGCGTCGTGAAGTGTAGTTCCGCTGCAGTTGTGTGCGGTCTAACCTTTATACATAAGGGGTTGGATTGCATCATGGTCGAATTCCGACGTAAATTTTTAGAAATTAATTTAAGGTCCCCCAAACCGATGCGTGGACAACATTTTTGTCAGTCATCGGGTTGCAAAAGTAGGTAGGTATATGTAGTAAAACCTTAATGTAACTTTCATTTCAACAAAAAAATCAAATCTGTGATAGAAAAATTTGATTTGTTTAGAAAAAAAGATCAAAAATCAAATCTTTCATATAGAAAATTTACACCGGCTACACAATTTTTTTTTGCGACTTCCTTACAACAAAAAAAATTAATCTGCAATCGTCGAAAGGAAATCGGCATACAAGAACCTAGCACATTTAAACAAACCCTTGGATTCTTAAATTATCCGCCATTTTTTTCACGAACCGAGGTGAAACTCGGATTTTTTTTTCACGTACACTAGTGCAAAAATCCGATTTTCACCACGGTCGTCTGCACGTACACTAGTGCAAAAATCCGATGTTCACCACGGCCATTTGACGTTTGAGCTTGTAGGCAAACCGAATTGACAGCCGTAGATTCCCATCTAGGTATTGCTTATCTGTGGTGATTACTTGTGGGTTGTCGAGCTGGTGTATGTTCGCTTCGACCATGATTGCTTATACCCAACCCAAACAAAATATGATAGCCCAGTCCACACCAACCCGATATTCTATCCCACACGATTTGACATGTGTTAATACATGAATAATTTTAGGAATGGTTCTAATTCTATCACACTTTTTTTAAGGTTAAGGTAATGTATTAATACAAGCAAGTGTGGAAGCAAAATATGAAAAGTAATTTCTTTCCCACAAATTTGGCAGTCGCGTGGAATTCTTTTCCACTTTTAATTTTACATGTATTAATACACAGTACACAGGTAGTGAGGAAGGGCTATTATCAAACCTGTTTGACAAATCTGTTCACTTTTGATAGTGTATACTCTCTGTTTGACAAACACGTTCTTTGTTCACAAACTTTTTTGATACTGTTTGATGTTTGACGTCAAACAGGTTTGATTATGTGTACCCAGCTTAATCGCGTGTAAGAACACAGCTGATATTCGTCATCAGCTGTGTTTCAACATGACATTACAACAACACAAAGCTATCCAATACAGATCTGGTTAGGTTTTTGAAAGGCGCCAATAATCAAGTTCTTGTATTTTGACATAATTTTTGGCATAATTTTTGGCATAATTTTTGGCATAATTTTTGGCATAAATTTTGGCATGCCAGTATAATGCTATGGCTGTTTTTGATAATTCCGTTGCATTTTAATTTTATCAACCATTTTTTCATAAGTAATTTATCTATGTAACATTTTTTATTTTATTTATCATTTTAAATACTTGAAAAATAACAAACTTAACAAACTGGAACTGCTGCAAGTGGTATTAAGGTCAGACCGCACTAGGCGGAACTGCACTGCAGCGGAACTGCGATTCAAAATAATTTGTATGAAATTGTATGAAGTTCAGTTGCCGCTTAGTGCGATATAGCTCATACAATTTCATACAAATAATGTTTTGCCGCGTCGTGAAGTGTAGTTCCACTGCAGTTGTGTGCGGTCTAACCTTTAAGTTTGATACACGAATGTACCATGTGGAAGGGGTGTAATAAAATGCACTCTTCTTTGACAATAACTTCAACAATTAATCAATAAAAAACGAGGTATTTACTTTTAATTTTTAAGTTCTTTATTTTACGTCTTCACTCGACTGAGTATCAAAAGCTAATGCCCCTAAATCTTTCTTTTCATATTCAGTACTGAGTTATTGATGGTACTTTTCTCATCAGTGCTGTCATCTTCACGTTTCAGACTCGTCCATCCTGACGTCCTCGGCGTCCTCGTCGAGTTCCTCTTCCAACTGAATCCATTTCTTCATTCGATCGGCAGCGCAAATGGATGAATGTGGTTTCTGGGTACGCGATGCAAAGGGAATGTCTCCGAGTTGTTAACGGTCATGAGGCAATACTGCCGTCACCACATATGGCCCCTTGTACTTTGGTTCCAGTTTTCTTGAAGTTCCGGTTGCGGCAATTCCGTCGTTCAGGATCAACACCAGGTCGCCTGCAGTGTAGGTCTTAGCTGGTTTGTTCCTTGCATCGTGTCTTTGTTTTTGGGCAAGTTGAGATTTCACAATGGCTTGGTGTCCTTGAACCCTTATACCTGCCAGATCATATCCTTTCTGGTTGAGCACAACGCCGGCTGTAATGGGATTCGGCCAAGGTTCTCTTGGAACATACCCCATTAACATTTATTGGGCTGTCTTCTGAGTTGATTCGTTATGCGTGTTGTTAATTCCCCATTGAATCATTTTAACCTTTTGATCCCAATGAGTGTCCTCATCCACCGTGGGAAGGAGAGCTTGTAAGATGGTCCGGTTGTAGCGCTCCACTTGGCCATTTGCTCTTGGGGTCTTAGTGGCGTTCAGCACATGTTGTATACCGAGTCGGTGGGTGTATTCCTTGAATATCTTCGAAGTAAACGCTGCGCCTTGATCAGTGATTATTCTTCTTGGGCTTCCGAATATGTTAGACGTTTCTATCAAGAAATTCAAAACTGGTTTTGCTTGAGTATTAGGAAGAGCTTTCATGTTGAGGAATTTAGTGAAAGCATCCACCATCACAATCAAGTACATATTTCCCTTAGTCGACTTCAGAAATGGTCCAAGATGATCCAGGTGGATGGTGTCGAAAGGAATTTCTTTTTTTTCTATGGGATGCAATTCTCCTCGTGGCTGAATCTCAATCTTGTTGTATGCGCAATGGACACAGCTTTTTATGTACCTTTTGACTGTCTGTACCATTCTAGGGAACCAGTATCTATCCCGTAGGTGTCTGAATGTTTTGTTCTCTGAGAAATGTCCAACCAAATCATGACTACCTCTCATCACCTGCTGTCGGATGCCTTTGGGAACATAAAGTCGTATTTCCCCTTCGTTAATTCGGTACAATCTTCCATGTTCAATCCGGTAGTCCTGATGACATTGTTTTTCAGTTTGATTATCAGGAATCTTTTGGAGAGTTTTTGTAATTTCCTTGGCTTCTGGCTCTTGTAGCTGCATAGTATAAATCCAGTCATCTCCGTCGATGTTAATTTGGAGAACATCCATGTTGACAACTTCAGGCTCGATTGCTGGTTCATGTGGGGTCCTTGACAGAGCATCAGCATGTGCCATTGCAGTGCCAGGTCTGTGTTTGACTTCATAGTCGTACTCCTGCATCTTAAGCCACCACCTAGCAATTCGGGGAAGCAACTCTTTTTTATCCATTGCCGTCTTTAGTGCCCCGCAGTCTGTGATTACAGCAAAATGTTTTCCCAGGAGATATTGACGGAATCTTGTAGTTGATTAAACGACTGCTAGAGCTTCGAGCTCATAGCTATGGAAAACACTTTCGTCTTCGGTTGTTTTCCTACTGAAGTATCCTACAGGGCGTTTTTCAGCATCTCCTTGCATTAGTACTCCAGCCAGTCCCTTGGCGCTAGCATCAGTTTGATCGTACAATGCTAAGACCGGTTCTTTCGCCAATGCAGTTCTTAGTTCCTCAAAAGCCTTCTGTTGAGCACTTTTCCAATGGAAGATACAATTATTTTTGGTCAGCTCGGTTAACGGCAAGGCAATTGTCGAAAAATTTTTGATGAACTTCCGGAAGTAGCTTGTCAACCCAAGGAATTGCCGGACTTCGTGTTCACTGGTTGGAGTTCGGAATTGCTCCACAGAACTTGTTTTCAATTTTCCCGGTTGGATTGAATTTTCTGTTACAACATGACCAAGAAACTCAATTTTGGTTTTAAAAAAATGACATTTTCTCAAGTTCAGTGTCAGGTTCTCTTCTTTGAGTAGTTTTAGAAACTTCTCCAACTTAATCAGGCCTTCCTCGATAGAGTTGAAGGGAATTACAACATCGTCTACAAAATTAACGATTTTGTCAGGTTTCATTTGTTGAACAATCACCGTCATCATTTTCTGGAAGGTTGCTGGTGCCGTGCTTAGACCAAAAGGCATCTTTAGGAATTCGTATAGTCCTCCTGGTGTGGAAATTTAACCTTTTTTATGTTTTTGTTGAGTCGTCTATAATCCACGCACATTCGGTGTTCTCCGTTCTTTTTTTTTACCAGGATTACTGGAGAAGCAAAACTTCATTGAGACTCCTTGATTATTCCACATTCCAAAAGCTCCTCTATGATTGCATTAAGAATTTCGCGCTGAGCGTAGGGCACTTTGTAGGGCTGACAAACAAATGGCTCCTTCTTCTCTAATTCTATCTCCATCGTAGTAATTCTTATGTGTCCTAGCTCTTTTTTTGTCATTGCTATGCATTGACGGAATTCTACTAAGAGATTGAATACCTTGTATTGTACGTCAGTGCCTATTTCATCATCTATTTGTATGTCAGTTATCTGAATTCTGGACGGATCAGTTTCAATTTCACGGATGCACTGGATTGTGAGCCTTTCACTGGTTTTTGTGAGTATGCATGTTGCAGTGGCGATTCCTGGTCCTTAGTATTGGTTTAGCTACGTTGTCTAGGGAAGGTTTAAAAAAAATAAAATCATATTTTTTTTTTTAATTTTATTGATAACGACAATTTATAATAAACATTAATTAATAATATAAAATAAAAGTTTAAAAATGTATCCACACATAAATTCGCTTCGTCGTTCGACGGAAACAAAATTATCGATGACTTTATCATACAAATCGTCACTTTCTATAACAATAATATAACAATCATATAAATATAAATATCTACATCCTATATTTATATGATTTTGTGTTGCAAAAAATCTTAAATTTAACCTTACCTACCCACATTAATGTATGAAGGTATGTAGCTATGTACCTATTTATTAAACAATTTAGTGCACGTTCAAAGCTATATAAACAAATTTCATGTTAACGGTCAGCCGATAAAAGGTAAATACTTCTGGCGACTTAATGTCAAAAGAAATTTACGATTATTTAACTATGATCTAAATTATTATAATAATATTATTTCTAGGTTCTAGCATAGGTATATGAATTTACTTCCATCTCACTTCTAAAAAAAAAAAAAAAAAAAAAACAATGTCGCACTCTCACATTTCAAAGCACCACAATCCATAAATGTATTTACTCACATTTAAAATCTACGCAAATACAAAATAATTAATTAATTTCGCACTTTTAGGATTCAATACGAATTAACTGTTTATGTTTATTTCGCAAATAGCCCAGTCAATTCGACAATAAATTCGCAAAGCGCGACATAGTTCTGCATTTCTGATATGTTGTTAGGGTATGTAGGAGTAGTCTGTTTCTCGAAAAACCTGTGCTCGCTGCAGGAAAAATGCAACAGTGAAAAAAAAAACGCTAAAATCAGCCCATTTTTTCCGACGTTTTCCTTTATAACTTTGGAAATATGCAACAAATGAAAAAACCGTCCATTATAAACTTGTTTGTTATAAAATTTTCTACAAGACCACATCAGTTTTAAATTCTTGCATGTTATATTAGTGTTGCTATCTAACCATGAACCAAAAAAAAATCTGAAAAACAAAGTAATTTTGAAGCAATCAAATAATAGGTCAAAAATTGTCCAATTCTGGAATCAAATAGTCTAGAGTATTACAAGACGAAATGCAACACGCAATGTTTGCATCATTGTTGTGGTCAAAGAAAGACACTTAAGTTGGCACTGATTTTTGTACACGTAGTTGGAACTATTATAAATATCATAAAACATAGTTATAATATTTATATCTTTTTTTAAGCAACTTTGGTAGCGAATTTAAAAGTTTCAAAAATGTTCACGAAATTACATATTTACATACCATGCAAGTGTACAATTTCCGGAAGTTTTAAAATTGATACCAAAGTTGCAAAAAAAAGATATAAATATCATAACTGTATTTTATCATTGTTAAGGGTTTCAAGTACGTGAACAAAAAAGTCAGTGTCAACTTAAGTGTCCTACTTTGACACTACAGCAGTGATGCACATTGCTTGTTGCACTTAGTTAACATCATGTTTCTTGCCAAAACTATTCGACCAATTTGGATCGAATTTTTGAATTTCATCTTGTAATACTCTAGACTATTTGAGCAGAATTGGACAATTTTTTACCTATTCTTTGATTGCTTCAAAATTACTTAGTTTTTCTGATTTTTTTTTAACTTTCATAGTAAGATAGCAAGACAAATATAACATGCATGAATTTAAAACTTATCTTGTCTTGTAGAAAATTTTATAACAAACAAGTTTATAATGGACGGTTTTTTCCTTAGTAGCATATATCCAAAGTTATAAAGGCAAATGTCGGAAAAAATGGGATGAATTTAGCGTTTTTTTCACTGTTGCATTTTACCTGCAGCGAGCACAGGGTTTTCGAAGTTGCAAACTTAGATACAGACCACTCTAACATGCACCAATAACATATCAAAAATACAGAACTACTTCGCACTTTGCCAATTGAGCACTTTTTTTGGAATTATTGACTGTGCTAAAAGAATTTTTTGGATGTACACTCAATTAAAGAACACTTATAAATTATAATAAAACAATAAGCACACGCATTCATCCTTCCTACCGTATTTTCCTACAAACATAATACGAAAGTAAAAAAAGAGATGACAAAAAACGAACCCAAAATGTAAGTAGGTACCTGGAGCTGCTTTCATACCTGATGTATCGTGCTTTATCGCATCATACTTACGCTTACTCTTACGCTTTCATTTATTCAGCTGGGCTTTCCTTAGGACATGTGTAGTGAAACGCTCTTGTATTATAGATTGTATTGTATTTGTGTTTGTATTTGTATTTTGAATAGATATTATTAAAAATTGTATGCAATTTGGTAGCGCGGATGTTGTAAGCTTTCAAGGAAAACTTGTATGAGAGTTTTGTGTTGTGTGTACTGTGTTAGAACAATGTGGGTAGGTTAGGTAGGTATCTTTTGTTTTTTTATTATTATATCAATGCTCTTTGTAGGGAATTTGGTTTTGGTATCGCATATTGAAACGCTGAGGCAAATAGGAAGATGGGAATTGTGTGAAGGAAAATATGCTTTGAAAATAGGTTTTGTAGTTTTTTTGTATTTTATGGTAGGTATTGATTATTGTAATTAATCATTATCATTATTTCAACAATACATTATATAATTTATTCATTTAAATTCTTGGTTTAGCGGCGATAAACCTGCTAACTGAGAGGAATCGCCACTGGCATGTTGGATCATCGAGTATGTCCTTACCTATTAGAATGTCTTCTGTTAAAAATGCATCTTCCACGACTGTAGCCAAAACAGTGAAGGAAGCACCATCGATCTCAATGTCGATGCCAACACTCCGAATAGATTCACACGTCCCACCTCCAAATCCATGCAATAAGACTCGAGATTTCTGCATGCTGTTATTCAACACATTTGCAACCGCCCTGGAGATGATGGTTTTCTCACACCCTGAATCCAGGTGTGCCGTATAGCGCTTTCCCTGAACTATCACATTCTTCTTATAGCAGTCCGTGTTCGATTTACTTTCTATAACGTTCACACTAAAATTATTTTGCTTTTTTACATAGGAACTGGGTGCGTTATTCTCAGTTTGTGGTCTTTTCCGTGTTTGAGTGCACTGTCTTGAAAAATGTCCCGGCTGATTACAATTATAGCAATTTATGTTGTTTTGTTGGACCACCGGGTTTCTTGGTTGCCATCTTAGGTTAGCGTTAGAGGAGAATCTGTTGCGGTACTCCATCATATTCCTTTGCGGTGCACTGGCTGCGGATGCTGAAGCTCGTGCATTTGATCTAATGCTTTGGAACCAATGTATTTTCTCAACCAGTTCAGCAATGTCTTTGATATCACTAGCTGCAAGACTCGAACTCATCTGCGTGTCATTTAATCCTGTGAGTATGTACTGAATGATGGTTTTATCTGTGAGTTTAATCCTCTTGCCCAGCATGTGCATTTCAAAACAATAACTTTCGACTGTCTCGTTGGTTTTTTTTAATTTTCCTTACCAATTGTTGGTGCATTTCAATTTCACTTGTCTGATGTGGAAAATTACCCCTTAATCCATCGGCCAATTGAGCCCATGAGCTGCACACTTCCTGCATTGTGTCCCACCAGTGCCGAGCTGATCCTTGCATTTTGGATGCTACAGCCATAAGCAATGCCCTTTCGTCCCAACCGTACAACTTGGTCAAACTCTCCACCCTTTTAATCCATGACTCCGTCGACAACAAGGCAACATCTCCCGGTGAATAAGGAGGTATAGAATCTGCAATTTCTTTGATAGTACATGTAACTCTTGATGTTCTGTTGTTGGAATTCGTTGTTAGCCGAGATTCGAAATTCTTGAGTTTGGCAGCAAGTGCCTGCTCTTGTATGAATGTTTGACGTTCTCTTTCCAATAATTTTTTTTCGCGCTCTATTATTTGCCATTCCTTGGCTCGAAGATTTTCGTCTGTGGAGACTTCCACACTTGAGCTGATTGTTGAGTTGTGCTGTGCGATGTTCTGAAGAAGATTTCCAACTTGCGTCTCATCCGAGGTTTCACTCCGTTGTTCCTGCTCACCATGTTTCTTATCATACTCTCTAATCCTATTCAATAGGACACGTTTTGATCCATTCACTGGAAGCTCTCTACTTCTGAGCTCAGCCTGTAGCTGCTTCAAATTCATATTTTCCATTAAATCTATAAAATTAAAAGAATCTTATGAGCAATCAACATATTTTCACATTTCTCAAAATGTATCCTATTGTCTAATATTTGTGTGTATTGACCCAAATTAACCAAGAACACCACATCTCGTAGAATTTATTTATAATTAGTTCAAGCTCTTTCATCAGTTACTCATACCTAGTTTGTTTATAATGATAATAACTAATAATAATTATTCATCATCAATCAATACATCTTGTTAGTACATTTTCGTAAACCGAAAATGCACATTCAAATTAAACCAACACTCATACCATTACATTAAAATTATTTATTGGGCAGGTTCTACTGCGCACTACACTTTTCGTAAACCGAAAATACAGCACCCACATAGATTTGCATCCATATATTACTTGCTCCATTGAAGCAACATAAAAATGTTCTATTTCGTGAGTTAGGACAAATTCATATTTCCGTTCTCTTTTTTATCTGTTAGTAACTAAGCATTTCACATCACATAACTCTTTCGTAAGCCGAAAACGCAATGCAAGATGAAAATGTCGTACTATACTGTCTCTTTCTGTCCGCCAACTTTTAACGACACTTACATGAAAGCATGCCCTCTCAACTGAGACACACAGCTTGTTCCTCCTTTAGTTCTCCTCTTTCTTTCGAAAACTGAGCAAAAAAAGGACGCTAAGTTTGAATAACCGTTTCTGTCGATGATTCAAATACGGAACAAATTCAATAATTTGATTTTATTTTACATAAAATCCATCAATTCAACTCATTAACAAATTAATATCATACTTCAACCACTTCACTTAACTATCTCGAAATAATTACAATGCCTATAATGATGTAGTTATAGAAAACCACCAAACAATGTTTTTGTTTCTTTTCTTTTTTTTTTACACAAAATAATGGACAATAGCGCTATTTATTTTTTATACTTAACTGAATTCTGAATGTTCTTATCCCACTTCTGAACTTTGACAATAACTTCAACAATTAATCAATAAAAAACGAGGTATTTACTTTTAATTTTTAAGTTCTTTATTTTACGTCTTCACTCGACTGAGTATCAAAAGCTAATGCCCCTAAATCTTTCTTTTTATATTCAGTACTGAGTTATTGATGGTACTTTTCTCATCAGTGCTGTCATCTTCACGTTTCACTTCTATCATTTGTTCTGATTTCTCTTACCTTTACGTAGAACAGTTATTTTTTATTTGTCGATTCCCATTGTTTTCCAAATACATATTGACAACTGAAGGCAGTGCTCTGGCGGCAAACCCTTGAACTTGGATGTATACACCAGATGACAGAAACTGTCATAAAAAGTATGTGGTTTGAGAAGAGTGTTTATTAAAAATTATTATTTCAAACAATTAAACAATTTAAACCATAATAAAAGTAATATTTTTGTAAAACAAAAAAGTGAAACATTTAATTAAAATAAGTTTACCACAAGAATTGAACTGTGATTTTATTATAAAGTTTACTAAAAGTGGGTGCGATTTCGTGAGTGCTCTTGGACGTAAATAGTTTGCTTTTATTAAATAAATAAAAGATAATTAAGAACTATTTTTCTTTCTTCATCTTGTCATTAGGTGAAGAGAGTCAAGAACTTTATAAACAGTGGCTTCAAAATCCCTGGTCCGGCAGTTCTAGTTATCAAACAGCGATTACTGTGTTGATATTCCTACCGTGATCGAGTAAGTTGCAACCGTAGAACTTATAAAATTGCAAGAAAAAATAGGCATGAGCTTATACCTTCAAGTAAACGTACTATAACTATAGTACATTAAATCCATTTTACCCCAGTCTAGAGCTTCAGTGCATTAAACTGTTGGATATCCTGGTGCTCCTTCACAATAATTTTTCAACAATGTAAGTATTAAATTTTAAGTTTTGGAAGTTGATCTATTTGAAAGGAGTTGTCCAGCGTCGGTTGATGCTTAGGAACTTTGATAGTTTCAAGAGCAGAATACATAAAAGGTATCAACCTCGTATTTTGGATAACCAGTTTCAAAGATACGCCCCAATCAATTTTAAGATTTTACTTTTCCAAGTGAACAGGGAAAAGCTTTTAAAGTTTATCTTTGGAACGGGTTCTCCAATAAAGGCGGCTGATACCTTTTTTGAATCAGCACTTTCTACTCTCAAAATAAGCATCAACAATTTTTCCAAAGAAGTAGTATTCAAAAAAATAACTCTTGGAATACGTATACCACATTCCAAATAAGTGTATTTCAAGAGTGATTTTTGTCAATAAGCATTTTATGTATAAACTTTTGATGCTAGTTTTGAAAGTATCAAGAGCCGATTACAAAAAGGTATCAAACACCCTTTTTGAATAACCAGTTCTAAAGACACACCCAATCCATTTTAAGATTTTACTTTTCCAAGTGAACAGGGAAAAGCTTTTAAAGTATATTTTTGGAACGGGTTCTCCAATAAAGGCGGTTGATACCTTTTTTGAATCAACACTTCCTATTCTCAAAATAAGCATCAACAATTTTTCCAAAGAAGTAGTATTAAAAAAAATAACTCTTGGAATACGTATACCATATTCGAAATAAGTGTATTTCAAGAATGATTTTTTTCAATAAGCATTTTATGTAAAAACTTTTGATGCTAGTTTTGAAAGTATCAAGCACCGATTACAAAAAATAATCAACCCCCTTTAATTGACAACCTGTTCCAAAGATACAGTCCAAAAGCTTTTCAGTTTATACTTTTTTTTTCCTTTTGTTACCATTATTTATTTATTGAATATTACAATTTTTCAATATGTGGCTGTACCTACATTTTTCTTTTATTGCAGACAATTCCGCGGGTAATCCAGTTGGATTAGAGATAAAAAAGAGGATAAATATCAATAGCTTGTAATGTCATTGTGAAGTTCCCCCGTGCAACTCTTATAGAATGGGTGTAATTTCAAGGATTTACCTTCCAAACGAAGTGAGAGATTCTCCTCATCTCTTAAGAATTTGGAAAAATTGGATTTGTGTATATGATGAAACTGTTCCTTATTGTTTCAACGCCTTTTAACTTCATATTCATTTAACTTTTTTAAGTGTTTCGAAACAAATGAAAATATTTTGTTTTAGTTTCTACTTTATTTTATTGATAATATAATAATTTCTTATTTACTTATTTTATATACATTTTCAAAATAGCTTGTATTTGGGTATAACTACATACATTACTTTTTTAGATCAAAAATTATGTATACTTTTATTTATTGATCCACTATACCAGTACTATCCCAACAACGAATCTTAAGAGGAAACTAAACTATTTTAATCAAATCTCAGTATTTTATAGGTATACATATATATATTATTTTTGTTACAAGTAACTTTTATTCTTAAGTTTATTATTTAATAACTTAATAATTGTACATCATTGAGCTTTAAGATTTACTTTTTCATAAATTTGAACATGTACAGAATTTTGTAATTTAAATTATTGATACACTTAAAACATTTAAATCTTTATGTGTCTTTGTAAATTTAATACTTTTTTTAAATAAATGGAATGAAAATACTATACCGAGAAATTATTTATAAGATTTCTATTAAATAAGATTTTAAAACATTTAGAATGGAAGTATTATTTGAAATTGCCTCTTTGACATGAAGGGCTTCCTCGGATCTATCAATCTTTGTTCTTTCTGCTTTTATTTTATTGTCATAGTTTTAGTAGATCATCTAAAAAAAAAAACAAAGAAAACAATTTATTTTCGGCCGAGATTTTGTTTTGGTTGATTGAATTCTGAGTCTGAGTCTCAAATTAAGTCGTGATAGTGAACACTACAATCAATTTTAATATAGAGACATTTTTCAACAAAATTTCATATGGGACACGTTTAAAAAAACAATCGACTGAAATTTTTCAAACGTGTTTTATATGAAATTTTTTAAAAATATTTATCTGTGTTAAAAATGATTATAATTATCAATCAGAGTACTTAAATTAAGACTGAGAGCCATTTCAATCCACCAAATGAAGATAGTGGTTTCGACATAACAGTGTTTTATAACTAGCACTTACAATTATTTTGTATGATTTCTTCTTTAAGTTCTTAAAAGTGTTCTTATAAAATGCTGTTATTTCCAAACCACTATCTTGATTTAGTTGATTGAAATGGATTTAAGTTTTGAATTAGGTCCTGATAGTAAACACTACAATCGATTTTAATATAGATAAATGTTTGAACAAAATTTCATATGGGACACGTTGAAAAAAAAAAAAATCGACTGAAATTTTTCAAACGTGTTTTATATGATTGTTTTTTTAAATATTTATCTGTATTAAAAATGATTATAATGATCAATAAAAGTACTTAAATTAAGACTGAGAGCCGTTTTAATCCACCAAATCAAGATAGTGATTTGGACATAACAGCGTTTTATAACTAGCATTTACAAGTATTTTGTATGACTTTTTCTTGATAAATAAATTAAATTGCTCAACAGCGAAAAGTAGAAAATTAAGTTATGTATTTAAAGTGAATTAATTTATAAAATAAATTACTTACAATCTTAAAAATTTGTTTGCAATCCAAAAGAGTACTAAATGTGTTTCAATGAATATAATCCTTAACCTTTATCTATATTTTACAGGAGCCCACCATGCACTGAAATGAAACGTGGAAGCTTGCCCATTGTGTCGGACAATTAAATGCCCACGACAAGAAGATGCACCAACCACCGTTACAGTATCACCTTTTTTGAGTTGCTCAGATGGGTATTAGTAACTATCCTCGGGATAATTCATTTTCATGAGTAGACAAGCTTTAAATTTCCAGTTATACAGTATATAAACGTGATGGTGGACCTGGAGGTGGACGCTGCTATGGGAAACCATAAATGCATTATAGAGTTAATGTTAACTCATAGATATTGTACTTACTTAATCTTATACGAAGGGCTACATCTTATTATACTTATACGACTTACACAATAATCTTTTGAGTCAAATTTTTCATTTAGACCTGGTAGTTTTTTTTTTTTGCATATTCTCCTTTCAGCTAAATTGGCACTTTGTAAAATATAAATTGATTTGATATTCACTAGAAATAAAAAAAATATTAGTGACTCTTTTTTATTAAAACTTTTTTTTTTTTGACTTACCGTATTATTGATGCAGTTTCCCAATTCGGACTGCCCGGACTAAGATTCACGAAAATATTTCCTCTTTCAGTTCACCTTGACGAGCTCGATGTTTCTCTTTTAAACGTTCAACTTCCTTGACAACATACGATGACCGTGGACACCCTTCAAGCAAGCGAGCTCGTTTTCGGTCCGCAAACGTATCAAACAACGTATAGACGGCTTCGCATTCGGATCCAAATACGGATCGAAAAACTGCGTTTTGGGGCTCAAATTAGTATGGAAATTAGAATCACCACGGAGCCATTACGTGAATGTATTGTGAGAGACAGAGTTTTTCAATTCACCATACTCGGAGAACCGAAACCAAATGGAATCTAAAACGGTTCCAAAAAAAATGAATGAATTGAGGCATACCCAACCCAAATGTATTAAAAAAAAACTTCCCATCTAGCCCAGTTTCTCCATTGCCTAAAAAAATAAAACAAACTGATTTTTTTCATTTCAAGAGTTTTTTTTATTTATCATTCATAAAAGGTTTTCTAAAGACTATTTCGCACTAATAAACATGACATATTTCCACAAATATAAATTAACATTTAATAAATAGAAACTTGCATTTCTGATTGAAAATTTTTCAAAGTTTTAACAAGAAAAAAGAAATAAAAAAGAAACCGTCTTCGCAACGCTACCTACAAAACTGAACTAAAAAAAAGTGGTGGAAATTAAGGCAAAATGATTGTATACTTCGCCTATACTCTCTCCATTTCTCGTTGCTTAAAAAAAATACTCTCGATTCTCTTTCTTTTTACATGCGTTCACAGAAAATTTGTTATTGTGTGTGAGACACTCATTTTGTTTGGAGTCCCAAGTGAACCGAGAAATTTGGGTCAGTGATTTTGCTTGAAGGGCCGGCGTTATTGTTTGTCACAGAGAAACTGGCGTTATCGTCAAGTTTCTTGCGTTGTTGGTTGTCCATGAATATTATTGAATATGAGTGGAGCAGGTTTTGTTTGTGTTCCGAAACCACCAAATCCTGTTGTGGGTTGCTTGTTCAAACTCGACTTGAACAACGAACCGACTTGGTTGGTCTGGAAGTTGCTGAAACCAGTGGTCGGAGCAACTGCTCCAAACACAGAAGTGTTCCCAAATGCTGGAGCAGGCTTTTGTGCAAATAGTCACCCACCTGCAGTGCTGGTATTGACATTAGTACCAAATCCTCCGAATCCAATATTGACTGTAGACGCTGCCAGACCAAAGGACACGTTTAAAAAAACAATCGACTGAAATTTTTCAAACGTGTTTTATATGAATTTTTTTAAAAATATTTATCTGTGTTAAAAATGATTATAATTATCAATCAGAGTACTTAAATTAAGACTGAGAGCCATTTCAATCCACCAAATCAAGATAGTGGTTTCGACATAACAGTGTTTTATAACTAGCACTTACAATTATTCTGTATGATTTCTTCTTTAAGTTCTTAAAAGTGTTCTTATAAAATGCTGTTATTTCCAAACCACTATCTTGATTTAGTTGATTGAAATGGATTTAAGTTTTGAATTAGGTCCTGGTAGTAAACACTACAATCGATTTTAATATAGATAAATGTTTGAACAAAATTTCATATGGGACACGTTGAAAAAAAAAAATCGACTGAAATTTTTCAAACGTGTTTTATATGATTTTTTTTTTAAATATTTATCTGTATTAAAAATGATTATAATGATCAATAAAAGTACTTAAATTAAGACTGAGAGCCGTTTTAATCCACCAAATCAAGATAGTGATTTGGACATAACAGCGTTTTATAACTAGCATTTACAAGTATTTTGTATGACTTTTTCTTGATAAATAAATTAAATTGCTCAACAGCGAAAAGTAGAAAATTAAGTTATGTATTTAAAGTGAATTAATTTATAAAATAAATTACTTACAATCTTAAAAATTTGTTTGCAATCCAAAAGAGTACTAAATATGTTTCAATGAATATAATCCTTAACCTTTATCTATATTTTACAGGAGCCCACCATGCACTGAAATGAAACGTGGAAGCTTGCCCATTGTGTCGGACAATTAAATGCCCACGACAAGAAGATGCACCAACCACCGTTACAGTATCACCTTTTTTGAATTGCTCAGATGGGTATTAGTAACTATCCTCGGGATAATTCATTTTCATGAGTAGACAAGCTTTAAATTTCCAGTTATACAGTATATAAACGTGATGGTGGACCTGGAGGTGGACGCTGCTATGGGAAACCATAAATGCATTATAGAGTTAATGTTAACTCATAGATATTGTACTTACTTAATCTTATACGAAGGGCTACATCTTATTATACTTATACGACTTACACAATAATCCTTTGAGTCAAATTTTTCATTTAGACCTGGTAGTTTTTTTTTTTTTTTGCATATTCTCCTTTCAGCTAAATTGGCACTTTGTAAAATATAAATTGATTTGATATTCACTAGAAATGAAAAAAATATTAGTGACTCTTTTTTATTAAAACTTTTTTTTTTTTGACTTACCGTATTATTGATGCAGTTTCCCAATTCGGACTGCCCGGACTAAGATTCACGAAAATATTTCCTCTTTCAGTTCACCTTGACGAGCTCGATGTTTCTCTTTTAAACGTTCAACTTCCTTGACAACATACGATGACCGTGGACCCCCTTCAAGCAAGCGAGCTCGTTTTCGGTCCGCAAACGTATCAAACAACGTATAGACGGCTTCGCATTCGGATCCAAATACGGATCGAAAAACTGCGTTTTGCGGCTCAAATTAGTATGGAAATTAGAATCACCACGGAGCCATTACGTGAATGTATTGTGAGAGACAGAGTTTTTCAATTCACCATACTCGGAGAACCGAAACCAAATGGAATCTAAAACGGTTCCAAAAAAAATGAATGAATTGAGGCATACCCAACCCAAATGTATTAAAAAAAAAACTTCCCATCTAGCCCAGTTTCTCCATTGCCTAAAAAAATAAAACAAACTGATTTTTTTCATTTCAAGAGTTTTTTTTATTTATCATTCATAAAAGGTTTTCTAAAGACTATTTCGCACTAATAAACATGACATATTTCCACAAATATAAATTAACATTTAATAAATAGAAACTTGCATTTCTGATTGAAAATTTTTCAAAGTTTTAACAAGAAAAAACAAATAAAAAAGCAACCGTCTTCGCAACGCTACCTACAAAACTGAACTAAAAAAAAGTGGTGGAAATTAAGGCAAAATGATTGTATACTTCGCCTATACTCTCTCCATTTCTCGTTGCTTAAAAAAAATACTCTCGATTCTCTTTCTTTTTACATGCGTTCACAGAAAATTTGTTATTGTGTGTGAGACACTCATTTTGTTTGGAGTCCCAAGTGAACCGAGAAATTTGGGTCAGTGATTTTGCTTGAAGGGCCGGCGTTATTGTTTGTCACAGAGAAACTGGCGTTATCGTCAAGTTTCTTGCGTTGTTGGTTGTCCATGAATATTATTGAATATGAGTGGAGCAGGTTTTGTTTGTGTTCCGAAACCACCAAATCCTGTTGTGGGTTGCTTGTTCAAACTCGACTTGAACAACGAACCGACTTGGTTGGTCTGGAAGTTGCTGAAACCAGTGGTCGGAGCAACTGCTCCAAACACAGAAGTGTTCCCAAATGCTGGAGCAGGCTTTTGTGCAAATAGTCACCCACCTGCAGTGCTGGTATTGACATTAGTACCAAATCCTCCGAATCCAATATTGACTGTAGACGCTGCCAGACCAAAGGACACGTTTAAAAAAACAATCGACTGAAATTTTTCAAACGTGTTTTATATGAATTTTTTTAAAAATATTTATCTGTGTTAAAAATGATTATAATTATCAATCAGAGTACTTAAATTAAGACTGAGAGCCATTTCAATCCACCAAATCAAGATAGTGGTTTCGACATAACAGTGTTTTATAACTAGCACTTACAATTATTTTGTATGATTTCTTCTTTAAGTTCTTAAAAGTGTTCTTATAAAATGCTGTTATTTCCAAACCACTATCTTGATTTAGTTGATTGAAATGGATTTAAGTTTTGAATTAGGTCCTGGTAGTAAACACTACAATCGATTTTAATATAGATAAATGTTTGAACAAAATTTCATATGGGACACGTTGAAAAAAAAAAAATCGACTGAAATTTTTCAAACGTGTTTTATATGATTTTTTTTTTAAATATTTATCTGTATTAAAAATGATTATAATGATCAATAAAAGTACTTAAATTAAGACTGAGAGCCGTTTTAATCCACCAAATCAAGATAGTGATTTGGACATAACAGCGTTTTATAACTAGCATTTACAAGTATTTTGTATGACTTTTTCTTGATAAATAAATTAAATTGCTCAACAGCGAAAAGTAGAAAATTAAGTTATGTATTTAAAGTGAATTAATTTATAAAATAAATTACTTACAATCTTAAAAATTTGTTTGCAATCCAAAAGAGTACTAAATGTGTTTCAATGAATATAATCCTTAACCTTTATCTATATTTTACAGGAGCCCACCATGCACTGAAATGAAACGTGGAAGCTTGCCCATTGTGTCGGACAATTAAATGCCCACGACAAGAAGATGCACCAACCACCGTTACAGTATCACCTTTTTTGAATTGCTCAGATGGGTATTAGTAACTATCCTCGGGATAATTCATTTTCATGAGTAGACAAGCTTTAAATTTCCAGTTATACAGTATATAAACGTGATGGTGGACCTGGAGGTGGACGCTGCTATGGGAAACCATAAATGCATTATAGAGTTAATGTTAACTCATAGATATTGTACTTACTTAATCTTATACGAAGGGCTACATCTTATTATACTTATACGACTTACACAATAATCCTTTGAGTCAAATTTTTCATTTAGACCTGGTAGTTTTTTTTTTTTTTTTGCATATTCTCCTTTCAGCTAAATTGGCACTTTGTAAAATATAAATTGATTTGATATTCACTAGAAATGAAAAAAATATTAGTGACTCTTTTTTATTAAAACTTTTTTTTTTTTTGACTTACCGTATTATTGATGCAGTTTCCCAATTCGGACTGCCCGGACTAAGATTCACGAAAATATTTCCTCTTTCAGTTCACCTTGACGAGCTCGATGTTTCTCTTTTAAACGTTCAACTTCCTTGACAACATACGATGACCGTGGACCCCCTTCAAGCAAGCGAGCTCGTTTTCGGTCCGCAAACGTATCAAACAACGTATAGACGGCTTCGCATTCGGATCCAAATACGGATCGAAAAACTGCGTTTTGCGGCTCAAATTAGTATGGAAATTAGAATCACCACGGAGCCATTACGTGAATGTATTGTGAGAGACAGAGTTTTTCAATTCACCATACTCGGAGAACCGAAACCAAATGGAATCTAAAACGGTTCCAAAAAAAATGAATGAATTGAGGCATACCCAACCCAAATGTATTAAAAAAAAACTTCCCATCTAGCCCAGTTTCTCCATTGCCTAAAAAAATAAAACAAACTGATTTTTTTCATTTCAAGAGTTTTTTTTATTTATCATTCATAAAAGGTTTTCTAAAGACTATTTCGCACTAATAAACATGACATATTTCCACAAATATAAATTAACATTTAATAAATAGAAACTTGCATTTCTGATTGAAAATTTTTCAAAGTTTTAACAAGAAAAAAGAAATAAAAAAGCAACCGTCTTCGCAACGCTACCTACAAAACTGAACTAAAAAAAAGTGGTGGAAATTAAGGCAAAATGATTGTATACTTCGCCTATACTCTCTCCATTTCTCGTTGCTTAAAAAAAATACTCTCGATTCTCTTTCTTTTTACATGCGTTCACAGAAAATTTGTTATTGTGTGTGAGACACTCATTTTGTTTGGAGTCCCAAGTGAACCGAGAAATTTGGGTCAGTGATTTTGCTTGAAGGGCCGGCGTTATTGTTTGTCACAGAGAAACTGGCGTTATCGTCAAGTTTCTTGCGTTGTTGGTTGTCCATGAATATTATTGAATATGAGTGGAGCAGGTTTTGTTTGTGTTCCGAAACCACCAAATCCTGTTGTGGGTTGCTTGTTCAAACTCGACTTGAACAACGAACCGACTTGGTTGGTCTGGAAGTTGCTGAAACCAGTGGTCGGAGCAACTGCTCCAAACACAGAAGTGTTCCCAAATGCTGGAGCAGGCTTTTGTGCAAATAGTCACCCACCTGCAGTGCTGGTATTGACATTAGTACCAAATCCTCCGAATCCAATATTGACTGTAGACGCTGCCAGACCAAAGGACACGTTTAAAAAAACAATCGACTGAAATTTTTCAAACGTGTTTTATATGAATTTTTTTAAAAATATTTATCTGTGTTAAAAATGATTATAATTATCAATCAGAGTACTTAAATTAAGACTGAGAGCCATTTCAATCCACCAAATCAAGATAGTGGTTTCGACATAACAGTGTTTTATAACTAGCACTTACAATTATTTTGTATGATTTCTTCTTTAAGTTCTTAAAAGTGTTCTTATAAAATGCTGTTATTTCCAAACCACTATCTTGATTTAGTTGATTGAAATGGATTTAAGTTTTGAATTAGGTCCTGGTAGTAAACACTACAATCGATTTTAATATAGATAAATGTTTGAACAAAATTTCATATGGGACACGTTGAAAAAAAAAAAATCTTTATCTGTATTAAAAATGATTATAATGATCAATAAAAGTACTTAAATTAAGACTGAGAGCCGTTTTAATCCACCAAATCAAGATAGTGATTTGGACATAACAGCGTTTTATAACTAGCATTTACAAGTATTTTGTATGACTTTTTCTTGATAAATAAATTAAATTGCTCAACAGCGAAAAGTAGAAAATTAAGTTATGTATTTAAAGTGAATTAATTTATAAAATAAATTACTTACAATCTTAAAAATTTGTTTGCAATCCAAAAGAGTACTAAATGTGTTTCAATGAATATAATCCTTAACCTTTATCTATATTTTACAGGAGCCCACCATGCACTGAAATGAAACGTGGAAGCTTGCCCATTGTGTCGGACAATTAAATGCCCACGACAAGAAGATGCACCAACCACCGTTACAGTATCACCTTTTTTGAATTGCTCAGATGGGTATTAGTAACTATCCTCGGGATAATTCATTTTCATGAGTAGACAAGCTTTAAATTTCCAGTTATACAGTATATAAACGTGATGGTGGACCTGGAGGTGGACGCTGCTATGGGAAACCATAAATGCATTATAGAGTTAATGTTAACTCATAGATATTGTACTTACTTAATCTTATACGAAGGGCTACATCTTATTATACTTATACGACTTACACAATAATCCTTTGAGTCAAATTTTTCATTTAGACCTGGTAGTTTTTTTTTTTTTTTTGCATATTCTCCTTTCAGCTAAATTGGCACTTTGTAAAATATAAATTGATTTGATATTCACTAGAAATGAAAAAAATATTAGTGACTCTTTTTTATTAAAACTTTTTTTTTTTTTGACTTACCGTATTATTGATGCAGTTTCCCAATTCGGACTGCCCGGACTAAGATTCACGAAAATATTTCCTCTTTCAGTTCACCTTGACGAGCTCGATGTTTCTCTTTTAAACGTTCAACTTCCTTGACAACATACGATGACCGTGGACCCGGCGTTATTGTTTGTCACAGAGAAACTGGCGTTATCGTCAAGTTTCTTGCGTTGTTGGTTGTCCATGAATATTATTGAATATGAGTGGAGCAGGTTTTGTTTGTGTTCCGAAACCACCAAATCCTGTTGTGGGTTGCTTGTTCAAACTCGACTTGAACAACGAACCGACTTGGTTGGTCTGGAAGTTGCTGAAACCAGTGGTCGGAGCAACTGCTCCAAACACAGAAGTGTTCCCAAATGCTGGAGCAGGCTTTTGTGCAAATAGTCACCCACCTGCAGTGCTGGTATTGACATTAGTACCAAATCCTCCGAATCCAATATTGACTGTAGACCCTGCCAGACCAAAGGCTGGATTATTTTTTGTTGAAGGTGCCCCAAAGACAGAGGTTTGTTGAACGAAGCACCAAAACCACCAGGTGCTGCTGTAGCTGCCGGCTGGTCAAATAGGCTGGGAGCAATCAATTCTGAAAAAAAAAATGAGAAATTAATTAGAAACTGTATGAGTTTATTACGTTCATTAGGCCGTGTTTCTAAATTATTAAAGAGAATGTAACTCTAAAATACCTACATATCTAAGGAAATATATCTTCCTAGCACACAAAGTATTAAAGATTATAAAAAAATAAACAAATAATATCCTGAACAGAATATTGCAGGTAGTTTAATTACTTAGTACTTACGGCTGTCTATATTTGGCTTTTTTTCTTTCTCCTTTTTGTGGTCTCCGATTTTCCAAAGCACTGCAATTATAAATAAAGAAATAATATTAATAAAGACATGTGATTATATTTTGTTTGAAACAAAATCAATTTTTATTAATAAATAAATTATTTTACATGATAGCGGATTTATTTACATGTCCATTCATTCATGCTATTCAGTTATCGACCGATCACCGAAATCAAGCATCACCGGGTGAGTTAGTACTAAGATGGAGGACGGCATGATTTTTTTTTTTGGTTTCATATTTTTTTTTTATATATTTTTATAATTTGAAATTTGGGGAACAAGTGTACAATTTCAATACACTTCAGTATTGTGTTTGTGTTCCATGTTGTATATGGAATGATTTGCTGGTCTTGTGATGTTTAAGTTTAGTGTGCGACGATTTCGCCGGACAAGTGTAGAAACATACTCATGAACATCGATCCATTCATGATTCCATTTCACAACAACAGTTTTTACGTTTCATGGAGTTGTTGATCTTTGTCTGGCTTTTCCTGTTTGACCCTACATTATTCTTCTCTGTGAAAATTTTTGTTTCTTCCTTTATAATTTCATTTTAGGCAAACAAAATAGTTATAAGAACAAATTATAGTGTGTGGAAAGTCACAGCTTAGCGCTAGATAATATGTGTTAATTATTTGCTTTAAAAATAAAATTTGTACCTAATTCGTTTTGTATAGCTTTCAATTAAGCTTGCTATTTTTTTGATTCTGCGCTTCACATGGAATAAAAAATTATTCAAAATGCAAAATTAATTCTAATGCAAAACAAACTTAAAGTTGAGAAAAAAGAAAAAAAAAAAAAACTAAAAGCTGAAAATGACGTCTTGTGCGTCATGTGTCACAAATATCCCAAGTATATTTAAGAAACTGCAGGTTGATCAACTTTTGAATTTCAACTCTGGAGTTCAGATTCGAAGTAGTGAATAAAAGCATTTTTCAACTTTCAGTTCAACTACGGATTTGAAGTCAACTTGTAAGTTGGCCAACTTTGGAGTTTTCATCAAGTTGAGCAATAGTGAATAAATTGGCTCTTAACGTACTATAGTTATAGTACGTTTACTTGTAGGTATAAGCTCCTGCCTATTTTTCTTGCAATTTTCTAAGTTCTACGGTTGCAACTTACTCGTTCACGGTAGGAATATCAACACAGTAATCGCTGTTTGATAACTAGAACTGGCGGACCAGGGATTTTGAAGCCACTATTTATAAAGGTCTTGACTCTCTTCACCTAATGACAAGATGAAGAAAGAAAAATAGTTCTTAATTATCTTTAATTTATTTAATAAAAACAAACTATTTACGTCCAAGAGCACCCACTTTTATAAAACTTTAAAATAAAATCACAGTTCAATTCTTGTGGTAAACTTATTTTAATTGAATGTTTCACTTTTTTGTTTTACAAAAATATTACTTTTATTATTGTTTAAATTGTTTAATTGTTTGTAATAATAATTTTTAATCAACACTCTTCTCAAATCACAAAGTTTTTATGACAGTTTCTGTCATCTGGTGTATACATCCAAGTTCAAGGGTTTGCCGCAAGAGCACTGCCTTCAGTTGTCAATACGGTTTGTTTTCATCCATATTATTGTTTTGGCTATTCATTCAAAATGTTTAGAATTGATGACATAAAGTTGATTAATGAGAAAGAATGCCGTCTCTTTGATAAAAGATGTTCCGAGTATTTTGATTCTGCGCAAAAGAAAATACTTTGGGAAGAAGTTAACTATATTGTTGTACAAAATTGGAACAAATTTTCATCTTTGGAAAAAACTAAAGCCGGTAATTTTCATAGATTTTATTAATTTTAAGCTTTTATCTGATAAATAGCTTTGTTTGATACCTATCAAAATGAGCACTTAGTTGTTGGTATGCGAGATAAAGATATTTCATTGGAATCTGTTAACCAAATATAAAGTTATAACCCCTTTTACGCGCCTGGCATAGTATTACCATAGATAAACAAATAAAGATACAAATCTTTGGCTGTCAATCCGGTTTGCCTACAAGCCAAAAGGTGGGTTTAGCTGTGGTGGAAATCATTAAGTTTTACTAGTGTGCTTTAAAACACGCATACTAGTGCAACTTACTGATTTCCACCACCGCGTAACTTTGTTGTTGGATTTCACATTTATTCATGGACACAGAATTAAATTACAAAAACAACAATGTAAACAAATGGGTTTTGGGGGGTAAAACGTACGAAAGATGTGCATCTTTATATTGTTTATCTATGGTATTACAAAACAACAAGCCTTAAATAAGTACAATTCCAAAATTATTAAATTCTTAATCTTTCGAGTATTTAGCTTTGTAGTCTTGTACGTATATATCTGATTGAGCGTAAAAAGGTGTTAAAATTTTAGAAATTACTAATTAATCTTCATGTATGTAGGATAAATGCACTAGTATTCGGACAGTGCTAGTATCCAGACACTTGGTCATTTATTCGAGAAAAATAGGCATATTATACAATAACGGTATGAAATAAGTATCAAAATACAATCTTTTATGTATTTAACAAAAGTATGCAAAGTTTCATGTACATTAACGCATCACTGTAAAAGTTATGCGTCTTTTCAGTTTTGTGATATTGGAGGAGACAGTACCTAGCTCCGCATAGCGGTAAGCTAGGAGTTGAAATTTGTCACCAACAATCTGGAACAATAACACCCACCATCCCTTTCAAGCTTCAAATCCCAATTTTCAAAATAAATAAAAGATACAAATCAACGAAATCAATAATCATACAAATGTACATAGAGTAAGGTAAGCGCACTAGTATTCGGACACTTAACGTGTTTCTTAACTTTGTCTCATTTTCTTACTATAAATGCTACCGTAGATAGTTATATTGTTTCAAAGAGTGTAGATATTTCTTAATAAAAAAGTGCACAGTATTTGCAAATATAAAATTGTCAAAATTAATGTGATAAAAATTCAAAAAAGATCGATTTTCATTAGTATCCGGAGAGCAAAATTTAGTTTCCGGACGCTTTTGTTTTAGTATCTGGACGCAATTGTTTTGTATGAAAATTTGGTGCATTATTGAATAGAACTAATGATTATAGTATACATAGGTGCGTACATAATAAAGGTACAGTTGTAATGAATATCTCGGCTCAAACGTGTGTTTAATTACTCTTGTTTTCGTGTCACGATTAATACAAAATTATTAACATGTATAACTTTTAAATGCACCTGTAATCAGAATACATGTATAATCCGAGTACACGTGTAATTAAAAAAACGGTGTGTATTTTGTTCCTATTTGAACCTCCCAAACGGATATTAGAACCTTGGTGGCAAATAAGGATAGTTTTGTTAAGATAATTCTTTGCTGCTTGCGGGCAATAGCTACTAGTTGCAATTAAGGTCAACAATCGTTTAAAATAACATTATACTATGTATATGATATTGTAATACTAAATACACCTGTAGTACTAAGAACACATGTACAACTTAGACCCTACACGTGTTAAAACAAGAACAATTCGATTGTAGGTAAATACGTAGGAACATATATCCCATGTACCTACACGTGCAATATAAAGCATTAAATGTTACCGTTATCTACCCTTCATTTTCAGCCTTGATAGTTTTTAGAGTTAAGCTCTAACAATTTTCAGAACCTAGCTAAGGTTTTGTTGAATCAGTTATTTTTGGGAACGTATCGGAATCCCGCTTTTTAAAATCCTGTTTTTCAAAAATCCCGTCAAAAAAGTTTTAAAATACCGCCTTCTAAAATCCCATTTTTTTTAAATACTGTTTTTTAAAATCCCGTGTATTCAAAATCTCGTTCTATTATAATCCCGCTTATTAAAATCCCGCCTTATCCCGCTAAGACCGTTTTTTTAGAATACATGATTAAAACTAATTGATTTCATGTTGGTTATTTTCCACGTTTTATACTTTTCAAATGTTATCCAAGATCTAAGAAACTGTTACGAGTTCTCTGTTAAGATTCAAATGGTGAAAAGTTTGGCTTTTGTACCACCTGAAGAAGTCTCTTCCTATTGTGACTCGTTGGAAAATAGTTTGAATGATGACGAAGAACCACTAAGTTTTGCACAGTGGGTCAAAATAAACTACATTTCCTACTCAGAAAACCCTGTCCGAATACTGAAAATCCGTGAGTAAAATACAATTCTCTTTTATTAAATCATGTAGAATATACGTTCCTTTCATTTAAGGTCAATAAAACATACATTTAATATTTTTCTCTTATTTTCAGTATCCGGACCCTGTCCGGAAACTGAAAATGAAGAACAAAATTTGTTTCAGTACACGGACACCAAATATTTTGACAAAAACTTAAGTTTTATTAACTTTAAGGCTTTAAATAATATAATCTATTATATTTTAAAGCAAATTAGTCGCTTTCTAATAGAATAAATTAATTAAGACTGCATTAAATAATTAAATCTTTTAAACGCTTCCACTATTTTTTTTAAGACTCAAAATGACATTTTAATGTTTCTTTTATACCCGCAAAACTGAAAAGACGCATAACTTTTACAGTGATGCGTTAATGTACATGAAACTTTGCATACTTTTGTTAAATACATAAAAGATTGTATTTTGATACTTATTTCATACCGTTATTGTATAATATGCCTATTTTTCTCGAATAAATGACCAAGTGTCTGGATACTAGCACTGTCCGAATACTAGTGCATTTATCCTACATACATGAAGATTAATTAGTAATTTCTAAAATTTTAACACCTTTTTACGCTCAATCAGATATATACGTACAAGACTACAAAGCTAAATACTCGAAAGATTAAGAATTTAATAATTTTGGAATTGTACTTATTTAAGGCTTGTTGTTTTGTAATACCATAGATAAACAATATAAAGATGCACATCTTTCGTACGTTTTACCCCCCAAAACCCATTTGTTTACATTGTTGTTTTTGTAATTTAATTCTGTGTCCATGAATAAATGTGAAATCCAACAACAAAGTTACGCGGTGGTGGAAATCATTAAGTTTTACTAGTGTGCTTTAAAACACGCATACTAGTGCAACTTACTGATTTCCACCACCGCGTAACTTTGTTGTTGGATTTCACATTTATTCATGGACACAGAATTAAATTACAAAAACAACAATGTAAACAAATGGGTTTTGGGGGGTAAAACGTACGAAAGATGTGCATCTTTATATTGTTTATCTATGGTATTACAAAACAACAAGCCTTAAATAAGTACAATTCCAAAATTATTAAATTCTTAATCTTTCGAGTATTTAGCTTTGTAGTCTTGTACGTATATATCTGATTGAGCGTAAAAAGGTGTTAAAATTTTAGAAATTACTAATTAATCTTCATGTATGTAGGATAAATGCACTAGTATTCGGACAGTGCTAGTATCCAGACACTTGGTCATTTATTCGAGAAAAATAGGCATATTATACAATAACGGTATGAAATAAGTATCAAAATACAATCTTTTATGTATTTAACAAAAGTATGCAAAGTTTCATGTACATTAACGCATCACTGTAAAAGTTATGCGTCTTTTCAGTTTTGCGGGTATAAAAGAAACATTAAAATGTCATTTTGAGTCTTAAAAAAAATAGTGGAAGCGTTTAAAAGATTTAATTATTTAATGCAGTCTTAATTAATTTATTCTATTAGAAAGCGACTAATTTGCTTTAAAATATAATAGATTATATTATTTAAAGCCTTAAAGTTAATAAAACTTAAGTTTTTGTCAAAATATTTGGTGTCCGTGTACTGAAACAAATTTTGTTCTTCATTTTCAGTTTCCGGACAGGGTCCGGATACTGAAAATAAGAGAAAAATATTAAATGTATGTTTTATTGACCTTAAATGAAAGGAACGTATATTCTACATGATTTAATAAAAGAGAATTGTATTTTACTCACGGATTTTCAGTATTCGGACAGGGTTTTCTGAGTAGGAAATGTAGTTTATTTTGACCCACTGTGCAAAACTTAGTGGTTCTTCGTCATCATTCAAACTATTTTCCAACGAGTCACAATAGGAAGAGACTTCTTCAGGTGGTACAAAAGCCAAACTTTTCACCATTTGAATCTTAACAGAGAACTCGTAACAGTTTCTTAGATCTTGGATAACATTTGAAAAGTATAAAACGTGGAAAATAACCAACATGAAATCAATTAGTTTTAATCATGTATTCTAAAAAAACGGTCTTAGCGGGATAAGGCGGGATTTTAATAAGCGGGATTATAATAGAACGAGATTTTGAATACACGGGATTTTAAAAAACAGTATTTAAAAAAAATGGGATTTTAGAAGGCGGTATTTTAAAACTTTTTTGACGGGATTTTTGAAAAACAGGATTTTAAAAAGCGGGATTCCGATACGTTCCCAAAAATAACTGATTCAACAAAACCTTAGCTAGGTTCTGAAAATTGTTAGAGCTTAACTCTAAAAACTATCAAGGCTGAAAATGAAGGGTAGATAACGGTAACATTTAATGCTTTATATTGCACGTGTAGGTACATGGGATATATGTTCCTACGTATTTACCTACAATCGAATTGTTCTTGTTTTAACACGTGTAGGGTCTAAGTTGTACATGTGTTCTTAGTACTACAGGTGTATTTAGTATTACAATATCATATACATAGTATAATGTTATTTTAAACGATTGTTGACCTTAATTGCAACTAGTAGCTATTGCCCGCAAGCAGCAAAGAATTATCTTAACAAAACTATCCTTATTTGCCACCAAGGTTCTAATATCCGTTTGGGAGGTTCAAATAGGAACAAAATACACACCGTTTTTTTAATTACACGTGTACTCGGATTATACATGTATTCTGATTACAGGTGCATTTAAAAGTTATACATGTTAATAATTTTGTATTAATCGTGACACGAAAACAAGAGTAATTAAACACACGTTTGAGCCGAGATATTCATTACAACTGTACCTTTATTATGTACGCACCTATGTATACTATAATCATTAGTTCTATTCAATAATGCACCAAATTTTCATACAAAACAATTGCGTCCAGATACTAAAACAAAAGCGTCCGGAAACTAAATTTTGCTCTCCGGATACTAATGAAAATCGATCTTTTTTGAATTTTTATCACATTAATTTTGACAATTTTATATTTGCAAATACTGTGCACTTTTTTATTAAGAAATATCTACACTCTTTGAAACAATATAACTATCTACGGTAGCATTTATAGTAAGAAAATGAGACAAAGTTAAGAAACACGTTAAGTGTCCGAATACTAGTGCGCTTACCTTACTCTATGTACATTTGTATGATTATTGATTTCGTTGATTTGTATCTTTTATTTATTTTGAAAATTGGGATTTGAAGCTTGAAAGGGATGGTGGGTGTTATTGTTCCAGATTGTTGGTGACAAATTTCAACTCCTAGCTTACCGCTATGCGGAGCTAGGTACTGTCTCCTCCAATATCACTTGAGTGCGTTTATTTATTAATTTGTTGTTTTCTTTTTTTATTTAGCATACCTACCAATAAAACAGCAATATTTTTTGATTCCTTACTTGTTGCTTTTGAAACATAAGGCGTCAGTTATAGCTTTCACTGCAAGTTTAAAATTTTAATTTTAAGCTGACAGCAATTTTTGGGAGATGACCGATAAACAAAAAGGAGTAGCCCGTAGCGTAATGGTTAGTGCGTTCGAATGTCACGCTGGAGGGTTCACTTCCCGCCTCGTTCACCTAAAAATAATAAGTACTTCTCGTCAGCCGTTCGTGTTATATATAGTCACTAGTAGGCCCTGGTTCTTCACGAGCTGTTGCGGCACCTAATTTATTTTATTTATTTATTTTTTATCGATAGCCAAAATATGAGTATGATGGTTTGCAGGCGCATATATTGTGGTATAGAAAACCAAAGTCTGACCGACTTGTTTTTTTTTCAGTCTTTGGCGGTGGTGGGATTTTCAAAATAGCAATTTTCCAATTTTTTTCTCAGAGGTATTACCACTGCAATAAATTAAAAAAATATATGTAAAGGTTACACCGCACACAACTGCAGCTTCACGACGCGGCAAAACATTATTTGTATGAAATTGTATGAGCTATATCGCACTAATAGGGCCCATAGACAGTGCACTTATGTCAGTTAACGCTATTTGCGCTGACAAGCAATAACAACAACACTAAGCTTCCCGTGGGAAAGGAAATGGGTCAACAACCCATTCTGCTGACTAGCATAAAAAACGTTGCACACGAATACGATCCATTCTACTGACCAGCAACGAACTCAAACAGATGTGCTGACGAAGCGTCTGCGACAACGAACTTCTGCCTTCGGCAATAACTTACATTATTATTAAGAAAATATTTGTAATTCAGTTTAGATTTAGATTTCATTGAATAAAGAACTATTTTTTTTAAGTAAAAGTAACATTAAATAGTTTAATTTGCGCCCAACCTGTGTGGCTGTTTTATAATAAATTAAAAAACCTAAGAAAAAGCTTAAGTCGACGTCAAGTACTTCGCCGCGGGTTTTAGAAAAAAATAATAACAAAGCTTAAGACGACGTCAAGTACCTCGCCGCGTGTTAAAAAAAACTTACAAAGCTTAAGACGACGTTAGGTACCTCGCCGCGTGTGAAAAAAATAAAAAACAACAGGCAACACGAATCCACAACCATCAACCACCAATATCAGGAGTCATTAGACACTGAAGCCTACGAAGGAGTGTGCAGACAATACCACTAGTAGCAGAGCAAACGGGATTAATGTTGTCTACACCAGCGTCGGACGTGGTATTATTGGTATTATTAGTGTAAGATTTATAAACAAAATTTAAATTTAATATAAGTAACAATCAAATTTTAAGATAAGAAAATAATACATTTACAAACAAAATAACAATTACTTTTAATTTGTGCTATAAATAGAAAATATTACTTTTAATTTTTGCTATAAATAGAAAATAATATTACTCAATAATAATTTTTGATAATTCCAATTTTTCTGATAGAAAGTTTAAACTCTTTAACTGAAACCAATAATTTAATTAAAATATTAATATTTAGAATTTTTAAATAAAATACAAAGTACTATTAGGTAGGAACATAAATTATTCATTTATACAACGTGAAATATAGCTATTATTTTTTTTTTATATAAAATTTAAATAAACCATGGCAAACCCGAACAACCTTCTCCGACCACCAATAAATCCTAATCCTCAAGGTAATCCCAATCCTCAATTTGAAAATCTGGCTGGAAATCCAGCACTCTCAAACCTTATATCTTCTATTGTGAACCAAACCCTTCGAACAGAAGGAAGAAATTTAATATATTCAGTCTTGAACCCAAATGCTAACCAATTCGCTGGAGTTGATCAGGCGATAAATCCAGATCAAAGAGGGAACGTAAATGATCTCGATAAAATTCCAGACGTTGTCAGAAGCCTACGAGAATTCTCTGGTCAACCAGGTGAATTTAGTTCATGGCGTAAAAGTGTAGAGAGAATCCTAAAGATTTATGAGCCCTTGAGAGGATCTCCAAAATATTTTGGAATTATTAACGTTATAAGAAACAAGATTGTTGGTCATGCAGACCATGTTTTAGAATCATATAATACACCACTAAACTGGGACAACATTTCCAGATGTTTAACTCTGCATTATGCAGACAAACGGGATCTAGGTACACTAGAGTACCAATTAACATCACTTGTACAAGGCAACTTCTCTATTCAGGCCTTCTACCAAGAAGTTTATTCGCACCTTTCATTGATTTTAAACAAAATATCCTCAATGGATGCTAGTCAAGAAGCCTTGAACTTATTAATGCACGCATATAGGGAGAAAGCCTTAGACACATTTATTAGAGGTTTAAACCCTCAGATTTACCTCAAGCCTTGCATTTATGCCTAAAACTCGAAAACCAAAATTTTCGAACACAATATGCAACAGCAACAAACAACAATGTTAGAAAAACTCATCAATTACCACCTCCAGCTCCACCTAGACGTCCAAATAATAACTATCCCTTTCAAAATCAACAACAGTTCTATCCAGAACTAATGCGACAATCTACAAATTGGACTACTCCGCAAGGTTCCAATAATTTCGAACCACGGTCAGGAATACCCCAAAGACCCCAACAACCTTACATGCAGCTGAATCGTTCACAGATGCAGCCCATTCGTCCACAGATACAATATTTACAAGGAACTCAACAACCTTACACGAATTTTAATCGCCCACAAATGCAGTATGCACCAAAACCTCAATCGCCACCAAGACGGATGGACACATCAACAATTAAGACAAATAATATCAACTACATGAATCAACCCTTACAAAAAAATTGGCCACCAGCACCTAAAAGAGCAGTTGACCCGCCATCACATCAAATACACCCCAACAAGTTGCAAAGAAATTTTCATTTGAATACTACGAACGAAGTAAACCCTGCAGACAGTTACGAGCAAAACATCCAATATGAAGATCAGCAATACGAGCAAACTCTACAAGAATACGCTGATGCACTACCTCAAGAACATACGGAATCTCTTCCACAATCAAATACAGATTTTTTAACTGAACAGCATAATATAGAATACAATGATATCCATTTTTTAGATTAAGCTGTTCCTCTCTTCCATACTTCGAATGCAAAACGAAGAGTGGAACAATAGTAAAAATTCTAATCGACACCGGGTCGAACAAAAATTACATCCAACCTTGCCTCGTGTCAAAACTCCATACTAACGAAAAACCATTTTATGCTAATTCTATAGGAGGAAATGAACTGGACGTAAACAGCCGAATCAGAAAAGCAAAGGCTGCGTTCGGAATGCTGTCCAAAATATGGAGAAACAACTCTTTTAGCTTAAAGACCAAGCTACGACTGTTCCGCTCCAATGTTGAATCCGTTCTGCTTTACGGCTGCAGCACTTGGAAAGTCACTGAAACTGTCACTAGAAAGCTGCAAACCTTCGTTAATAGATGTCTACGAAACATCTTGAGGATTTTCTGGCCCAACCGTATCTCCAATGCCGAACTTCATGCGAGAACGGGTCAGGAGCCCATAGACTCCATTATACGAAGAAGAAAGTGGCAGTGGATTGGCCATACGCTTCGAAAAGGCGATCGGTGCATTGCATCTCAAGCAATGCAGTGGAACCCGCTCACACAGGAGGGAAGACAAGTGGGCCGGCCTAGAAGTACATGGCGAAGAACGGTCGAACAGGAATCGGCACGACTGGGGAAAAGTTGGAGAGAACTGAAATACATTTCAAGAAATCGTACACGATGGCGCGTAGGTGCAGTGGAGGCCCTATGTCCCGTAAGGGAAACATCACGGACGTAATAGGTCCGAGGACCTAAGTAAGTAAGTAAGTATAGGAGGAAATGTCAAAATTACACAACACACCTTTCTAAACCTTTTCGGTCTCAATAACATAAAAATTAAATTCTTCTTAATGCCTGAACTGAAATCTTTTCATGCTATCCTCGGAAATGATAGTCTAAAAGATCTTTCAGCTGTCATCCATATAAAAGACAATTTCATGATGATAAATAATTCTGTTAAGGTTAAAGTCAAACAACTAGTTGCACAATCAGTCAACACCATTAACATAAGAACATACCACATGTCCACTAAACAAAAAACAGATATTCAAAACATAGTTAGCAAATACCCTAGATTATTTGATGACCCCAATAATAAACTTTCGTGCACCACTGTTGTTAAAGGAGAAATTAGAACAACAACAGATTCTCCTGTGTATTCTCAATTTTACCCTTACCCAATGGCACTCAAAGACGAAGTTGAGAGTCAAATAGAAGATCTTCTTAAAGACGGTATTATTCGACGTTCAAGATCACTCTACAATTCACCCGTGTGGATTGTACCCAAAAAGGCTGATGCTTCTGGAAGAAAAAAATTCAGATTAGTAATAGATTATCGTAAATTGAATTCAATTACAGTAGCTGACCGATACCCAATTCCAGAGATAAATGATGTCTTATCCAATTTAGGAAAGAATAATTGGTTCACAGTTCTTGATTTAAAAAGCGGTTTCCACCAAATTCCCTTTAAAGAATCTGACATGGAAAAAACAGCTTTCTCGATTAACCATGGCAAATATGAGTTCACCAGGTTGCCATTCGGCCTTAAAAACGCCCCATCAATATTCCAGAGAGCCCTTGATGATATTCTTCGTGACCACATTGGCAAAATATGCTACGTGTTTATCGACGATATTATCATTTTTAGTCAAGACGAGGCTTCTCACCTTGAGAATATTCACAAAGTCTTCGAAACTTTAAATAATGCTCATATGAAGGTTCAGCTCGACAAGTGCGAGTTTTTTAAACAAGAAATAGAATTCCTTGGATTTATTGTCTCTTCCAAAGGTATTAAACAAATCCCGAAAAAGTGAGTGCTATAAAGAACTTTCCGCCTCCAACAACCCTGAAGGAATTAAGATCATTTCTAGGTCTGTCAGGTTACTACCGACGCTTCCTTCGGGACTACGCAAAACTCGCTAAGCCCCTGACATCCCTTTTGAGAGGGGAGGATGGCCGTGTTTCAAAAAACACTTCTAGTAAAAAACCAATTCATCTCGACAAAAGTGCAATCGAAGCATTCAATAAAATAAAAAATTCCTTGGTTTCCGATGATATAATACTAGCTTATCCTAATTTTAAAAGTCCCTTTGAACTTACAACAGATGCCTCGAATTACGCCATAGGCGCTGTCCTGTCACAAAAGAACAAACCAATTACCTTCATATCAAGAACATTAAGTAAAGCGGAAGAGAATTATGCGACAAATGAGAAGGAGATGCTTGCCATTATATGGGCATTAGACTCCCTAAGAAATTACCTATTCGGTTCGGCAAAAGTTCTTATTTTTGCAGATCATAAACCTCTCACCGGTGCGCTTAGCACAAAGAATAACAACACCAAACTCAAGAGATGGAAAGCATCTTAAGAAGAATTCAATTATGAACTCAAATATAAACCAGGTAAGACTAATGTAGTTGCGGATGCGCTATCTAGACTACCTCTGTTAACACAAATTAATTCTCTAACACCTACGATACATAGCGACGAATCATCGTCGCATGGCTTAATTTATAGCGTAGAATCACCGATAAATTGTTTCAAAAACCAAATACTACTTCAAGAAGGTACACCTACCAGTCAAAATTTCCAAATCATATTCCCAACTTACCACAGGCATACTATCATTGAACCCCTTTTTAACGAATCAAAACTTATTCAAATTCTAAAAAAATGCCTTAATCCATCTGTAACCAATGGAATTAAAACAGGCGAACGCATAATGGGTTTAATCCAAAATATTTACAAAGACAATTTCAGTTCTTACAGGATCCGTTTTACACAAATACAAGTTCAAGATGTGGAAAACGAACAGGATCAAGAAAATCTAGTAATGGAAGAGCATAATCGTGCTCATCGAAACCAAAAGGAAAATAGGGTCCAAATTTTGGAAAAATACTTTTTCCCTACACTAAGTAAAAAACTAAAAAAATTTACTAAGCTTTGTCTAATTTGTAAACAAAATAAATATGATAGGCACCCCAATAAAGTCCCAATACAATCTACTCCCATACCCAAATATCCCGGTGAAATTATACACATTGATATTTTCTCTACAGAAGGAAAACTAGTAATCACTGCAATAGATAAATTTTCTAAATATGCCGTTACAAAAACAATCAATTCAAAAGCTACAGAAGATGTAAGACAACCAATAAGAGACATTGTCCTTGGTTTCGGAATACCAAAAGTAATAGTCTGTGATAATGAAAAATCATTTAATTCAGCCTCAATACTCTTCATGTTGCAAAATCAATTTGGAATTAATGTTTTTACTACACCTCCCTACACAAGCACATCTAATGGTCAGATAGAGAGATTTCATTCAACTCTCGCTGAGAAAATCTACGAATCCTTCACGGAACTCTTAGAAGCTGCCGTTAATGCATATAACCTTTCTGTACATTCAGTAACAAACAGGAAGCCAATAGATTTATTTTTTAGCAGACACACCGAAAGCCCAGCTCAAATCAAGGACACACACCAAAAAAATATAGATAAATTAAAGTCCAAACAAGAAACTGATATAACATACCATAATAAGAAAATACCTGATTTAAAAGACTACTCCCCTGGAGATACCATCTACGTCAAAGTATATAAACGATTAGGTTCACAACTTTCAGCACGATACAAAAAAGAAAAAGTAAAAGAAAATAAGTCATCAACCGTTGTAACATATTCAGGCAAAATTGTTCACAAATCAAAAATTAGAAACTTATCGTACTCCTTTTCCTTTATTTAACAGATACCTAATAAAGCCAATCCCAGTAACCATCAACATCCTAGACCACTCCAATTCCCCCATCATCATCCTTAATAATGGAATGGCTAAAATCTCCGAAGGGAACTTCAAACTCATCCACACCATCGAAATAACTCCTTACGAAAATTTCCTCGCAAATGCACAATCTGTTATCCTTAAAAAAATCCCTAAGACTAATCCTTACTTTAACATCATCCACCACGAAATAGAACAAATAAAAAATTTAATCCAAAATCTTAAAGTTAGTAGATCAAAACGATCAATAGATTTCATAGGGACAGGATGAAAGTGGATAGCGGGATCACCTGATCACGAAGATTTCACTATCCTTAGAAATAAGATAAATAATGTAATAGAAAACAATAACGAACAAATAATAATTAATGAAGAATATAAGAAAAAAATTAATTTGCTTACCAATGTAACTAATGAAATTATAAATACAATACAAAAAGACAGTACTATTGAATATAAATTTAATATAATATTATTATTTAAGATAAAACTTATAAAACAAGAATTAACGAATACTATTTACGCTATTGAACTTGCTAAAGAAAATATTGTTAGTTCCAATATTATGTCAAAATATGAGATAAATATTGTATTAAATAAAATGAATAAAGAAATATTACCATATACAAATATTGAACAGGCAATTAAATTTGCTGATGTAAAAATTGCATCTAATTTAAAAGATTTACTTTACATTGTTAGTATTCCAAAAATAAAAAAAAGAAATTTATGAAAAATTAATTGTAATCCCAATGAAGAAAAATAATGGTTTAATAAACAAAATATCTCATAGAAATATGTTAAGAAATAAGAAAAATATATATGGAATGATAAATAATTGTAAGAAAATTGAAGAAATTTATCTCTGTAAACAATCAGATATAATTGATTTAAGTAATAATAAATGCTTAATAGGTTTACTAGAAAATAGAAATGCATCATGTAACTCCACAAATAGCCAACACATTGCCCAGGTCGAAGAAGTATTACCAGGACTTATCATCCTCAATCAATTTAACGGTACAATAGAAGCTAACAATCACACTCAGTCTCTTAAAGGAAACTACATAGTCAAATTCTACAACGAAACAATAACAATCAATAACCAACAGTACGTTGCGCAAGAAATCGTCAATATTCAAGCTTTACCACCAACTTATACAGACCTAGCAGTAGAAGAAGTTTTGTCCTTAGAACTTATGAAAGAGCTGCATACGAAAAACACTCAGCATCTCACCAAGATTCAACTAGAGAAGGACGTGCACCAAATAACAACTTACGCTATATTTGTAGTCGTATTCCTCACAATAGTATTGATACGATACAAATCCAGAACATCCACCAGTAACTCGATAACAACACCACCTATGATTATGATAACAAGCCAAGGCGAATCCAATCAGCCAGCACCCCTGCAGAAATATCCCAGCCTCTACAATATCATGTAAAAATGCTTGGACGCATTATTCTAAGAAGGGAGGAGTTAACGCTATTTGCGCTGACAAGCAATAACAACAACACTAAGCTTCCCGTGGGAAAGGAAATGGGTCAACAACCCATTCTGCTGACTAGCATAAAAAACGTTGCACACGAATACGATCCATTCTACTGACCAGCAACGAATTAAAACAGATGTGCTGACGAAGCGTCTGCGACAACGAACTTCTGCCTGCGGCAATAACTTACATTATTATTAAGAAAATATTTGTAATTCAGTTTAGATTTAGATTTCATTGAATAAAGAACTATTTTTTTTAAGTAAAAGTAACATTAAATAGTTTAATTTGTCTGCATCATCGGTGTCGGTGCACGATGTCGGTGTCACGTCTGTGGGCTGGTGCACGCACCAGTTTTTGGTGTCAGACACGGTGCGAGTAAAAATCAAAACTTTTTGATTTTTGGTGTTGGTGTCTCGATCGGTGTGATGTGTATGGGGATGCTTGCGCTAATTTAGTATTCAGTTGAAACCGAATCGTTGTTCAGTAAACAGGGGACCTATTCTGGAATGCGGCGGATCGTATTGAAAGCGATATTTCAATTTCGACCGTCTTCGCTTCAGGTTATTCTCAAAAGCGAAAATGGAAGAAAGCGATCCTTCCCGTTTTCGTATGTTAATGTCAAATATTTCCAGCCCACTTCCATTTTTACTTCCACTCTCTCAATTTTTTCAAAAAAAAATCCATTTTTACTTCCACTTCTCAAAATTTCCAAACAAAAATGACAGATGTTCTTGGCCGACGAAGAATATTTTGATGTGAAACTTCTTTATTAATATTTTGTACCAAAAGAATATATTTTTGTATATTATTTTGATTTTGTTGCTATTAGTCATAAAATAAAACATTTAAATGAACCAAATAAGTGTGATTTAAAATGATAAGGTTAAGAAGGAAGATAAGAAGATATATTTGGAAATTAATTTTTTTGTTTGCATTTTTGTTTTCAATTCGTCACCAATCCGTCACCTAGAAACCTATCGTTTTCATTCAAAAAATGGAAAGCGAAAGCGCTTTGCGGAATAAGAAAATCCAAATTCGCCATTAAAAGCGATCCACCGCGCTTTCCAGAATAGGCCCCCAGTGTCGGCAGTTTTTCTTTGTGATGGTTTTCACACTCATGATTAGATCTTCTCAAGTTGAGATCACTTGCTCAACTTAAGTACAATTTGGTGCTGCATGTGTGGCGGAATGCCACACCAGTGCCAGTGCACCGGTGCAGACACAAGTGCAGTGTCTATGAACTTCATACAATTTCATACAAATTATTGTGAATCGCAGTTCCGCCTAGTGCGGTGTAACCTTTATGATGCTCTGTTATTTTTCTTAAGCCAAAACATCTTAATCTACGCAAACCGTCCAATAGAACTCAAGATATAAGCTTTTTAAGAGGTCCATATGGGCTTTTTCTTGGAGATTTATAGAAGGCAAAAATCAACAAAACAAAGTCTCAAAAAAATCGACTAAGGTCCGCTAAAAAGCTAATATCTTAATAGCATATGTAGTTCACAGAGCTTACGCGGCTGCTAAATTACATTTTTCCTGTTCATTTAAGTCAAGTCTTTCAAAGTTCAAATACAAAAATGGGGTTAGGTACGAATGATCGACAGAAAAAGGTCGACTGGTCAAAATGTCGACTTTTATCGACCTTTTTGAAGTTTAAAATGCCGTCAATTTTTTGGTCGACTAAAAAAATGTTGACATTATGATTATCTCTCTATTATCTTTCTAAAAGGGCAGGCGTGGTACAGAGTGCGCGGGAAGCTCTAGTAGATAATAAAACTTAACAATTCAGATGAAACAAAAGTTATATTTAATAAATTATTATTTCTTTATTATAATTTATATTGCCATGGTACGGAACCTTGTGGTGAAGTGAAATAAGCTGCAAAATAGTCTCTTATTTTTCGCGGTGTGGATACTCTCATAGCACTTACTAAGTGGCAACTTTTCAGGGGACAATAATTCTGCGTTGAACTATCTTGAACATATTTGGCACCATCTTTTACTCGCACAAAATTGTGCAACAAGCAGCAGCCTTGAATCATTTTTTCGGCAAAGTTTAAATTCACGTCCAGTGGCCTGTGTAGAATTCTCCATTTATTAGCTAAAATCCCAAACGTACATTCCACCATGCGACGAGCATGGGTTTGTCTCGTTTTAAAAATTGTTTGCAAATAACTTGCATTTTTTTTACCAAAGGGCCGGAGAATATAATTTGACAGTCCAAATGCTTCGTCAGCGATTACACAATATGGCATTGGTTAAGGTCTTTTAGCTCAAGCTTTCTTCCCATAGCGGAGCTCTTAAAAATAAAAGAATCACTTGCTGATCCATATGATCCTGCATCAATAAATACAAACTTAGATATAGTCTGCATCTACCCATGCCATCAGCACAATTGAGAAATAATTTTTATAATTAAAATATGAAGAGCCGCTATGCGACGGCTGTTTTAATCGGATGTGCTTTCCGTCGATTGCTCCAACTATGTTTGGAAAGCTGTTATTTTTATAGAACTCGTTGGCAATAGCAACCCACTCGTTTTTATATTTTTTTTTCTGGCATAAAGAGTGGCTGCAAAAACTTCCAAATTTCATCCAACGTTGTGCGGACAATTGTTTAGTAGTTGTTTCACCAATTAAATACTCATATGACAATGAGTTGAAGCTTTATCCTGTAGCTAAATATCTGAAATCAAATAAAAAAAATGATTGTTTAAATGTTTTAATTGTTTAATGTATATTTTCAGGTAATGAAGTTCAAAAGAAGTGGAAAAATATGAGGACATGCTTTGCGAGGGAGCTTAACAACCAAAAGTATTCCAAATCTGGGCAGGCGGTTGTTTCGAGAAAGAAATATTATAATTTTGATCGGCCTTGTTTTTGTTGCCTACCGTAGCCAACAGAAAAACATCAAGCAATATCGAAAACATGGATGTTGACTTTGTAGAGCCGGTAGGAGCCAAACAAAAAAAAAAAAATTTCGAGGACGAATTTTTGTCTGTTTTAAAACAAAAACAATCTGAGCCAGTATTATCAATGGACGAGGATACGCATTCTGTGTTATCACTTGTGCCATATTTCAACAAAATACCGCTTGAAAAATAAGCTTCAAGCGAAGATAAATATACTAGCGGAGCTAAAAAATCAAATCAAGGTCCCGAAATATTCAACGAAAATGACACAGACAATCAGATTCGGTAATAGTTATACAGTCCTTAAAAGATCGGCAACAGTAACGGGACCTAAATCCAAAAAAACTAAGGAAAGCCACAGTGAGAAGTGAAACTGAAAGTGAAAGCTCTCCACGTTCCACTTCATCCTTACTTCGGGAAGCAGCCCCATATCTCAGAGAATATACTTCAAAGCAAGCAAAAATTTCCAACTCAAATGAGTCAACAAAAGAAGAGCCAAGTGCTTTCCTAAAGGATTTAGAAATTTCGTTCATAGATGAGACATTATCCGACGGCGACGAAGAAGTAGAAGAGGTGTACCTAAGTGAGTCCGAGTCGGAAACCTTTTTAGACTTAGGTAAATAGTTTTATTTGAATAATACTGCACTTACATTAAAAACATAAATACAAATAAAAAATTACATTCAAAATGTTCAAAATATTACTTGTTCTTATTTGCTTACCTTAATGTAATAGACAATCTCTCAGCTGGAGAGATAGCTGGCCGAAATATAGTATCCTGGTATACTATTCCAGGAATTAATAGTGACAGCAAATCCTTTTCCCTTGATCTTCGTTCCTGATAAATTGGATGAACCCAATCTTTTCGTTTTGCTTTTTGTCTTTTTATCCTTAGGTACATGATCATACCAACAGTGGCTGTTGTTTCAAAATCCATTCTATCTGCAATAAGTAGATATGAAATAGATTTTTTTGTACTTAATTATGATTTTTTTTTTTTAATTGAGTTATTGAGAAAATGCAAATTGTTTTTACATTACGTTTTTTCATTATGTAAAACGATGACGACCGAAAGAATCGTTTTGGTCATACCTGTCCCTCTCTTTTCCACAGATATGATAGAAAAAGCTATTGCCAAAACAATATCGTTTCATCGATATCGATAATAAGGCCACAGGCATCAAACACCATTTTTGACACGAACAAGTAGTCATTAAAGGTATCGACTCCATCATACGTTTTCGTGATACATATTCGTTTTAAGAGCAGTCGACTTCGCTTAACTGGAACACCATAATTGCAGACAATTTGTTTCAGTTAAGCGGAGTTTTCAGTTAACTGAACTTCGGATAACTGAAACTAGTTGCAAATAAGGAGAGTTTTGTCAAAACCAATTAAATTTCATTTAGCCTGAAAATCAAAAATAAAAATGTAGGTATGATTTTTGTATTGTGTCAAAAGTTATATTTATATATGAATCAATTCAAACAACGAATGCATCATTTACATTTTTTAATCACAAAACGAATATGAATATAACATATTTTAAAACAAAAAACGATCGTTTCAATTATGCAGGGTGAAAAAAGTGAACATTTTTCATTTGAGACAAACAATTTTGTTTATGCTATGCGAAGCAGTTTGTGTGAAAAATTCTCAAAAAGGCTCCGGAAAAAAATTCTTGTTTCAGATAACCGATGTTTTCAGTTAAGCGGAGTGCAGTCAAACGGAGTTGACTGTGTTGCAGTTAGAAAATGGTAAAAGAGTTTGTTGACCCTTTTTGAAGTAAGTTTATTAAACAACACGAGGTGGTTTAAGAAAAGTCCTTTAAGTACTTCACGTTCAAAATAAATTTTAAATCTTTTAAGTATCTTTCCTTTCGAGAAATCTTGAGTTGAAATTCGTCTTCTCAAAATTGTAAAAAGAGTAGAAAAAACAAAGTTTTTTTTTAGACTAGGGTGTTTGTTAAATGAATATTGTTGGTCTCTTGTAGGTTAAATGGAATAAAAGAAATTTAAACATTTTAAGTGTCAAAATAAAAGAAAAAAAAAATAAATAATTGCGAGCTGATAGCGAAAAACGGAATTGTATTTTACCTGTCCTTTTTTTTAAATAAAAGGGAATGATTTAAGAAACTAAATTTTGAAAATATCACTTTCAGAAGTTGTTTAAATTTTTGTTTAAAGAGAAAATGAATGCATAGGGTTATGGATCTGGCCAATACAAGCAGATTTTGTTATAAGAGAATTACAATATCTATTATAGCAAGATACAACTAAACTTTTTTTGTATCATGGAGAAAAAGGGCTTAGGCGATGGGTGAGGAATACATCTTTAGTTTTGTAGGGTTTGAAGAAAAATAAAATGCGATTCACACTGTTACGAATAATTGCGATGTACGCCCATATTTGTTACGTTTACATTGTAGAAACCAAACTATTGAAAATTTAGATACAAATATGTGTAGACTGAAAGAAAAAATCTATATTCAAACCTTTATATTTTAAACTTTAAATAGCATATTTTATTCTGCCTGCCAACTTCTCTTGCTTAATACTACTTTTACGTCAAGGTTAAAAGTTACAACAAAAACGACATACTCAATTTAGGGTAATCTTTGACCCTTTCTTAACACGCGCCTTCACACCCGGTGTATATCGGGATAATGTTGACGAAGAAAACATTTTCTCCATTTTTGCATCAATAATCTTATCTTTTAGTTAAACAAAGACTACCATAAGTTCCTTAGCCATGCTGGCATAAGTGGAGTTTTTCTTAAAAGCAATGATAACATTCTGACACATTAGAAAGACACCCCTTTGAAAATCTGTAACATTTCTCATTTTTCCATTTTATATGTGACGTTTAATAATCTGCAGATCCATCGGACGGTGGCAAACTTGCTTGAACAATGGATTCTGTTCATCTGAGATGGGACGTAGGAATATCGTGGCATTTTTGTTGGTAAGCAAGTTATTGTAGACTGTCATTAAGGACTTTTTCCAGACTTTGAGTTCCCGATCCAGAAGCTGTATCTGCAACTGGCGTCGTCCTCCACCAACGGACTCTCTGAACGATCACGATCTCACAGCTTGCATAATACTGGCAGTGCTGGCTTTACTTCTTCTTTAGGTCGGTTTTCAGTTTGCGGTTCCGGTTTCTTATTTGCACAAGTTGTTTAAGATTGTTTAATTTGTCATCTTTACAAGCTACTGTTGGCGTTTCAAAATTAGTTGTCTCATCGTCTGTGTCAGGTAGACAAATGGATGTAATCGTTTCATGGGAGGTCTGGATTTCAATCTCATTGGTTTGTACAATCGTTTCCATAAATTTGCCTTGCTCTTCCACTGTGAAAGAATAATTCTTTATTAATAAACACAAATTTTTTTATTTATTTATATATGTATATATTTACTAATTTAAACACAAATATCCATTTTTTGACTTTGGAACTTACTAATAGTGATAGTTCGGAAAAATATTCGCTCTTTGTTTTAAAATCAGTCGAATGAAAACGTTAGATTCGGTATTCATAATGAGGACCTACATATGTAAGTAAGGTAAGCTTTTAAAATCTAATTTGAAATCTCGCATTTTATCCGATTTATTTCTTTGTTTTCCGTATCAAGTTAATGAGCAAAATGTATCTGCTTTGCACAATATATTTCTCATGCAAATTATGAGTAATTACTGCGGAAATAAAATTATCTGGTATTTAAGTAGGGCTGGCCACGAGACGAGAAAAGTCTCGGTCGCGATCTCGGTGTCGCATTACGAGACCAAGACGATACGAGACGAGATTGGCTTTTAAGCAACCGAGACGAGACCGAGACGAGACTGTGTATTTGGGCAGAAATTTACAAAAAAAAAAAAAAAAATAAATTGGGTGGCACAACGGCTCATGAAGAACCAGGGCCTAGTGACTAACAACTCGCAACCATTCCTGTGTGCGCCTCTCGACAGGAATGGAAGGGACCTACAATTGTATGGCGAATCCGAACGGCTAGACGAGAAGCACTTATTCGTTTATTCGTGACAAGTGATACGCTTGGAGGATTTGTCAATTCCTCGCAAGAGGCAGTAGCCCTGAAAAAAAACTTTTTAGTTTTTAGGTGGACGAGGCTGGGAAGATATCCCAGACCTCCAATTTCAGTTAAATATTTATTTTATTCTGGACGTATTCAAACAACAATCGAAAATATTTCGTTCCAATAATCAAGGGGTTGTCCGGAAATCGTTTTTTTTTTGGAGACGAGACCGAGACGAGACTTTATTATACGAGATCGAGACGAGACTGAAAATTTTCGATTTTAACGAGACCGAGCTGAGACTTACAAAAGTCTCGCAGAGTCTCGTCTCGTGGCCAGCCCTATATTTAACGCTTATCTAAAAAGCGACGCATATTAAAATTTGCATCAATCTAACATGCCGCCTCCGCAGACCATGAACTATGGCAGTATTATGAACCTATGGAGTGACACAAGACCTTTTATATCCCCGAAAATATAAAGATTAAGTTATGTAAAAAAATTTATAATAATTTTTTAATTCACCTAGTATCGTGGGACTGCCAGTATTCTTCATGGTTTTTACGTTCCTTCCCTTCGTTAGACTCGTCATTAGTTGGATTAATAATAACATCGGAGATATCACCGAGAGAACTTTTTCTGTTATTCAAACTCTGTGATTGATCAATTTTAATGCTTTCCATAACATCCTCATTTGATGGAACAGGAACTTCAACATCTTCTTTCTCCTCCTTCTGCATACAAACTGAATCGACTTCTGGTTCTGGTTGACTTTCTTCTTCTTAATCAATTAGAATTGGAGACTCAGTGGGTGTATTTTGGACTGAAAGTGCAACTGAAAAATTATCTTGAATTTCTGGAATGTCTGAATGTGATTTGTCTTCCTTGGTGGTACGTGTCGAAAGTGGAACATTGTCATTCGAGTCATCGCTCGATATTGTTGTAATTTTGTCCAAAATATCCGTTTCGGATTTGTCACCGTGTGGTGGTTGAATTTCCTCTTTGATATTTTCATCTGGTCTGGAGACAGCTTGATCAGATTCGATTTGAGTTATTATTTCTTCTTTCGAGTCCTTTACATCATTGATATTTATCTTGTCCTAAGAAATCTCATTTTTCTTGGTTCCATCAAATCACCTACTTCTGCTTTCATATCCATCTGATCTTGGACTGCCTGGGCCATCAATAATTCCACTCCCTCCAGGATAGATTTCTCTTCAAGAATAGCTGGGTTTAAGATTCCATGATTGTTGGTGAGTATGCCAGCCAGCTCATCGATGTTATCTGGCATCAGGTTCTTGAAGACCTCCATTAATTGTTGTTCTTCTTCTTTGGTGGGCGTTAATGTTCCACCTTCTATTGGTTCATCATCTTCCTCTAAAACTGGATCTGTTTCGTTGTTACCATCAGGGGACGTATCAGGAGGAGCTGATTTAATCTCATCAAATAGATGAGCAACAGCTATTTTGGTCTGTTGAGGAGAAGATTCCTTTGGGGAGGTTTAGTCTTATCCAAAAGCCAACTGGGACGGGCTTAAGCAGTTTGGCCTGCAGTTTAGTTTCCGGGTGCGGGCCCAGTCAGAGGCTTGGAATGAAGAGCACTCAAAAGAAAGATTTGTGGTACAGCACTTAGATACAAAAACGGCGTTCCTTAATGGTGACTTGAAGGAAACCATCTACATGCGGCAGCCACCAGGTTTTGAAGTTGAAGGGAAAAAGCATTTGGTTTGCCTATTGAAGAGAAGTATTAATGGACTGAAACAGGTAGCAAGGTCATGGAACGAGGCATTACATACAGTGTTAATTGCAAGTATTTTCAAAGCAAAGTTGATCCTTGTCTTTATTCGAAGGAGGATACAAGTGAGAGGTGCTTCTTACTTGTTTACGTTGATGATATCATTGTGGCAAGCAAATCAGAACACTCGATTGTTTCAAAGGAGAAAAATTGGGCCGAGGATAGAATCAGCCGTAATTCAAACAGTGGCTATGTATTTAAGGTAGGTATGTGGTGGTGTTGTGAGCTGGACATGCCGCAAACAAAAACTTGTGTGGCACTGCTGTCATCTAGGGAAGCAGAATTCATCGCATTGTCGGAGGCTTGTCAAGAAGTGTCATGGATTCGACGTTTATTGCCATGCATCAATTACTTATTAAACCTACAATAATATATGAAGATAGTCAAAGCTGCTTGAAATTGATACAGGAGGAACATTTTTCAAATAGAACGAAACACATCGATACCCGTTTTCATTTTTTGAAAGATTTTCTCAAGAAACAGACCATACTATGCATATTGTCCAACAGAATTTATATATATTTAGCAGATTTACTTAAAAAACCCTTTGGGACCTGGAAGACACAAGATGCTTCTTGAAAGATTTGGTATTGTTGAGTAAATGAGTAGAGTAGAAAAACGAACTTCGAAAAGTATACTCATATACTTAATCACAAATTTTATAGAATAATATTTTTAATTACTTAAATTTTCTGGAGAAATAAACTAATTTTGTTATATCGTTTTAGTTGAGCTCCCTATATAATTCTACAAATCTGTCACCGAACGAAAAGTAAAATGGCGACAAAAGTCACTTCAAATAGAAAACAACAACAAAAAGTTACTCGGAAGTTGCTCAGAAGTTACCTAGTGGGCGGTGGCGAGCAACTTGAGTTGCTCTGTGTTGCCGGCAACTCCCGGCAACTTAAAGATGCCGGCAACAAAATTGCCAGCTGTTATTTTGACAAGTGCATGTTTTCATAAATTCATTTCAGTAGAGAAAATTTTTTTTGTGAAAATACAAGGACTAAAAAGTAATAATTGAATAAGACTGGAAGCAGTTTGAAATGAGTCGATAGCATAGAACTTATCCCTCATCATTAATTACAACCTTGTAAGCGTCTATTTATAATTTAAAAATTAAAATCCCATCAAATGAAAATGGATTTTTGCTCAGTGCGCAATTTGGTGAATAAGTGTGCTCAGATATTTAAAAGATGGAATCTGTTAAATTCAAAAATCGAAAAAAAAAATATTTTGTCAATAAAATGGATGTTTTTAAACGTTTATGAACAAAATCTTTATTTGATATAGCCTTTTATTGCTTCTGGCATATAAATCCAGTAATATTTATTACTTATTGTGAGAAAAACAAAGAAAATGTAATCAAAAAGTAGAAGCCAACCCTTGAAATTTAATGCGTACGTACCTTTAACTGCCATTTCCACCACACAGCTGCAGAGCAAAACTGAGAACCGAGTGGTGGATTTTTTTGATTTTAAAATTTTTAGTTTTGGTCGGTATTTTTTATTATTTTCGAAAAAAACTAGCGTGAAAAAACATAAAATATCCATTTCCATGTGAAGAATATCCAAAAGCACCATGCGGGGACGCGTCCATATCAGAGGAAGACATTCCAAATGTTGCTGAGAAGCGGAGATGAAAAGAAATGGATACCTACATCCGAAGAAGACGAAGATGAAAAACCTAAGCGAACTCGCCAAAAAGATCCTGACGGATCTATGCCAGCAGTAACAGAAAAAGTCTATAAGAGTGCTTAGGATGTTTGGCCACGCTGACTTCCGCAAGGGCCAAGTACAACCTTACAAATGCTCAAATTTCCTATACAACGACTATCAGGTAAATTTATTAAAAACAAAGAAATAGTATAGAGTTTTCTACTTAATTGCAAAACGCTTCATTAGATTACAGAGTGTACCATCGGTTCCGCAGACTTTTTTCAGAACGTGAACAGCGTGTAGACGAGATCAAGCAAATGAAACGGGAAGCATAAAGGTTAGACCGCACTAGGCGGAACTGCACTGCAGCGGAACTGCCATTCAAAATAGTTTGTATGAAATTGTATGAAGTTCAGTTGCCGCTTAGTGCGATATAGCTCATACAATTTCATACAAATAATGTTTTGCCGCGTCGTGAAGTGTAGTTCCGCTGCGGTCTAACCTTTAAGGCTGCAACATTGATCGGTCACATTGTTACACTTCGCCCCACCTTCGACTTATTTAATAATTTCACCAAGTCTACATATTTTTAGGTAGAACTGTAATTGATAGAAAAGATCCTGCTGATTCGTTTGATTTATCATCTGGCTCGTTTGGCAAGAGTTGACTTCCTGGACGGAGATATTGATTCGATAAGGTAATGATAATTAAATTTTAAATGTGAATCATTTCTCCAAATAAGAAAATTGTTCCATTTAGATTGCCGGTGTATTCATCTCATCAACTTCCCATTGTTATACCTCCAACGGAAGATGCCTCTGACGTCTATCAAGAGTACACAAAAAGCAAATTTAGCTGTTCAAATGCTCTAACAGCACTTCCAGAGCAAGTCTTAAAGCTCGTCAGTTCGAGAATTAGCTCTAGTTGCGCATTTAGAGTAATTTAAGAGCTCTTTAATTATGCATTTTGCATCCACTAAGGTGCACCTTTGACTGCTTTTTGTTGGTATAAGTGTACATAATACAATCGAAGAATAGTATATAATATTTGCAGAACATATTTTATGTTTGTGTGATAGATTATTTTATTTGAAGTATTTATAAGTATTGAAAAACTTCATTAAGTGCGTAATGTCAACAAGATAAGTTATTTTTTATATTCGAACAGAATAAGGGAATTATTATATTTTTCGGTAAAATCACAAATGTATTGAAGGTACTTCGCGAAATTACAACGCGCTTCCGGAATTAAAAATATTACGCTGAGATTTTGAAAAATTTTAATCTGAACAAAACAAAAAAATCTTGAGAACTATTGTCAATTATCAATAAAATATTTTGTTTAAAAATTAAAAAATGTTTTGTGTTTTTTAATCGAAAAAGGAGACCTTTTCTTTTTCAAAATGGAGAACAAATTTGGTTATTCGAATCATTTTTCTTTTCATAGCCATATTGTTATTAGGGTAAAAGTTTCTTTTCAATAGAGCTGCAATAGCGCTTCAGAGCTGTAATAGCGTTATTTCAGAGCTAGTAGCCACAAGGTGACAGATTTTAATATAAAATAGGGTGTTTTAGAAAACAAAAAAAAAAGTGAATACTCTGAACAGCAAATACCTAGTATAGGTAGTGTAGGTGTCCCTGAGATGCACTTTGAACTTAACGAGCAAGTTTTTTTTTTTTGTGATTCAGCTTTAGTTAAATTTCTATAAGTTTTAAAGCTTTCTTAGGGAATAGAAAAAATTAATATATAATTGTAATTAATAAAACTTCCTTCTCTAAAACCCTTTTATAGGGAAATTAATTTAAGCCGTGTTTTTTGAGAGAGTGAATAGCAACTCAGCAAAATATTTACGGTAAAACTTTTACTTAAATGCTAGTCACTCTCTCAAAAAACACGGCTTTATTTATTTTCGACTCATGGTTATTTTTTTTTTTTTTTATTTTTTGTTGAATTAATTTTGTTGAATTTATATAAGTTTGTAACACCCTACAAAATCAGTGGTGGTCTTACAATAGCTCTGTAAATGTTTTTTTTTTGACACTTTACGATGCGCATGAGTAATATTTTTATAACGTACCATTTGTGTGAGAGTATTAGTATTCAGCTCTATACGCACTTTTTGTGTGGTTCTATTAGAGCTATGTTTCGACGTTTTGGTAGGCGCATGCGTTAATATTTTGTCCATGTGTTGTTGAAAGCTCTATAATAACTCGTTGAGCGGTGATATTTAGACAATGCTCTATTTTTAATGTTATAAACTCCAGTAAGGAGCATATTTTTGAATATTGAGACGTTATTAGTTGTTAAAGCTGAAACCATTCCAGAACCTCTGTTATAGAGCACAATTTTTAAAAGAAATAAAGGGGCTGTATTATAAACTTTTACAGAGCTATAGCCTTAGATTACACTATATTAGAGCTGCAGAAGAGGAGTTTTGCTTCAACTAGCTCCAACAATGTTACTTGGGTATCTGAGCAGTGAACTTTGGTGTGCTGAATATGCAACCACTTGTGGTAAAACATAAACAAAACCCCTAATTGAAGTCATGTAGGTATATTTTGATCTGGTATTTGCAGATATTCTTCTGTCTTCAGCCGGTTGGCTAGGAATTCGAATTTCCGTCGATCGTTGTTTTTTAAAAGTGTGGACACCAGAACGACGTGAAATCGTGGTGATCGACTATACTTGGAATGCGGGTTCGGGACTCAATAGCGTATAGAATAGGAAAACCGTTTGTTAAAGTTTATTAAATGTTATTTATTGAACTTTATAATTTGTAACTGAAGTAAAAATGTGGTTATTTATTTATTCCCACTTTATTGAATAGCTTGTCCTTGCCTATCTGCGCCATGAGACCGTGATCATGAGACCGTGATCATGAGACCGTGATCATGAGACCGTGATTAGTTCAATTGAGGCACGACTACAATCCCTCGTGGCTTTAGTGAGTTTGTCTTCGGTGCGCTTTACATTGATATCACCTCCTGAAAGTAAAATGTAAAAGTAAGGACTTAAAAAAATGACAGCGCATCACCGCATATATTTTTTAAATTTATTGAAGTGGTAATACATCTGACAACAAAAAAAAATGGAAAATCGCTATTTTCAAAACCCCACCCCCGCCAAAGGCTGCAAAAGAAACATGCCAGACTTACGCCTTTGATACCCCGATATATATGCACCTACAAACCCTCCTACTCATATATTGGTTATCAATCCACTCCCAAAATTTGCTGTCAGCTCTTAGACTATACGTATCTTTTTCCGTTGTACCTTATTTGCCTCTTCGCACAAACTCGATCATAAATCGTATGCGGAAAATTTCTCTTGAAAACACGAAAGGAGGTTTCATCCACCTAGGAAAGGACAGCGAAACGGGATGATCAGTGTTTTGCAAAATATGGTTTTATTGCTCAATTTTTTACTTAGGCTTTTCCGATTGGGGCCATAATGACTGGTTTTGGTTCTGAAAGGAACATATAGAAAATACTTCTGGATTTGAATTTAGAATCGAAACCAGAAGCTTGCGTAAATATGTATATCTAACTGATCTTCCGGGTTTTAAATCGATAAGACCATCAGCTAAAGTTTCAAATTTATTAGTTCTGATTCCTTTTAACAACATAAACACCTTAAAAAATGTTCCTTTTGTTCTTATATTAAGTATATTCTTATTTATATTTTATTTTATTAATAAAACACAGCCCTATTATGGGCTGATAACTTCCAAACCAAACCAAAATCAAGTGCCAGTGCCAGTGCATAACAGAAACAACAAAAAGTGCACCCATGCATCAAAGATGATGATGCTCAACTACAACTATCCATAACACAGCGGTAAATTCCTATCTCTCCTTCCCACATCACTCACAGTGCTTTGGTTTAGTCATTATATGCAGTGTGTGTATGTATCATACCATACAATGCTTATAATTGATTGAGCCAAAGCATACCAGATAAATTGTTGTTATTGATTTTGGGTATCCAGGGGCGGATCAGTGCAATTGCTATTTAGGCATAACACTAGTAGTATTTGTACTTTGAAGTTATTTTGGGGCCCAAAATTGATAACAGCATAGTTAACTGTCTGATTTGGTTTCTTGTGTCTTTTTTTTCGTAATGGGGGGCGAATTTAGGGTTGACTACAGCAACATTCGGGGACTTAGGCAGAATTTTTGTGCTGCATATGTCCATACTGTGAAAAACAGGCCAGCTGTTTTGGCACTTAGTGAAACCCAGGTAGGGGAAAATACCTATCACTCGGAATACAGCCTACATGGTTATAGCTTAGTGCCTTTATTTTTTTCTCATCATTGTCTCGCCGTGTATGTTCGTAACGATATTGCTTATCAGCTTCAACCACAATATGGTTCTTGTTTGAATACAAACTTTAATTTCATGTGGTTTAAATTCACCATCCATAAGCGCATCATCCATACTTGTTTTGTTTATCGTAGTCCTAGTTTGGATGGTAATTCGACTTCCAATGAACTCGATGCACTATCCGACTCCATCCAGAGAATTATTTCCCATTTTCCGCACAGTGAAATCGTTGTTACGGGCGATTTCAATGTACATAATTCTTCGTGGCTACGCTATTCGGGTCAGACAACACCCGAAGGAAGGTGCGCCGAGATTTTTGCTGAGTTAAACAAGTTAACTCAGCTTGTTGACGAGCCTACTCGGATTCCTGACGTTGCAGGTCAATACGCTAACACTCTAGACTTGTTCCTTACCTCTGACCCGGATAAATACACTATTAGAATATTATCGCCTCTAGGCACTAGGCACATCAGACCATTGTGTCATATCTGCAAATTTCTCATGCCAACAAAATCCAGTTAGAGAAAAAACTCCCAAGAGAATCGTTTGGCAATATGAGAAGGCCAACTGGGTCGGTCTCAATGATTTTTTCAGGAGCTTTAACTGGTCACTATGCTTCCTCGATAGTGACGTAGATGCCAGTACAGATATGATCACAAATTTAATTCATTGTGGAATGAGAAATTTTATCCCGAATAAGGTAAAATCTATCAAACCCAAAGAAAACTCATGGTTTGATTCGAGCTGTAAAGAGGTTATCAGGATCAGAGAAGTAAGCTTCCGTTGTTATTAAGCCAACCCTACTGAGGAAAACCGGAAAAAGTTTCAACAAGCTAGAAAGACCTGTAACGTTCATATTCGACGAACCTAATTTTTACATGATCAAAAGTTACGGCAAAAAATACTACAATGTCCCAAAGGTATTAAAAATTTTTGGTCATTTGTAAAAAACATACGAAACACCACCTCGTCCTCGGTTCCAACGCTCGTCTTCAATGATACTCCTTTTGTCAGCTCGCAAGATAAAGCCAATTTGCTTGCAGCTCAGTTTGCTGTTAATTCGACGCTGCCAGAAAGTGTTATGACTCCTCCTGTACTTGAGAGCGTAAATGATTTTATGGGACAAATCTTCTTTCGCACTCGTGCAGTTGCTAGAGTTCTAAAAGATCTCGACGTTCACAAATCCGCTGGCCCGAATAGTATCCCTCCCATTGTTCTGAAGAGGTGTTCTTCAACGTTGGCAAAACCACTGCGTAAGCTTTTCCATCTGTCCTACTCTACTGGTCTCTTTCCGAGTGGATGGAAAACAGCATTTGTCCAGCCTGTCCCTAAAAAAGGCGTGTCTTCTTCCCCCTCCAACTATCGACCAATTGCGCTTACGTCCCTTCTTTCCAAGGTCATGGAAACGCTGATTAATTTTCAGATAAAGAAATACATCGAAGAACGAAAGCTTCTTAATGACCGGCAGTACGGCTTTGGAAGCAATAGGTCCACTGGTGATCTGATGGTATATCTCACCGAACAGTGGCACAAATCTTTATATCGTTTTGGAGAAAGTAAGATTATTGCGCTTGACATTTCAAAAGCATTTGAAAGAGTTTGGCATCAAGCTCTCTTATCGAAAATGCGTGCATTTGGTATTGATGAATCTCTTCTTCGTTGGGTTAGAAATTACCTTTCGGACCGTTCAATACAAGTTGTATTGGACGGTTTCAAGTCTGAAATCCACAAAATAAATGCTGGTGTGCCCCAGGACTCCGTTTTGTCTCCGACCCTCTTCCTAATATTCATAAACGATCTCTTATCTGAAACTTCCAATCCATTAAACTGTTTGCTGACGACAGTACCCTCATCTTTTCATATTCGTTTCTTGATTCACATCCATGTCCTTCGGATGTGGGACTTGAACGGCAGCGCATGATAAGCTCATTAAATTCTGATCTCGACAGTATTGTCCAGTGGGGAATAAAAAACCGTGTCGAATTTAATGCTTCTAAAACTCAATTCTGTCTCCTGTAGTTAAAGCGGAACCCACCCCCAATGCTGCTATCCATGAGCGGCACTTGCATAGAGGAAACTGAACAGCTTTCAGTCCTCGGTATGTGCGTCACAGACCACATATTTGACATCGCCAAAAATGCTGCTAGGTGTTTAGGTTTTCCCCGTCGATGCAAGAAATTTTTCTCTCCCTCTGATCTGGCTGTGATCTACAAAGCCTTAATTCGTCCAAAACTTGAGTACAATTCTCATATTTGGGCAGGTGCTCCAATAACCCCATTGAGTATATTGGATAGAATTCAAAAGAGAGCTCTTAAAATGATAGGTGAAAGAACTATAACGGAAACGTTAACATCTCTGGAGCACCGTCGAAATGTTTCATGCCTTTCGTTGTCTTACCGTTATTTTAACAAACATTGCTCTAGTGAAATAGCCAGTTGCATTCCTCCCCTTAAACAATTCAACCGTAATACTCGCGCTTTTAGGAATGCCCATCAGTTTACCCTTGAGTCCAACTTCGGACGTACTGCTAAGTACAGAGATTCTTTCTTTAGTCGCACTACACGAATGTGGAATGCTCTACCCAGCTCTATCTTCCCCTCCCATTGTGATCTACAGACATTCAAAACCAATGTTCATCGGTTTCTCCTTTCAAATCACCTCCAACCTTCCTAATCGCTCGTGCTGTGTTTTTCACTTTAAGGGTATTCACAACCCCTTTAGCGCGCGCTAAATATAAAAAAAATAAATGTATTGATAGTTTGGTATTATGAGTATCAAATGATAAGTTTTCACCCATTGTGAATACTTATCAAAATGCGATTGTGAATAGGTTTTGATTTGATGATTGACGTTTCTCATTTGCGTTTAGTTCTTGTGTTTTGGTCTACAAATAATTTCGGCTGAATAATGTAAGTTGTTTTCATTAAATAAATTTCGCTTTTTTCTTAATAATATTTTGTTTATTTAGGAGTAGAATAGTTAGCAACAGAAAACAAACAGAAAGGCTTGTGGAACTAATGGAGGAAAATCCTGAGGTTGCAAAAGGAATTTGTTCCAAGCCGGTCCTAACCAAAAAATGAGAGTACATCGCTCTGGAATTGAATAGCTTGGGGCCTCCAGAACGAGACTCAAGCTAAGTGGCAAAGAGTGAGTGTTTTAATTTGGCTAATTTTTATTTATTAATAATTTGTCTAATTTTATTCATAACCTTTTAGGTATGGGCTGATCTAAAATGTAAAATTAAAAAAAAAAATTCGCAAAATAAAATTGAAATCACTGCAACTGGTGGGGGGTCCAATAAATTGCATCGATTGACTGACGCCGAAGAAGCAGTCAGTCGCCTTATGTATTTTCCTGCCTGTGTTGATCCACCAGGAGTTAAATTTGGTTTGAAATCACCAAGTTTTCTCATTGAAGAAGTCGAAGAAGTTTTCGCAATGGAAACAGAAGAAGTAGTCACGGTGCAGGCCGAAGAAGTGATTGCAGAGTCAAAATAGCCAAACGGCAAAAACAAGACATCATTTAAGGACACAAATGAGAAACAAAGATTGGCCCTGTTGAAAAAGCAAACGTCGGCGCAGGAAAAATTTTATGACAAAATGAGTAATCCTATGAGCAATATCGACACAAACTTACAAGCCATGAAAACTTCTATTCGTAACACTGAATGTTATGCCAAAAGAACTTACTATTTAAAAAAAGATAAACGAATTGAAGTACTTAAAATTAAAAAAGAAAAGTTGCAGCTATATAAAGAAAATATTAAAAGTAAAGAAAACGATAGAAAAATCAAATTAAAATTAAAAAAACAACTATTGGAAATTGAGCAAGCAAAGCAAAATGTTTTGAATTCCTATGTGCCAGTTTAATTATGTTTTAAAGTGAACTTTTGTGATTGCAGCTAAGGGTTATAATGGATATTTTTTACTTTTCATTGCATTTTTTATGTTACGTTTTTATGCAAAACAAAATATTATGAATTCCTATGTGCCAGTTTAATTATGCTTTAAAGGCTAAAACCAGTGAACTTTTGTGATTGTAGTTAAGTTAGTTATACTGGATATTTTTTACTTTTGAGCAATGCATGAACTCTCATTGCTTTTTTTGTTACGTTTTTGTTATGTTTTTTTTTTACCTTTTGTTATATCTTGTTTTGTTATATAGTTATTGTTTTTGAAAACAAACAATAAAATGATAAAACAACAGATTTTTAATTTTGTGATGCATTATTTTATTTATTCGTTTTGCATGAAACTTGCTATTGAATCCCTTATCCGACTGCCTTCAGTGAATATTGTGTTTGCAGAATCATCTAAGATATCATGGTTTCCAAGAACATTTTCGGTTTCTTCTTCCATAACTTCAGGATTTTCCAATCTATACTTTACACAAATATTATGAAGGGCTGCACATACGTTAAATATTTTGGTTGCTTTTTTGGCGGTGTAATGTAGATCTCGGGCTTGCAATAGACACCTAAATCTACTTTTCGAAACACCAATAGTGCGTTCGATAATATTTTGACCCTGTGCATGTTTTCTATAGAAATTTGATTGCAAAGAACTCGGTTCAGCGTTCCTATATGGTGTAGTTAAGTATGGTGAAAGAGGATATCCTCCGTCACCAAGAATTCGAAAGTCGGTTCTTCCACTACGATAGTAGTCTTCTAACTTTACTTTTAGCTGTGACATACTCCAAACGTTAGCATCATGTGAGGACCCTGGATGTTTTGCATTTACATACCTGATGTACATTGAGTGATCACAAACCTTGCCAAAAAAAAAAAAAACAAATAAATAATTATTGTCTATTGCCTAGTAAAAAAACTTACAAGCATCGCATTTATACTATAATAGCCCTTTCTGTTGTAATACACATGCCGAAGGTCCTTATTCGGCCCAATTATTTTCACGTGAGTTCCATCGATAGCCCCGACAACATTTTGAATTCTACTTTTTTCGAAGAAGTATATTTTTGTCCGACGTTCTTCTTCCTGGGTATAGTTAAATTTAATCCATTTCGGACAAATGTGTCTTTCCAAAATACTAAGCAGTTCACTAAGAATGACAGACACCGTTGGTTGTGCCATACCAATGTTAAAGTCATTCCCAACGCTCAATTGGTAGCTTCCTTGAGCAAAGAATTTTAAAACTGCTGCTAGCTTGAGGCCATTTGGGATGGATTGCTGACTTTTTATCGGTTTAAGTCTATCGTCAATATCTGTTAATTATTCTAGGAAGGCTTGTTTCGAAAGTCGAAAATTTTGTATGAATCTGGAAACGAATCACAGTAAGTATTTAGTAAAAATTGAAAACCTAATTGCCTACATATTTTCATCCAAATCCAGTGGGTTTGAATCATCTCGTAATGCCCTGTGTATCTGGGCTTGCACGATAACAATTCTTTCCTCATCATAATTGCCTTCAAAAAAAAATTCTACCGAAGACATTTCGTTTTAAACTGTTTGTTTTCAATAAAAAAAAAACTACCAAAAAACTTACAAGCTGTATGTTAATAAGTACTGTTTACTGGCTGCGAATATTTGATCATTAGGCATGTTCCACAAACTGAACGCTCATTGTCAGATTCACGGAGGAAGAATCATTTGGTGTACAACATTCGGCTTTCTTCAAAAACATGTGTTCTTATTCTCATAAAAGTTTAAAAATAAAAAAATGAAAATGATTATAGCTTATTTAATTAGTTTGAGTTTTTATCAACACTCTGTCTTTATTTTGTATTTATTTACCACTTTCTTAAATCTTTGAACGCTCAGTTGTTGGTACATGCCTATTAATCAACGAAGAATTTGTGGCTGATAAAAAATTTGATGGATATCACAATTTTTGACAGCCGTAATACCAAGTTTATCAGTCGAACTATTCACAATATATCTTAAAATTCACACTTCATCAACAAAATTGATAATTGATCACCATAATACCGATTTAACAATTTTGTTGATAATTATCAAACACTCCCAAACATCGTGTTGATATTTGATAACCATAATAGGGCTGTTAATACAAAAATAAATGATCTACAAAATTAATCGTAAGAAATATTTTCACAGAAGAATAAATGACGAATAAACTTAAAACAAAAACACAAAAACACAAAAACCAAAATAATTAGTTGCATATTATATACGTATATAAAATTCCTTGTATGTATATCTATCCAATAACTTTTGTCATATCTTTGAAGCTTAACCCTGGGTTTAGACAAGCGAGTAGAACTAGTAGCATTTGTATCATAGTGTTAGTTTTATGGATGCATGTGTGACTAGTAGCTCTCTGCGCGTTTTGTTAATTAGTATGATTTTTTTAAATATTTCATACAGAAAAATATACAAATTAAGGAAACTATGGAAACAAAACAAATAAATGAAAACAATAAACTACACTAGCAGGATAACTGGCAGGCTACTCGCAAGCAAAAATATTATACTATTTGGGCTACTAGTTGACTCTCTCTTGTTCACATACACTAACACACATATACGCTACTAGTTCTACTCGCTCGTCTAAACCCCGGGTAAATTTAATATCGATGAGCTGATCTTATGCAGTTTCCTTACTGAATCCATTTCGTTTTCCGCACAAAACTAGCGGCAAAATTGTGACGTGAGCAAATGTAAGGGACTGCGATAGAAAATTTTTGAATTCGAATTATTTCGATTTCTATAATGTTCCAAATAGTGTAGGAGTGATTCCCATGCTAAAATAAAGATAGCAGTCATCTTTGTGGAACAGAAAACTTATGGTACTAATAACAGCAGATAGCTTGATTTTGTGAATCTGGGAATGATGTCCTAAAGAGCAAAAGTAAAACAGTATTTTTGTATTTGATTAAATTGGCCTGTTTTTTAAGTCGTATAAATATACTAGCCACCCGCAGAAATAGTCGCTTCGCAGACTAACACACATTAGCTAAATAGAATATGGTATAAAATAGTCACCCGTGGTTTACAGTCGTTTCGCAGACTTAAAGACTGTACACATGAGAGCGACCAACGACCGACGAATTAATGAACAAATGGGATTTAAAACATTAATAAAACTAAATTCTTTACAAAATCTAGACAAAATGGAAGAAATATTTTTGAGGATTATTTTAAGATACTAAAATGTTCATTTTAAAGAAAACAATTTGTTCGTCGCGAATAGCCGCAATTCGTTACTTACTTACTTACTTACTTAGGTCCTCGGACCTATTACGTCCGTGATGTTTCCCTTACGGGCAATAGGGCCTCCACTACACCTACGCGCTATCGTGTACGATTTCTTGAAATATATTTCAGCTCTCTCCAACTTTTCCCCAGTCGTGCCGATTCCTGTTCGACCGTTCTTCGCCATGTACTTCTAGGCCGGCCCACTTTTATTCCCTCCTGTGTGAGCAGGTTCCACTGCATTGCTTGAGATGCAATGCACCGATCGCCTTTTCGAAGCGTATGGCCAATCCACTGCCACTTTCTTCTTCGTATAATAGAGTCTATGGGCTCCTGACCCGTTCTCGCATGAAGTTCGGCATTGGAGATACGGTTGGGCCAGAAAATCCTCAAGATGTTTCGTAGACATCTATTAACGAAGGTTTGCAGCTTTCTAGTGACAGTGTCAGTGACTTTCCAAGTGCTGCAGCCGTAGAGCACAACGGATTCAACATTGGAGCGGAACAGTCGTAGCTTGGTCTTTAAGCTAAAAGAGTTGTTTCTCCATATTTTGGACAGCATTCCGAACGCAGCCTTTGCTTTTCTGATTAGGCTGTTTACGTCCAGTTCAGTTCCGCCACCCGTAGAGACAATGCTCCCAAGATATTGGAAATCCTCTACCATCTCTACCGGTTGTCCAGAAATATTTACTTGGATTGATGAGGAAGTTCCAAGGCTGATCCTTTTAGTTTTTGCCGAGTTGATCTTAAGCCCTACGATTTCTGCTTCTCTCTCCACCCTTGTTGTCATTTGTCCGCGTAGTCCAGATGTTTGAGGTGAGATTGCAGAGTCCACTGAATTCCTCCATTTCCATTCGACAAAGCTGCGTGCAGTACGTCACTTACCACCAACAGGAACAGTATTGGTGACAGTATACAGCCTTGCCTAACTCCACTTTGAATTTCAAACTCCTCTGACAGCCTACCTTTGTGCAAAACGTGACACCTGGATCCATCATATGTAGCCTTGATAATAGCAATCAATTTATCTGGGATGCCCCTCCTGTGCAAAGCAAGCCAAATAAATTCTCAATTGACACTGTCGAACGCCTTTTCAAAATCGATGAACAGCAGGTGAAGTGGTGATCGATATTCAACGCACTGTTCGATGATGATCCGCAAGGTGTTGATGTGATCCACACAGGAAGATCCAGTGCGGAAACCTGCTTGTTCGGCGTCGAGTGTGTCTTCGAGGTGGCTACTACAGGCAGAACGCATATCTCTCCAGTTTTCGCACTGTATGGGATCTCCTTTCTTTGGGAGCTTGACAATCATTCCTTTTTTCCACTCTTCAGGAAAGCTCTCTGTTTCCCAAGCTCTCTTAATAAGTGGAGGCAGTAGCTCGCTCGATGTCGTTGGGGCTGCTCCTAAGAGCTCTGCAGGAATATCGTCAAGTCCAACCGCTTTGTTGTTCTTCAGTGCTTTGATGGCGGTGATAATTTCTTCTTTACTGGGGGGTACGGTGCGTATTCGGGAAATTGTTACTTCGGGTAGCTCAGTGGGAATAGGGTTCACTTCACTGGCGAAAACGCGGTTTACCCCAGAAGTGTTCCCTCCACCTTATGAGCTGGTCCTCATCCGAAATTAGCAGGGATCCGTTTGTGTCTTTAACCAGGTGTTGTTTAGAGCTCTGGACACCAGTAAGCTCTTTGGTAATTCTGTAGATGGTCCTACTGTCACACCTACTAGCGGCTTCTTCTGCTTCTGTAGCCAATGCGTTGATGTAGTTACGCTTATCACGTCGCACACTACGGTGATTTTCCCTCATCTGCATGCGGTACGTAGACTCAAGCTCGTTTCTCCCTGCTGCTGGGGTAGCTGCGATGCGAGCTTTAAGGTGTTTCCTTTCTTCGATCCTTGCCCAAGTTTCGTCGGAAAGCCAAGCACTATTTCTCCCTTGCGCCCGACTATACTTTCAGCACCGGTTATGAACACATTTTTCACAGCACACCAATGATTTTCGATGGATGTGGTTTCCGTGCTGCTGATTGCGTTCAATCCTCGTGAAAGGTAGTCCCCTAGTTGTTGGCGTACTGCGGGATCCTTTAGTCTATATGTATTAAACTTGGGCATTCGAGTGTTTCCTTGGGATCTCCGAACTGCAGCTGTACGCAATCTTACGGTAGCAACCATCAGATGGTGGTCCCGGGCCATTCCCATGTCAGCACCTCTTCTGCTACGAACGTCCTGGAGACTGCTTCTAAAACGCCGGCTGATCGCGAAGTGGTCAATTTGGTTGGAAGTTGCTTGTCTGTCAGTCGACACCCAACTGACTTTGTGGCACGTCTTATGCTCGAACATGGTCCCTCCAATAACAAGGCCGTTGGCGTTGCAGAAATCGACAAATCGTTAGCCATTGTCGTTTCGGTTACCAACACCATGTTTTCCCATGACATGCCTTAGCCCAGTGTTGTCATTGCGAACCTTGGCATTTAAGTCTCCCATCACCATAATTATATCACCTCGTGGAACGCTATCATAAGCAGCACTCAGCCGGTTATAAAATGCCTCCTTCTCCTCGTCAGAAGAGAGCAAAGTTGCGGGGGTAACACTGTATAATGGTGACGCGACGTACTCTCGTCCGGAACCTGGCTTTCAGGATCCTGTCACCTAAAGGCTCCCAGGAAATTAAGCTTTTGAGAGCTGTTATGGAAAGCAGCAATCCAACGCCAGATTCCCGAGCGCTTTCAGGTGTTTTTCCGGAATAGAATAGTACAGTGTTACGGGTTGGTGACTTGAACTTCCCCGAACCCAGCCATCTAACTTCACTTATCCCTAAGATGTCCATCCTATACCGCATGAATTCCTTCTCTAGTTGCAGGAATCTGGCATTCTGAGGACCTTCTTTTCCATTGTCAAGAAGCGTCTTCACATTCCAGGAACCAATCTTTGTCCGGGTACAATAGCCAAAAGTCGTCAACGAGTTATCATTAATTATCCGAGGCGTAGTGTTGGTTTCGGTAGCGGGTTGATTTCAGTTACGGAGAATGCTAACCTCCGTAACGCAATTCGTTACGACTAATTTATTTTCCCAAATTTCTCATATTTAAGCAAATAAAAGTTCAGATTTTATAATTTTAAAATTAATCTTAAATCGAATTCTACCATTTTGACTAGATTTTGTGAAATATTAAGGTTTATTAATGTTTTAATTCCCATTTCTTTGTTCATTCGTCGGTCGTTGGTCGCTCTCATGTGAATGGTCCTTTAGACTCTGTATCTGAATAGTACATATGCATATAAGTATAGCATAGTATTTCTGTCGAGTGCGGTCTTACTTGTTGTTGTTTGTAGGTTTTTCACGTAAAAGTTCAGCTTATTGTGATCTTTGTTTAACTTAATAATAATGTGATTTGTACCTATGTATATGTATTGTATATTGTATATGTATTTATGTAAACATTAAATTTGTTTGCAAGATTTTGGGGGTAGGAAGGTATTTAAGTTGATCTGAAATTTACAATTGGGGCTTAACTAAGCGTCTTAGCGAATTAAAAAAAAATGGCATATTCGTGAAGACTACCTTTCTATCGATGTATCGCATGCTATTATATGTAATCTTTAAACGCGATTTGCGGCTAAACTAAACGTCCTAGAGGTTTCAAAGTTGACACTTTTTCTAACTTCAAACGCGATTTGTGGTACAACTACTTGTCCTAGTGACTTAAAAGTGGCATATTCCTGATCTAGGGAGTACCACTTTTCAATCATTATATCGCACGACACGACAAAACTATTTCACAAAATCAACACATTTTTCTACTTTGGTACTTTGGTATTTGCTTCTTAACTAATCGTCCTAGCGATCAGTCACAGTATAGTATAGCCTTACATCTGATACCTGATTTATGAATATTTATCAATAAATAATTGCCCAGCTATGGCCATTTATGTGTATATTTTTCCAAAAAGAAACAATTTGATCGACCTATTGACTGAATTTTTGATAAATTTTCCTGTCAATTATTTTTATCAAATATTTGTAGAAGAAATTTACACCTTTAGTAGTGTATCATTATTAGTTTTTTAAAATTTATAATTTTTTTATTATTTTTTACCAATTTTCAAAGTAAATACACTCTAAAGGTATGAGTTTGTCGCTTTATTGCAAATTCTTTCTCTTTTAACAATTTATTTTTTCATGAAAGTGAGTAATTTTTGTAGTCATAATTTTCTATGTCTTATAACCTTTCATTTGATACTTCATTTGTAAATATCAAAAAAGTATTGCCCAAGTTATGGCTATTTACAGGTATTTTACGTATATTTTTCAAAAAAGAAAGAATTTTATCGATCAATAGACTGGATTTTTGCAAAATTTTCTTTCAATTATGTTTAAAAATCCATATTTAAGTTTGTGGTTTTTGTAGAAATATGTTTTATATACCAAAATATTTGTTGATTGGTCTAAATTATTATAAAATTTAAATTTCGATAATCGGTTAAAAAAAAAGTTATTAAATTCACTATTTAATCAAAAAATGCTATTTTATCTGTTTAAGCGTATTATCCCCGATTTCATAAAGCCCTTTTAAAAATTTAACAGTCATAATATGACGTTTATTCCATACAAAATACGTCATTTAAAAAATTAAAAGCCTGTTAAATGTTTATGAAATTGGCCATTAGTCTTTAAAATTATACAGACATTTATTAATGTTTTGTATGTATTTAAATAGTGAGACAATGACCTTTCCATAGACATCTAAATTTTGAAATTCGGAAAAGGACTTTTCGATTTATAGCCAATTTTATGCAGACAAATTGACAATTTTAAAATTTATGATTGACATTTGCGATCTGTCAATGTGGTTGGTTAAATAAAAGCTCTGTACAATAATTCGCATAAGGTCGATATATTAAATTATAAATTCAAAACTTGTTGTGAAAACTTAGTGAATAACTTACATTTGGAATGCAAAATATCTGTAAGTCATAGCTTGTAAGACTTCTTAAATAGAAAGTTAAGGTGCCGCCATATCTAACCTAACTAATGAGCAAAAGAGCACTTGAAGAAACTTCTCCCAAACATTACAACAACCCAAAAGGAGGCCCTTCAAAAACCCTGATCGAAATGGGTTCAACATCGGTAATTACTGTGGAAAACATGAGGGAAATCCTTTTAGAAAACAATCAAAAACTTTTCTCGGAGCTTGTGTCAAAATCCGACTTTCAGGTGCTCTATGCAGATTTGATTTCACTTAAGGCAAAACAAGAAGAAATTACTGCGAAAGTCGTGCTCTTGGAAAACCGAAACAAGTTTCTAGAGACACAAATAGAACCACCCGAAATCAACATTGACCCAGTAGAAAAAGCCAAGTCTGTATGTGCCGGACTTTTAGATGTAAACAAAATAAACTCTAACATTGAATCTGCGCACAGAGTAAACCGTCTTGATGCGTCAACAGTTGTAGTAATTGTGAAGCTTAAATCCCGAACAACTGCACTAAATTTCCTACGGAATGCCAAAAAGCTTAAAGGAACTAAAATAAGTGTTCACAAGGATCTGCCGTATAGTACACGTCAAAGGAGAAGCAAACTGGTTTCAGTTATGAAGGTGCTCCGCGAGGTGAAACCAAAAACGAAAATCTTCGTAAGAGATGATAAGTTGTATATAGAAGATACACTTTTTAAATGGGATCCGTCTCAAGAGCTAAGAAATGAGGACAACAAGGACAGTTTCGCTGTAATTAAACATTTAATTGGAGAAATTCCGTCATCTTTGTTGATTTTACTGAACAAATTGAAATCGCAGATACCAAATACCCTTCAAGCAAAATCACGGACCCAAATTTCTCGGTTCACTTGGGACTCCAAAAAAAATGAGTGTCTCACACACAATAACAAATTTTCTGTGTACGCATGTAAAAAGAACGAGAATCGAGAGTATTTTTTTCAAGCATCGAGAAATAGAGAGAGTATAGGCGAAGTATAGGCGAAGTATACAATCATTTTGCCTTAATTTCCACCACTTTTTTTTTTAGTTCAGTTTTGTAGGTAGCGTGGCGAAGACGGTTGCTTTTTTATCTCTTTTTTCTTGTTAACACTTTTAACCATTTCCAATCAGAAATGCAAGTTTCTATTTATTAAATGTAAATTTATATTTGTGGAATGATGTCATGTGCGAAATAGTATTTAGAAAATCTTTTATGAATGATAAATAAAAAAAAACTTTTGAAATGAAAAAATTCAGTTTGTTTTATTTTTGTAGTCAATGGAGAAATTGGACTAGATGGGAAGTTTTTTTTAATGCTTTTGGGTTGGGTATGCCTCAATTCATTCATTTTTTTGGAACCGTTTTAGATTCCATTTGGTTTCGGTTCTCCGAGTATGGTGAATTCAAAAACTCTCTCTCTCACAATACATTCACATAATGGCTCCGTGGTGATTCTAATTTCCATACTAATTTGAGCCACAAAACGCAGTTTTTCGATCCGTATTTGGATCCGAATGCGAAGTCGTCCATACGTTGTTTGATACGTTTGCGGACCGAAAACGAGCTCGCTTGCTTGAAGGGTAACAACAACGAAATGTCAATGTCAACAAGCGATAGAAATGTCAGGCAACGAATTGATAAAGGTGTGAACATATTAGAAGCTGGAACCGCTGTACAATCTTCAAGTGGGGATCCACACGGTACATCATCCAATTGAGTGGAAGCCGTCTGCCAGGCGAACATTAATTTCTCAATGCTTAAAATACTAAGTTACAACGTCGCCGGGCTAAAATATAAAACAATTTTTCAGATTTTTACAATTATATTAAAAATTTCGATGTTTTTATATTATTAGAAACACATGTTATAAATTATGAAGAAACTAGTTTTAAGAATGTTTTCGAGGGTTATGAAATAGAATGTTTATCAGCTGTCAAAACAAACTTGTTTGGTAGAGGAAGTGGTGGGGAACTATTTGGATACAGAAAACAGCTCAAAGATACTGTAATTAAATTTAAAAACATAGATGAAGCGCGTTTTATAGAACTCAAAGTAGAAGAAAAAATCCTTCACATCATACCAATTTATTTGAACTGCAGTCATTGGCAGCGTGACTTTGACAAGTTACGGGATCTTGTGAACGAAATTGATTCAACAAATCTAATGTTAATCGGCGACTTCAATGGAAGAGTAGGTTTATCGCAGAACAAATTCAACTGTGGCTTGGAAACAACAAGCATTTATTATAACAGAAAGTCGAAAGATGAGATATGTGATTCAAATGGATGCAAAATTCTAGAACTAGCAGACGCGATTGATTGTCACTTATTGAATGGAAGCTGCGAGAGCGATAGTAATGGTGAATGGACATTTATCCGTGGAACAGCGTGCTCAGTAACAGACTACTGTTTCTTATCACGAGATTGGCTATTTTTGTTGACGACTTTGGAGTAGCAGCAAAAACTTTTTCGGACCAAATGCCATTAGAGGTAGTTTTTAAAATAAAAAAATCTGGATTTGAAGAAATAGTTTCCGTACCTAGAAGACTTCTCCTAAAATTACAATGGAAAAACAGCTACCTAGAATCATTCCACCAAAATTTAGACAGCGAACTTGAAAATTTGATGACTATAAATGCACCAACCAATATAGGCATAGAAACTTTAACGAACGTCATCAAAAAAGAGGCACCCCAAAAACCATCGGGGAGGAAAATAGTTTCATGCAAACAAAAATGGTTCCACGATGAATGTTTAAGAGCTAGAAACGTGTCTTTTTCTTGCTTGAAATTAGTAAGATTAACCAACAACAGCTATTTCAAAATTCTCTATGCTACAGCGAACAAAAGCTTTAAAGTGCTCTGTAACAGAAAAAAGCTTGATTTGGACCTGTCAAACATAGAACTGATAAATAAAAAGCAAAATCCTCTTCAGAATTTTGGAAAGCAGTCAGACTTGTGAGTCAAAAAAAGAATATAACCCCAACGGTTCTGCGTATAGAACAACTAAAAATTCATTTTACGAATCTTTTGAACGCAGCGCAACTATCTCCTGCTTTTCAGTATGCAGCACCCTTAATTATTGATGATGACTTGGACATTCCTATAACTCTAGCCGAGGTAGAAAATGTTATAAAAAATTCCAAATGTGATAAGGCACCTGGAGAAGATAGGATACCGTTTGAATATTTTAAAAATGTTACACAAGAGTTCTTAAAGCTTCTCACCTTGGAATATAATAGAATTTTTGAGACAGGCGACGTACCTGAATGTTTTCGAAGGGCGATCATCTTCCCTCTGCACAAAAAAGGAAACCCTGAAGAACCGGCAAATTACAGGGGAATTTCTCTTCTGAACACAGCGGCAAAGATATTCGGCACAATACTATTTAATCGGCTCAGCGTGTGGGTAGAAAACAAGCTAATTTTACACGAAGGCCAAGCGGGTTTCAGAAAAAACTACTCGACGGTTGATCAAATTTTTTGTTTGGTGAATATCGCAGACCTATATAAAAAGAAAGGAAACAAGCTTTATGCCTTCTTCGTAGATTTTGGCGCAGCCTGGAGAAGCTCTATTTTACAAACTATATAAACTTGGTATTTCAACCAAAATAATAACTGCCATCAGAGCGAACTACGAAGAAAATGTTGCGAGTGTATGGGATGGTAAATTCCTTTCAGACGAGTTCGGTACTACGATGGGCGTTAAGCAAGGATGCGTTCAAAGTACTCTTTTATTCATCTTATACATAAACGACATATTTGATACGGTTAAAGGAGGAATTGTTATAGATGGGAAAGGCATACCCGGTTTGATGTTTGCAGATGATATTGTTTTTTTGTCGGAAACCATAAATGGATTATGGAATGCAGTTGATGATTAACAGACTAGAACTCTATTGTAAGACTTGGAACTTAACGGTTAACCTGTCGAAGTAAAAAATTATGATATTGAGAAACGGTGGTGGTAGATACTCGAGAATGGAAAAGTGGAATTTTGAGGAAGCTCAGATAGAAATCGTCAAAGAGTACAAGTATATAGGGATCTTAATAACCTCAACTTAAACAAACATCATCAGACCAAATTATCAGAAGCAAATCGTGCTATGTGTTCAGTGTGGAGGACTTGCATCTACAAGAAAAGTATTTCTCATACAGCGAAATATAAAATTTTTCGTACAGCAGTAGTTTCAATTCTCTTTTACGGAGCCCAAGTATGGGGATATATTTCCTTTGAAGCCGTTGAAAAGTTCCTTAGATTTTTTATTCGGAGTTCGTTTAAGTTGCCCAGCAGCTCACCAAACTATATGCTTTACCTCGAATCAGGGAAAGCACCGCTGTTTTTAGATACTCTTAAAATACACTTCGATTACATAGCAAGAGTCGTGGCGATGGGGCAAGAAAGGATTCCAAAACTGGTACTGTTGCAAATGATTAATTCTGGTGGAACTTGTGTTAAAGAGTGGACAAAATTGGCAGCTGAATGTTCGACAACTTTATCGATATGAAACAACGATAACCCTGAATCACTTAAGGTAAAATTCTACGACATGATGCAGAAAACTGGAAATTTGACCTACGATAAATTTATGAAGGAAGCAGAATCATCCCAATACCGAACCTACTACAGTAAACTGAATCACTTTTTAAACGGCAATACTTACTTTGTTGTTTAGAATAGTTCTGAAAAAATTAGAACAATATTCAAAGCCAGAGGTGAACTCATCGGTTTGAATTTTATACCTCACAGACCGGAACTACCCTTGTTGTGCGATCTATGCAATCTTAAGGTGCGAGAAGACGTTTTTCACTTTCTTGGAATCTGTCCAATATTAAGAGTTTCGCAGGCGTTATTTTGGAGTTGACATTTTGAACTTATCCGAAGTAATCAACATTTTGAATGGGGACAGAGGTTGGGACCTGCTAAATAACAATATTACAAGCGCTATCAGTTATAGAACCCGTATCACACAAGAAAATTTTTAAGTTATTATTAAGAATATACCCACATAAATTATTATTAGTTTTTTTCTTTTTTCTTGATAGTGTACATAAGTTTTTCTTTAATATGCATAAGTTAAATTAAAATATCAATCTGGTAGATGGCCTTCGGCCAAACCACTCAAGACTATGTAAAATACTTATAAGATTATAAATTGTATACATTTATGAAGTCAATAAATAATAAAAATAATAAAAATTTTAAAATTTTTTCTGGATTTTATCTGTAAAAAATATTTCTAATGTAAAATTTTAATATTTGAAATTATTTTGTGAAGCTTGTGAGCAACGCACAGTTATGTTTTATAGATCAAAATGTTTATTAGACTTTCAAAATTTGTCATTTTTAAATTTTAAAAAATTTTATGGGCGTGGTGAAAATATAAAAATAAAAGTCGTTGAAAAAGCATGATCGATTAAGCATTTTTTTAGGTAAATAAAACTAATTTTAGAGTGGCTTTTGTTGAAATAATCAATTAACATTTAATAGAAATATTTTAGAAGACGATTAGAGCAATTGGTGTGTTGGGTTTGTTTTTCAAAATTTATCAATTTTTTATTAACTTTTGCATTTGAAGTGTCAAAAATCAAATTGATTTTTCAGTAAATCACATTTTTAGCATACATTTTTTTAAGATTTTGCAAAAATTTCTACCTCAAATTCATGTATCATTTGATATGAACTTATAAGTATTACTGAAGTTTGAATCCTTTTATGTTGGCTAAATTGAGCTTTTTTGTGATTTATTTTATTAAAATGCCCCTACTTTTTTTCCCGTTAGACTTACAAAGACAAAATCACTCAAATATTTGTAGAAGATAGTAACACCTATAAATGTGCATCATTAGTTTTTCGAAGTTTATAAATTTTTTATTAACTTTCAGCAATTTTCTAAGTAAATACACTCAAAACTTCATTTATAAATATCAAAAAAGTATTGCCCAAGTTATGGCTATTTACAGGAATTTTACGTATATTTTTCGAAAAAGAAAAAAATTTATCGACCAATAGCGTTTTGCAAATTTTTTCTTTCAATTATGTTTAAAAATCCATAATAAAGCTTACGGTTATTGTAGAAATATGTTTTATATACCAAAATAATTGTTGATTGGTATAAATTATTACAAAATTTAAAGTTTGATAATCGGTTGCATAAAAAGTTATAATATTCACAATTTAGTCAAAACAATGCTATTTTATCTGTTTAAGCGTATTAGTCTTTAAAATTGTATGGACATCTATTAAAGTTTTGTATGTATTTAAATAGTAGGACAATGACCTTTCCATAGACATCTGAATTTTGAAATTCGGATAAGTACTTTCCGATTTATAGGCAATTTTATGCAGACAAATTGACAATTTTAAAATTTTTTTTCTGGATTGCTCAGTAAAAATATTTCTAATGTAAAATTTTAATATTTGAAATTATGTTGTGAAGCTTGTGATCAACGCACAGTTATGTTTTATATATAAAAATGTTTATTGGAAGATTTATAATTTTAAAATTTGAAAATATTTTATGGGCGTGGTGAAATTATAAAAATAAAATTCGTTGAAAAAGCATATTCCAATTTGCAATTTTTTGGTATATAAATCAATAAAACTAATTTTAGAGTGGCTTTTCTTGAAATAATCACTCAACATTTATTAACAATATTTTAGAGGAGAATCAAAGCAATTATTTATCAATTTTTGATTAACTTTTGCATTTAAAATACCAAAAATCGAATTGATTTTTCACTAAATCACATTTTTCGTATGAATTTTCTTAAGATTTTGCAAAAATTTTAACACAGGAATTTAGATTATAAATTTCTACTTCAAATGCATGTATCATTTGTTATAAACTGTTAAGTTTTACTCAAGTTTGAAGCCTCTAAATTTGGGTTAATGCAGCTTAATTGTGATTTATTCCATTAAATTGCCCCTACTTTTTTTCCCGTTAGAATAATGTATATATATATATATATATATATATATATAAATGTGTATCATTATTTTTTTGAAATATATACATTTTTCATTAACTTTTGAATTTAAAGTACGAATAATTGTGTTATTACTCCTTAAAACACATTTTTAGTACAAATTTGTTTCATATTTTGCAATAATTTTTACACACAAATTTAAGTCATAAATTTCTTCCTAAATTTCATGTATCATTTGTTATGAACTATTAAGTATTACTCAATTTTTAAGCCTCTAAATATGTCTAAATGTAGTTTTTTTTTGTGATGCATTTATTAATTTGCCCATACTTTTTTCCCGTTAGATTTACAAATACAAAAATATCGACATATTTGTAGAAGAATGTAACAGCTATAATTGAGCATCATTAGTTTTTTGGATTTCGAAAAAATTTCATCAAGTTTTGAATTTAATATATGAAATATAAATTTGACGGGTCATTTACAATAATTTTTATACACAAATTTAGCCACATTGCATAGCTAAATATTGAGATCTTAATTTTAAATATCGGCCGAGTAGAAATGAAGTTATGATTTTTTATATTAAAAATAATCGAATAAAAAATAATTTGAGATAACGGGTCTTTATAGTGGTTGACGAATTTTGCCAATGAACAAAGCGGAGCATTTCTATGGATTTTATTCGATTTTTTATGAATTTAAAAAAATCAATTGTGGCGCTTATATAGGAGGTAGATTAAAAAATGAGGTACCAAATTAATGGTTATGCCAATGAGATTAATTATAAGAAAAAAAAACAAAATCAATCCACGCACACACTCACATGCTATTAAGTAATATGTGTAAACAATATTATATTGTTAGTTTCTTAGCACAACAGTACAAAAGGAATATAATTTTTTCTTATACAAACTCCTAGGACATATAGCTGGTATTCATTAGGTCACTGCAAACCTATACGACTGTTAATTAAAAAGATATTAATAAAAAACCAAAAAAACAAATTTAAAAATTTTTACTCCTTAAATAAATCTGTCAAATGATAAGCTAGAAAGATAAAATGTTTACCATTTAATTGCTATCAAATTAATCTACAACATAGAGATTTTTCCAACAACCCATTAAAAAGATAAATATCAAATACTTTGAGAAATTGTTCAAAAAAATTTAGTTTTTTTCAAAAATTATTTTGGGTATGAAAATAAAAATCCTATCAAAAATTTCTTAAACATGGATAATTTATATTTTTGTACCCTTATACGACTTTTATGCACATACGGCTATTATGGACATATGTCACTTTCAAATTATTCTTTTGCCAGAAGTAAGCGCGAATTAAAACAAAAAACTTTGTAAACGTTTTCAGAAGGTTAGTTAGTTAGAAGATAGTTCACAAAACATTTTAAAAAATACTTTACAAAAAATATAAAATTCGAAACAACTTTCTGAAAACGTTTACAAAGTTTTTTGTTTTAATTCGCGCTTACTTCTGGCAAAAGAATAATTTGAAAGTGACATATGTCCATAATAGCCGTATGACACTTTGTAAAAACGATAAACAGACAAATTTTGGAATATGGACATTTGACGCTTTTACAATGTGTCACATGGCCGTATTGCATATACGGCCATATGATACATGGCCAAATGTCACGGCACCATAGCATAGGTGCCTCCCAGATCGTATTAATTTCATTTTTATGGGAACTAGCACACGAGGGGGTTAGTTCCCACAAAAAAAAAGGAATTAATCCCCCAACTGGCAGGCACCTAAGTTGCAAAGTTTTTGAACTAAACAGTGCTTCGGGTGGCCCGCTTCGCGAGTTCAAGGATTTTAACTCTCTTTTTGGGTCCTCTCTTCCGCTCACGTGACTCCGTCTTTCCGCTTAGGGTACGCTCAGTCGCCTGGAAAGCGCCTATGCTTTCAATCGGTCTACTTTCAAAGCTTCTGTTATCACTGATTTTTTTCGAAAAAACAAATTTGGTCTTATTTCCAAATGAAATTTGCCCTTATTTCATTTTGGAAATAGAAATAGAGCCAATTTGGCCTTATTTCCATTTTCAAAGCAAAATAACGCCAAATTTGAGATTTGGTTTTATTTCTTTGGGCTTTATTTCACGTCACCATTTAAAAAGGATTTTATTATGTTATGAATTTGACCAATTTTTTTGTGTCACTCTTTCACTGTGAATATTTAGGCTATTTTGGTCTATTTGTAAAAAATGCCAATAAAAACCATATTATTCCATTATTTTCCCAACGTTTCGTGAGTATTCTGCACTTCTTCAGGGGTTATCTATATTTTTTTCAATTTGATTGTTAAAAACTACATAGGTACTCTGCTTCTTGTATCCTACTATTGCATCAGTACCGGAGACGCACTGACACAAAATTGAACATAAAAGCGAATAAATAATAAATTAAGAACAATCTAGCAAAAAATAATCAAATAAAAAATTACCAATGATACTTATATCACAGTTGAGCTTAAGCCAAGCCTTACTTCTAAACGCGACGTCGTACAGATAAAATCCAGAAAAAAATTTTAAAATTGTCAATTTGTCTGCATAAAATCGGCTATAAATCGGAAAGTACCTATCCGAATTTCAAAATTTAGATGTCGATGGAAAGGTCACTGCCTCACTATTTAAATACATACAAAACATTAATAGACGTCCATACAATTTTAAACACTAATTCGCTTAAACAGATAAAATAGCATTGTTTTGACTAAATAGTGAATATTATAACATTTTATGCAACCGATTATCAAAATTTAAATTTTGTAATAATTTATACCAATCAACAATTATTTTGGTATATAAAAAATATTTCTACGATAACAGTACGCTTTAATATGGATTTTTAAACATAATTGAAAGAAAATTTTTGCAAAAATCCAGTTTTATTGGTCGATAAATTTTTTCTTTTTTGAAAAATATACGTAAAATACCTGTAAATAGCCATAACTCGAGCAATACTTTTTTGATATTTATAAATAAGGTATCAAATGAAAGGTTATAAGACATATAAAATTATAAAAATAAAAATTATTTAATTTGCATGACAAAATAAATTTTTAAAATAGAAAGAATTTTACATAAAGCGAAAAATTCATACCTTTTGAGTGTATTTACTTAGAAAATTGCTTAAAGTTAATAAAAAATTTATAAATTTCGAAAAACTAATGATGCACATTTATAGGTGTTACTATCTTCTACAAATATTTGAGTGATTTTGTCTTTGTAAGTCTAACGGGAAAAAAAGTAGGAGCAATTTAATAAAATAAATCACAAAAAAGCTCAATTTAGCCAACATAAGAGGTTTCAAACTTCAGTAATACTTATAAGTTCATATCAAATGATACATGAATTTGAGGTAGAAATTTTTGCGAAATCTTAAAAAAAATGTATGCTTAAAATGTGATTTACTGAAAAAAATTTTTGACACTTCAAATGCAAAAGTTAGTAAAAAATTGATAAATTTTGAAAAACAAACCCAACACACCAATTGTTCTAATCGTCTTCTAAAATATTTCTATTAAATGTTAATTGATTATTTCAACAAAAGCCACTCTAAAATTAGTTTTATTGATTTATTTACCAAAAAAAATGCTTAATCGATCATGCTTTTTCAACGACTTTTATTTTTATATTTTCACCACGCCCATAAAATTTTTTTAAATTTAAAAATGACAAATTTTGAAAGTCTAATAAACATTTTGATATATAAAACATAACTGTGCGTTGCTCACAAGCTTCACAAAATAATTTCAAATATTAAAATTTTACATTAGAAATATTTTTTACAGATAAAATCCAGAAAAAAATTTAAAATTGTCAATTTGTCTGCATAAAATTGGCTATAAATCGAAAAGACCTTATCCGAATTTCAAAATTTAGATGTCTATGGAAAGGTCATTGTCTCACTATTTAAATACATACAAAACATTAATAAATGTCTGTAAAATTTTAAAGACTAATGGCCAATTTCATAAACATTTAACAGGCTTTTAATTTTTTAAATGACGTATTTTGTATGGAATAAACGTCATATTATGACTTAAATTTTTAAAAGGGCTTTATGAAATCGGGGATAATACGCTTAAACAGATAAAATAGCATTATTTTGATTAAATAGTGAATTTAATAACTTTTTATTTAACCGATTATCGAAATTTAAATTGTATAATAATTTAGACCAATCAACAAATATTTTGGTATATAAAACATATTTCTACAATAACCACAAACTTTAATATGGATTTTTAAAGATGATTGAAAGAAAATTTTGCAAAAATCCAGTCTATTGATCGATAAAATTCTTTCTTTTTCGAAAAATATACGTAAAATACCTGTAAATAGCCATAACTTGGGCAACACTTTTTTGATATTTACAAATGAAGTATCAAGTGAAAGGTTATAAGACATAGAACATTATGATTACAAAAATTACTCACTTTCATGAAAAAATAAATTGTTAAAAGAGAAAGAATTTGCAATAAAGCGACAAACTCATACCTTTAGAGTGTATTTACTTTGAAAATTGGTAAAAAATAATAAAAAAATTATAAAGGAGAATGCCCAAAAAAAACCCAGAGTCGATAAGAAAAAAACATATATGGTTTGAAAGGGCATTGACTGTAGATATCAAATATGAAATTCTTAACAAGTTATCCCCGGGACTGGCTGTGACAATTTAGTTATTTTTAATAGCAAGGTGTTTTTTCATGCAACATTGGTGAGGACAGTACAGAAAAGAACAGGTATTGATTAAAAAACGTACCTACATATCTACTCGGCACATGGTAATCCGCAAAAGTTTCGTTAAACAAAGTTCCTATTAAGACAAAGCTTCGAAAACTATTTTTCGAAAAAACTGATTTTCATAAGGCAATTCTCAAAAATACAAGGTTTAGAAAAATAAATTGTTACAAGCGTGGCGGACGCAATATTTTTTTTTGGAATTTGAAGGGCCAACAGTATAGGAAGGTATAGGAGAAAATATATACTCCTTGAATGATGCATTCGTTTAATGCGCAATGTGTTAACTGTTATAAATTGGTGCATTACTAGTCTCGTCAATATATTGAAAGTACTCTTATATCACAGAAATCAATTAACAAATTCCGGAATAAATTATGAAAACAAAGCATTTCAGAAATTTACCACTTCCGTGGAAAAATTCTCAGTTTTCCCATTTTCGTTTTCATTTTGGAGTTCTAAAGTTACATATTAAGGAAAAGGCAGGTTTTAATTATTCATTAACCTCCATATTAATAAACGAAGCTATCTTTAACTAGTGGATTAGGAGTAAGATTTCTGCCACTTACGAGCTAGCTAAACCACCAAGGAAGATATATTTATTTGTCCTAGTTAATCCTTCGCTAAACTACCTTCCTTGGTGGTTTAGCTAGCTCTTAAGTGGCAGAAATCTTACTCGCCGCTGGCTTCGTTTATTAATATGGGGTTACAGTATGCAAATTCTTACGCACATACTATTTCCACAAACTGTTGTCCGGTATGCTTAGATAGGTAACTACTTTTTTCGAAACTGTTAAGTGACGGTATGGGTGATTTTATGAATGACACATAATTATCTTGTGGCTGCTGATTTTAGGGACATGTGGGAACCTATTTAATGACATGAATCAACCACAATATGAAGATGTGCCAATTTTTATTTATTTTAACACTGTGTTTTTAAAAATTTTAAATTGTCATATCCAGTCCCGAGGATAATTTCTTAAGAAAATAATTCCATATTTGTTATCTACAATTAATGTGCTTTCAAACCATGTATGACTTTTCTTAATCGACTCTTGGTTTTTCGCCCATACATTTTTGGGCATTCTCCTTTTAAAAAACTAATAATGATACACTATTAAAGGTGTAAATTTCTTCTACAAATATTTGATAAAAATAATTGACAGGAAAATTTATCAAAAATTCAGTCAATAGGTCGATCAAATTGTTTTTTTTTTTGGAAAAATATACACAGAAATGGCCATAGCTGGGCAATTATTTGTTGATAAATATTCATAAATGAGGTATCAGATGTAAGGCTATACAACATAGAAAATTATTTTATTAAATACAAAAATAACCTGTGACTGGTCGCTAGGACGATTAGTTTGGAAGCAAATACCAAAGTACCAAAGTAGAAAAATGTGTTGATTTTGTGAAATAGTTTTGTCGTGTCGTGCGATATAATGATTGAAAAGTGGTACTCCCTAGATCAGGAATATGCCACTTTTAAGTCACTAGGACAAGTAGTTGTGCCACAAATCGAGTTTGAAGTTAGAAAAAGTGTCAACTTTGAAACCTTTAGGACGTTTAGTTTAGCCGCAAATCGCGTTTAAAGATTACATATAATAGCATGCGATACATCGATGGAAAGGTAGTCTTCACGAATATGCCATCTTTTTTAATTCGCTAAGACGCTTAGTTAAGCCCCAATTGTAAATTTCAGATCAACTTAAATACCTACCTACCCCCAAAATCTTGCAAACAAATTTAATGTTTACATAAATACATATACAATACATATACATACGTACAAATCACATTATTATTAAGTTAAACAAAGATCACAATAAGCTGAACTTTTACGTGAAAAACATACAAACAACAACAAGTAAGACAAGTAAATGAGGTATCCAACGAAAGGTTATAAGACATAAAAAATTATTTGATTTGCATGACAAAATAATTTGTTAAAATAGAAAGTATTTTCCATAAAGCGAAAAATTCATACCTTTTGAGTGTATTTAATTAGAAAATTGCTATAAGTTAATACAAAATTTATAAATTTCGAAAAACTAATGATGCACATTTATAGGTGTTACCTTTTTCGACAGATATTTGAGTGATTTTGTCTTTGCAAGTCTAACGGGAAAAAAGTACGGACAATTTAATAAAATAAATCACAAAAAAGGTCCATTTAGCCAACTTCAGAAGTTTCAAACTTGAGTAATACTTATAAGTTCATAACAAATGATATATGAATTTGAGGTAGAAATCTATAAGAAAATTCATACAACAAATGTGATTTAGGGAAAAATCAATTCGATTTTTGGTATTTTAAATGCAAAAGTTAATCAAAAATTGATAAATTTTGAAAAACAAAACCAACACAATAATTGCTCTAATTCTCCTCTAAAATGTTGCTAATAAAAATGTTAAGTGATTACTTCAACAAAAGCCACTGTAAGTTTAGTTTTATTGATTTATATACCAACAAAATGCAACTGGAACATGCTTTTAAACGAATTTTATTTTTATAATTTCACCGCGCCCATACAATATTTTGAAATTTTAAAATTATAAATCTTGAAAATCCAATAAACATTTTGATATATAAAACATAACTGTGCGTTGATCACAAGCTTCACAAAATAATTTCAAATATTAAAATTTTACATTAGAAATATTTTTACAGATAAAATCCAGAAAAAATTTTAAAATTGTCAATGACACATAGGTGTTACTATCTTCTACAAATATTTGACTGATTTTGTCTATGTAAGTCTAACGGGAAAAAAAGTAGGGGCAATTTAATAAAATAAATCACAAAAAAGCTCAATTTAGCCAACATAAGAGGTTTCAAACTTCAGTAATACTTATAAGTTCATATCAAATGATACATGCATTTGAAATAGAAATTTTTGCAAAATCTTAAAAAAAATGTATGCTAAAAATGTGATTTACTGAAAAATCAATTTGATTTTTGACACTTCAAATGCAAAAGTTAGTAAAAAATTGATAAATTTTGAAAAACAAACCCAACACACCAATTGCTCTAATCGTCTTCTAAAATATTTCTATTAAATGTTAATTGATTATTTCAACAAAAGCCACTCCAAAATTAGTTTTATTGATTTATTTACCAAAAAAAAATGCTTAATCGATCATGCTTTTTCAACGACTTTTATTTTTATATTTTCACCACGCCCATAAAATTGTTTTAAATTTAAAAATGACAAATTTTGAAAGTCTAATAAACATTCTGATATATAAAACATAACTGTGCGTTGCTCACAAGCTTCACAACATAATTTCAAATATTAAAATTTTACATTAGAAATATTTTTTACAGATAAAATCCAGAAAAAAATTTAAAATTGTCAATTTGTCTGCATAAAATTGGCTATAAATCGAAAAGTCCTTATCCGAATTTCAAAATTTAGATGTCTATGGAAAGGTCATTGTCTCACTATTTAAATACATACAAAACATTAATAAATGTTTGTATAATTTTAAAGACTAATGGCCAATTTCATAAACATTTAACAGGCTTTTAATTTTTTAAATGACGTATTTTGTATGGAATAAACGTCATATTATGACTTAAATTTTTAAAAGGGCTTTATGAAATCGGGGATAATACGCTTAAACAGATAAAATAGCATTATTTTGATTAAATAGTGAATTTAATAACTTTTTATTTAACCGATTATCGAAATTTAAATTTTATAATAATTTTGACCAATCAACAAATATTTTGGTATATAAAACATATTTCTACAATAACCACAAACTTTAATATGGATTTTTAAAGATGATTGAAAGAAAATTTTGCAAACATCCAGTCTATTGATCGATAAAATTCTTTCTTTTTCGAAAAATATACGTAAAATACCTGTAAATAGCCATAACTTGGGCAACACTTTTTTGATATTTACAAATGAAGTATCAAATGAAAGGTTATAAGACATAGAACATTATGATTACAAAAATTACTCACTTTCATGAAAAAATAAATTGTTAAAAGAGAAAGAATTTGCAATAAAGCGACAAACTCATACCTTTAGAGTATATTTACTTTGAAAATTGGTAAAAAATAATAAAAAAATTATAAATTTTAAAAAACTAATAATGATACACTATTAAATGTGTAAATTTTTTCTACAAATATTTGATAAAAATAATTGACAGGAAAATTTATCAAAAATTCAGTCAATAGGTCGATCAAATTTATTTTTTTTTGGAAAAATATACACAGAAATGGCCATAGCTGGGCAATTATTTGTTGATAAATATTCATAAATCAGGTATCAGATGTAAGGCTATACAACATAGAAAATTATTTTATTAAATACAAAAATAACCTGTGACTGGTCGCTAGGACGATTAGTTTAGAAGCAAATTCCAAAGTACCAAAGTAGAAAAATGTGTTGATTTTGTGAAATAGTTTTGTCGTGTCGTGCGATATAATGATTGAAAAGTGGTACTCCCTAGATCAGGAATATGCCACTTTTAAGTCACTAGGACGAGTAGTTGTGCCACAAATCGAGTTTGAAGTTAGAAAAAGTGTCAACTTTGAAACCTCTAGGACGTTTAGTTTAGCCGCAAATCGCGTTTAAAGATTACATATAATAGCATGCGATACATCGATGGAAAGGTAGTCTTCACGAATATGCCCGCTAAGACGCTTAGATAAGCCCCAATTGTAAATTTCAGATCAACTTAAATACCTACCTACCCCCAAAATCTTGCAAACAAATTTAATGTTTACATAAATACATATACAATACATATACATACATACAAATCACATTATTATTAAGTTAAACAAAGATCACAATAAGCTGAACTTTTACGTGAAAAACCTACAAACAACAACAAGTAAGACAAGTAAATGAGGTATCCAACGAAAGGTTATAAGACATAAAAAATTATAAAAATAAAAATTATTTGATTTGCATGACAAAATAAAAGTAAAATAGAAAGTATTTTCCATAAAGCGAAAAATTCATACCTTTTGAGTGTATTTAATTAGAAAATTGCTATAAGTTAATACAAAATTTATAAATTTCGAAAAACTAATGATGCACATTTATAGGTGTTACCTTTTTCTATAGATATTTGAGTGATTTTGTCTTTGCAAGTCTAACGGGAAAAAAAGTACGGGCAATTTAATAAAATAAATCACAAAAAAGGTCCATTTAGCCAACTTCAGAAGTTTCAAACTTGAGTAATACTTATAAGTTCATAACAAATGATATATGAATTTGAGGTAGAAATCTATAAGAAAATTCATACAACAAATGTGATTTAGGGAAAAATCAATTCGATTTTTGGTATTTTAAATGCAAAAGTTAATCAAAAATTGATAAATTTTGAAAAACAAAACCAACACAATAATTGCTCTAATTCTCCTCTAAAATGTTGCCAATAAAAATGTTAAGTGATTACTTCAACAAAAGCCACTCTAAAATTAGTTTTATTGATTTATAAACCAACAAAATGCAACTGGAACATGCTTTTAAACGAATTTTATTTTTATAATTTCACCGCGCCCATAAAATATTTTGAAATTTTAAAATTATAAATCTTGAAAATCCAATAAACATTTTGATATATAAAACATAACTGTGCGTTGATCACAAGCTTCACAAAATAATTTCAAATATTAAAATTTTACATTAGAAATATTTTTACAGATAAAATCCAGAAAAAATTTTAAAATTGTCAATTTGTCTGCATAAAATCGGCTATAAATCGGAAAGTACTTATCCGAATTTCAAAATTTAGATGTCGATGGAAAGGTCACTGCCTCACTATTTAAATACATACAAAACATTAATAGACGTCCATACAATTTTAAACACTAATTCGCTTAAACAGATAAAATAGCATTGTTTTGACTAAATAGTGAATATTATAACATTTTATGCAACCGATTATCAAAATTTAAATTTTGTAATAATTTATACCAATCAACAATTATTTTGGTATATTCTACGATAACCGTAAGCTTTAAAATGGATTTTTAAACATAATTGAAAGAAAATTTTTGCAAAAATCCAGTTTTATTGGTCGATACATTTTTTCTTTTTTGAAAAATATACGTAAAATACCTGTAAATAGCCATAACTCGAGCAATACTTTTTTGATATTTATAAATAAGGTATCAAATGAAAGGTTATAAGACATAGAAAATTATAAAAATAAAAATTATTTAATTTGCATGACAAAATAAATTGTTAAAATAGAAAGAATTTTCAATAAAGCGAAAAATTCATACCTTTTGAGTGTATTTACTTAGAAAATTGCTAAAAGTTAATAAAAAATTTATAAATTTCGAAAAACTAATGATGCACATTTATAGGTGTTACTATCTTCTACAAATATTTGAGTGATTTTGTCTTTGTAAGTCTAACGGGAAAAAAAAGTAGGGGCAATTTAATAAAATAAATCACAAAAAAGCTCAATTTAGCCAACATAAGAGGATTCAAACTTCAGTAAAACTTATAAGTTCATATCAAATGATACATGAATTTGAGGTAGAAATTTTTGCAAAATCTTAAAAAAATGTATGCTAAAAATGTGATTTACTGAAAAATCAATTTGATTTTTGACACTTCAAATGCAAAAGTTAGTAAAAAATTGATAAATTTTGAAAAACAAACCCAACACAACAATTGTTCTAATCGTCTTCTAAAATATTTCTATTAAATGTTAATTGATTATTTCAACAAAAGCCACTCTAAAATTAGTTTTATTGATTTATTTACCAAAAAAATGCTTAATCGATCATGCTTTTTCAACGACTTTTATTTTTATATTTTTACCACGCCCATAAAATTGTTTTAAATTTTAAAATGACAAATTTTGAAAGTCTAATAAACATTTTGATATATAAAACATAACTGTGCGTTGCTCACAAGCTTAACAAAATAATTTCAAATATTACAATTTTACATTAGAAATATTTTTTACAGATAAAATCCAGAAAAAAATTTAAAATTGTCAATTTGTCTGCATAAAATTGGCTATAAATCGAAAAGTCCTTATCCGAATTTCAAAATTTAGATGTCTATGGAAAGGTCATTGTCTCACTATTTAAATACATACAAAACATTAATAAATGTCTGTATAATTTTAAAGACTAATGGCCAATTTCATAAACATTTAACAGGCTTTTAATTTTTAAAATGACGTATTTTGTATGGAATAAACGTCATATTATGACTTAAATTTTTAAAAGGGCTTTGTGAAATCGGGGATAATACGCTTTAACAGATAAAATAGCATTATTTTGATTAAATAGTGAATTTAATAACTTTTTATTTAACCGATTATCGAAATTTAAATTTATAATAATTTAGACCAATCAACAAATATTTTGGTATATAAAACATATTTCTACAATAACCACAAACTTCAATATGGATTTTTAAACATAATTGAAAGAAAATTTTGCAAAAATCCATTCTATTGATCGATAAAATTCTTTCTTTTTCGAAAAATATACGTAAAATACCTGTAAATAGCCATAACTCGGGCAATACTTTCTTGATATTAACAAATGAAGTATCAAATGAAAGGTTATAAGACATAGAAAATTATGATTACAAAAATTACTCAGTTTCATGAAAAAATAAATCGTTAAAAGAGAAAGAATTTGCAATAAAGCGACAAACTCATACCTTTTGAGTGTATTTACTTTGAAAATTGGTAAAAAATAATAAAAAAATTATAAATTTTAAAAAACTAATAATGATACACTATTAAATGTGTAAATTTTTTCTACAAATATTTGATAAAAATAATTGACAGGAAAATTTATCAAAAATTCAGTCAATAGGTCGATCAAATTGTTTCTTTTTGAAAAATATACACATAAATGGCCATAGCTGGGCAATTATTTATTGATAAATATTCATAAATCAGGTATCAGATGTAAGGCTATACAACGAAAATTATTTTATTAAATACAAAAATAACCTGTGACTGGTCGCCAGGACGATTAGTTTAGAAGCAAATTCCAAAGTACCAAAGTAGAAAAATGTGTTGATTTTGTGAAATAGTTTTGTCGTGTCGTGCGATATAATGATTGAAAAGTGGTACTCCCTAGATCAGGAATATGCCACTTTTAAGTCACTAGGACAAGTAGTTGTGCCACAAATCGAGTTTGAAGTTAGAAAAAGTGTCAACTTTGAAACCTCTAGGACGTTTAGTTTAGCCGCAAATCGCGTTTAAAGATTACATATAATAGCATGCGATACATCGATAGAAAGGTAGTCTTCACGAATATGCCATTTTTTTTAATTCGCTAAGACGCTTAGTTAAGCCCCAATTGTAAATTTCAGATCAACTTAAATACCTACCTACCCCCAAAATCTTGCAAACAAATTTAATGTTTACATAAATACATATACAATATACAATACATATACATAGGTACAAATCACATTATTATTAAGTTAAACAAAGATCACAATAAGCTGAACTTTTACGTGAAAAACCTACAAACAACAACAAGTAAGACCGCACTCGACAGAAATACTATGCTATACTTATATGCATATGTACTATTCAGATACAGAGTCTAAAGGACCATTCACATGAGAGCGACCAACGACCGACGAATGAACAAAGAAATGGGAATTAAAACATTAATAAACCTTAATATTTCACAAAATCTAGTCAAAATGGTAGAATTCGATTTAAGATTAATTTTAAAATTATAAAATCTGAACTTTTATTTGCTTAAATATGAGAAATTTGGGAAAATAAATTAGTCGTAACGAATTGCGTTACGGAGGTTAGCATTCTCCGTAACTGAAATCAACCCGCTACCGAAACCAACACTACGCCTCGGATAATTAATGATAACTCGTTGACGACTTTTGGCTATTGTACCCGGACAAAGATTGGTTTCTGGAATGTGAAGACGCTTCTTGACAATGGAAAAGAAGGTCCTCAGAATGCCAGATTCCTGCAACTAGAGAAGGAATTCATGCGGTATAGGATGGACATCTTAGGGATAAGTGAAGTTAGATGGCTGGGTTCGGGGAAGTTCAAGTCACCAACTCGTAACACTGTACTATTCTATTCCGGAAAAACACCTGAAAGCGCTCGGGAATCTGGCGTTGGATTGCTGCTTTCCATAACAGCTCTCAAAAGCTTAATTTCCTGGGAGCCTTTAGGTGACAGGATCCTGAAAGCCAGGTTCCGGACGAGAGTACGTCGCGTCACAATTATACAGTGTTACCCCCGCAACTTTGCTCTCTTCTGACGAGGAGAAGGAGGCATTTTATAACCGGCTGAGTGCTGCTTATGATAGCGTTCCACGAGGTGATATAAATATGGTGATGGGAGACTTAAATGCCAAGGTTGGCAATGACAACACTGGGCTAAGGCATGCCATGGGAAAACATGGTGTTGGTAACCGAAACGACAATGGCGAACGATTTGTCGATTTCTGCAACGCCAACGGCCTTGTTATTGGAGGGACCATGTTCGAGCATAAGACGTGCCACAAAGTCAGTTGGGTGTCGACTGACAGACAAGCAACTTCCAACTAAATTGACCACTTCGCGATCAGCCGGCGTTTTAGAAGCAGTCTCCAGGACGTTCGTAACAGAAGAGGTGCTGACATGGGAATGGCCCGGTACCACCATCTGATGGTTGCTACCGTAAGATTACGTACAGCTGCAGTTCGGAGATCCCAAGGAAACACTCGAATGCCCAAGTTTAATACAGATAGACTAAAGGATCCCGCAGTGCGCCAACAACTGGGGGACCACCTTTCACAAGGATTGAACGCAATCAGCAGCACGGAAACCACATCCATCGCAAATCATTGGTGTGCTGTGAAAAATGTGTTCATATCCGGTGCTGAAATTATAGTCAGCCGGGCGCAAGGGAGAAATAGTGCTTGGCTTTCCGACGAAACTTGGGCAAGGATCGAAGAAAGGAAACACCTTAAAGCTCGCATCGCAGCTACCCCAGCAACAGGGAGAAACGAGCTTGAGTCTACGTACCGCATGAAAAAACTAAAATTTGGCGTTATTAATTAAAAACGAAATAAGGCCAAATTTTTGATATTTGGTTTTATTTCGTTGGGCCTTATTTCACGTCACCTTTTAAATCATACATCTTTGCGATATTAAAATTTAATAGTTTATTTTTTTTTTTAAATAAATCAAAATGTATTAGTTCAGGTATGCAGAAACAGTATGAAGAAATAATCATACTTAAAATATATAAACTTGGACGCGGCGTTCGTTGAATCTCAGTCAAATTAAACAGTTTTTATTTTTTCTTTTATTGGCCGCGATCGGAAACCTATGCGATAGCCTATTTAAAGGTCCATTCACAATGCAAGCAGTAAACGCGACGAGAGCGTAACGTGATTCGCTGTCATTTTGTTCGAGTCATAAAATCGTTGCCCAATTAACAATGCGATGAGTTTCTTGACGACGAGTGTTTTGACAGCGTTAAATTATTTACTGTTTTTGTTCTTGCTGTGCAGTGTGCGTTCAAAATAATGAAAAAAATCTAAATGAAATTACTTTTATTATTTAATGTCGGTTTCGAGTGGACGGTTCGGAGTTACTCCTTCTATTCCAGATTTTCCATATTCGATAGGAATGGAACAGAAACAGTGAAAATGGAGTAGCTCCGGATGACCAATCGAAAACGGCATAAACATTATAACTGTGTTTGTCCATAGCTGGCTTCGGAAACGATTTTCGGCTAAAAATCCTAATAAATTAAGACAATACAATATTATAATATTGGCAACATAAATAGATCTATAAATATAATTTCATTGTCAACAAAATTTATTTTTTTTTGTTAATTTCCGCTTATCTCTCGTTTTCTTTATTCTTTTCTACAATTTCACAAAATTCACCATCAGTCAAATATAAAAATCGTCGACGAGAGCGTTTTTTTTTTTCAATTTTCCCAACTTTTGCGTGACGTGACCACGAGAAACGTTTCATTGTGCATACCCTGGCGTTCCCTCGTATACTTACATGGTTTGAAATCGGTTTGCTAATTACGACGAGCTCTCGTCACGTTGCGTTTTTTCGTCGTATTGTGAATCGGTCTTAAGATAGTTTCATATCCATAGGTTTTCGAACGGATTGGTTATTCATGGATAGCTATCCAACACCAAAAGCTGTTTTGTCATCAGCTGTTTTTACACGGGATTCCAACAACACGTACCTTTCTGGATAGCTCTACTTAGGTTTCCTATCGCGGCCATTACTGTACGAAATAACCGTTGACTCATTATATATGGACTGCCAGTAGCCAACTTACAATGGTTCCCTCTGTAACGGTCGCTTCACTAGCTCCTTTTTCCCTTCTATCGGAAAACACAAATATCATTTTTGACAATTGAGTCAGGGATTTTTGAGGGATTTTTTTTTCCAGCTGATTTTGTCATTCACTTCACTTTTTTTTATCTTTTGAAAGGATTGTAAAAAGTTAGCGCAGTTTGATTTAAGTGTTAAATAAGTGGATAAAGTTTAAAAATACAAGAATATATATTAATATATAAATTATAAAAAAAAAATAAAAAAAATATGTGGTCTATAGTTGGCTGCAACTACTCTCGCGTAAGGCCTCGACTTCCATCACTTCATAGGTAAGCCATCTTAAATTAAAAATGTGTTAAGTCAGTTAATATTTCAAATTAATAATAATTTAGATTGTATCGTGGAGGCAAGTTTGATGAAGATTGGATACAAGCAATATGGTCATTAAATAGCCAGTTTGTAGACATTCTCACAGTCTCGAAAAAATTTTCGGTTTGCGACTTGCACTTTAAAAAAAGTTGTCTAGTTAACCTTGGACCGAAGAATCGTCTTACTCCTACAGCAATTCCAACTATTTTTCCAAAAATGGTGGAGGACAAACGGTAAACTAAAGATTTTTCTTTTTCTAAAAATGAAAGTGCATGACAATTCAATTCTAGGGAAGTTTTAGAATCCAATTCAACAAATGAAGAATATGCCGCAAGAATTTTAAGTGACAAGTAATTCTGTGTTATTTAAACAAACATATGTAATTCAATAACCTATTTTTAATTTAAGCGCAAATATTGATAATACAACAATGAACTTCGTCCCTGCAGATTTGTCCAGTAAAGAAGTACAGATCATGGTGGAAAAGTAAAGTTATTTAACTGTTTTTACAAGAACAATTTAAATTTACAAAATCTGTTTATAATTTAAGTTTCGAACTATCATCCGGTTCAGGAGTAAACGTTAATAGGTACATTGTTTTTGTATGATATATGAACTCGGTTTCAATCAATAAAGTTTTATTTCAGAGAAAATATGGATTTACCATCTTACAGTGTATCTGATAAAGTATCAACTCCACGTACAAAAGATTTGGTTGAAAAGTAATGTATGTAAATTTAATTTCAAAATATTTATATTTTAATAAATTGCTTTACCAGTATCCAACCTAGTCGAAAACGTAAATTTGAAGTAGACGAAGCCACTCCTAGAACGGTCAAAAGAAAATGTATGTACTACAAGGAAACAAAAAAAAGAACAATATTTTAAAAGTTGTGAGACGAAAGCTTCATAGAAAAGAGCAAAAAATTAAGTCCTTGAATGCATTAATTATAGAGATGGAAAATAAGAACATGCTTTCAGAAAATGGTTCCCAAATACTTCAGGTAAATGATAATTTTTTACTAGTTATTAAAGTTTTAAACAATATTAATGTACTTCATACAAAATTTCTCACAGTCTTGTTCTTTCAAGACATATTTTTTTTCAAAATATTACAGTGGCCTTAAGTTTTAACGTAATACAAATACAAATTTCAAAAACAAAGATACATGATACATCTAACTGAAGTAGATAAAAATAAGTAAAGTAGTTGCCACCTTATGTTTTTTAAACTATACTCTTTTAATTATCAAAATATATAAATGAATTTTATTTGATTATGTAATCATTGTTCCGTCAATGTATTTTTTATTATTAATTTTGTTTTTAATATTGTTTTAGTCTAAAAATCAAATTTACAATATTTTGTATAAGATATTACTTAAGAACAAGTCTGGAAACGAGCTTTTCTATTCAATTTACATGTATATATCTTATTTGTGTTCAGCTTACGTTTACCTAAAATGCCCCTACAACCCGGGTGGATCTGGGCCTCAATAAGCCATCGTCTCCAGCCAGCTTAATCTTAAGCTAACTCAACTCCCTCGCTTCCCCTTCCAATTGTGTTCCCCTTCCAATTGTGTTTGCCACTTGAGTCGCGGTATTCCCCTACTGATCCGTCACTTGGGGATGAATAAGAAAACTTAGTATTTAAATTACGAGTTTTGTTCATAGTTAAAAAAAATGACTTCGGGACATGGATAAATTTGTTTTTTTTTTTTTTTGATAGAGTAAGTAATTTTAGAAATAAGGAAAACTTTTTTCAGTTATTTTTAATACTAATACTAATAACACTGCATACAGGTATGGACAGAGAAAAACAGACATTACTAAAATAAAAAAGATTCCGTTATTGTTCATGACAGCGACTATAACAACACATTAGAAACACAAATTACTCTCGCTTATTTATATCATTCCATATCCTACTTTTATGAAAAAGCACAGTTTGAATAATGTATTCAATTAAATTAAATTTGAAAATCGAAAGTTGCGGGAGTAACTAATTTTGTTTACCACATATTCGTAAAAATTAATTATTATATACTCGAGGAAAAAGATTGACTCAAAATTTTAGTCGAAATTTGGAAGTTCTAAAGTAGTTAACTGAAGAAAGATTAAAAAAAAAAAAAAAATGATTTTATAATTTTTAATGTTACTAGAAATGTAATAATAAAACTAGAATTATTTAGATTTTCGGTTATAAAAAGCTTATAAGTAATAATAAACTAGTTTATTACCGACTCACTGTTTAACATTTTGCTAAAATCACCACCAATATGGTTAAAATTAATTAAGTATTAATTTTATATCTTAAATATTGTAGAAAGTTATCTATGCAAAAATTGTTTTATTTTATAAGTTTGAAACACACGTCCAGCTCTATTGTACTAAACGATTCGAACGAAACTTTCAATCCACGTGAAAGATACATTCAATTTATGTACCTCGAATTAGTTTTAACGATTGTATTGTTAGTTTTTTAAGGTTTAAATCAAAAGAATAACCCAATTATATCAATAAAAAAAAATTTACATTTATGGCTTATCTGTCTGCCGATTTTCTATACTTCAAATAAAAAGATTCTACGATATTTATTTTTCAAGAGAATCTACTATTTAAATTTAATTTGTTAAGCAATTTATACGCATTTTGGAACAATTTCTTTCTTCCGGCGGATAGCACTATAGCAGCATACAAACTTTCAAGCGAACGTTTAGCAGAAAGCGCTTCATATTTTTTATTAAACATACATACATACATACATAAGTATTTCTCTGTTCAAAGCTGTTAATATATGTTATATAAAGTCTAATGTGGATTTCCTTTCAACAACAAAAAAAATCAAATCTGTGAAGGGGAAATTTGATTTGTTCAGAAAAAAAGATCAACTTTTCTTAACAAATCAAATCTTTCGTTATAGAAAGATTTACAAAGAATTGCACACGAACTTTTTTTGCGAGTTCCTTACAACAAAAAAAAAATTTGATCTCCAATCGGTGAAAGGAGATCGAAATTAGAGCCAAAAAATCAATTTTACATTTAATACTAAAACAAAGTTAAACAATTAAAGTAATTGAAAAATGCGTGAGTTAAGAGAAATTACCTGTCTCATCTGGTTATACATATAAATACTATACTCCATTTATGTATGTAATATGGACTGTGGTGTGGTATGTATGTGTGATAGCAAACATGATAACTCCAAAACAGAATTTGTAATTTGTTCATAAATTTTTTTTAAACTCTTTGAGAAATAATAAAGTAATTTATTTACAATTATATCGCGCATAGATGTACCAATTTTGAAAAAAAGTTCCTTCCCTAGGCTAGCTCGCTATACAGTGGACCAGAAGATGATATTTATTTTTGGAGCTATCATATTTGTTGATATAATTTAAATAAATGGATATTCTAGTAAATGTAATTATACAAACCTTCGATCTGATTATGGAATTTGATTCGAATCGTACTCTCATTTACGAATCATCTATATATTAATAAGTGGTGACCAAACTTTACCGTACGCCTCCGTAAATACTTATGGAAACAATATGAATTATGTACCGGCGGAAAGGTTTTGTCCCACAGATGTGCATATGTAACCGTTATGGTTAAAAATAGTTAATGGTGGAATTTCGGCCAATAGGCGATACTAGTTGTTATACTAATTCAACCTTAACTGAAAACTTTACTAACGAAAGTCCAATAAGTACGAATCGCTTCGAGTTCCATAATTATACTAAATTTGTTGAATATAAACGCAGGTATACAAGGTGTCCCTTAATTCGTCAATAATATTTAAGGGCACGATTCTTGGGTATATTTTAAAAAAAAAATCGTTCTGCAGTCAGCGCCTATCTCCAATTTTGATATCATTTATCGGGGATTTAAGAAAAGTCTTACTTTGGTGTACCCGAACCCATGTTAACGTTAATTACGCTGTTAGTAATAATGATAGAAACTTCGTTTAGGCTTTTATTTTTAGAAGAAACACCAGGCTTTTAAACTGCGTTTAAATAAGTTTAATATCTTTTCTCGGTCTTGATATTCAGTTTTTAGCCTGTTCCATTTTTTCTGCCCATGCTTATTTTGTTGGTGTCAATTTTTTCCAAAATGCCCTTAAATACTATTGACGAATTAAGGGACACCCTGTTTAATTTATATATTAATAAAGTGGTGGTCTAGTATTGGGAATTTTGGTTATTTATGTATCTATCAAGTATTTCATAAAAGTAAAACTTACCTACATGATATATGATTTTTATTAATTCAACAGGTTATATCATTCGTAGTGCTAGTCTACCACTTTATTAATCCATCCATATTTATCCTCATTCAATCTTAATAATTTGCTTAAATTATCAATTACTTTTTCTTGTTTATAGACTTATACTTTGAGTGGAGGAAAAGTGGCAGGAAAGTACCCCGTGGAACTAAGATCATTTGCATTGACGTTGCATTTTTACAGTCCACGGGCGTATAAGTACGTAAGAACGCTATTTAAAAATAATTTGCCCGCTGAGAGTACTCTCAGATCTTGGTACAGTCAAACAGATGTGGGACCAGGCTATACGAAAAAATCGCTTGACGTCCTGACGCTCAAAAGCATATCGCTCTCGAGGCAAAATAGAAAGCTGGTGGCGTGCCTAATGATGGATGAAATGGCGATAAGGAAACACATCCAGTGGGATGATTCCCAAAAAAAATTTGTTGGTACCATCGACTATGGGACCGACTTTTCGTCAACAGAAGAGCTTCCTCCCGCAAAAGAAGCCTTGGTTTATTTGTTAGTTGGAATGAACGGGGCGTGGAAACTGCCAGTGGCCAGTAGGAGCAGAAAAAAACAAAAAGATCGCCCTGCATCGCATGTATTCGAAATACGAAGCGCGGAAATTTAAATTTTAAAGCACATTTAGATTTTGTCGGTTATTGTATCTTCTACATTTTAGCTGATGTTTGTTTTAAATTAAAAGGAATAAAAGAATATTTTTTTTAAATAACTACTTTTTTATTTAGCATTTAAGTTAAAATATAACAATAAAGAAGAAGGTATCATCTTTTCTATCAATATAATGGAATTGTCATTTCATCACACAGTGCTTTTTATTTAATTGCAACAAAAAAAAAAAAAAAAACTCAAGAGCGACAGGTTTGTTTCAAACAAAAAGAAGTATAATAAACAAACTAATTATGATTTAATTAAAAACTACCGAAATAAATCCTTTTCTAGACTTGCGATTCATTTATAATTGTTTACAGCAGTTCCAAAATCATTAGTTGTTGATATAAGTTAGTGAATAAGTCTCTTTTGGAAGTAATTTCGTTTCTCTGCAAAGCTCTTCAAATTTCAATTAACTTTCCACAATTGCCATCATCTTATTAATACATTTTGAAACTTTAAACATGTGCATAAATTATTGGCTTCTCCTCCATCATGAAAATCTCAGAACCAGAAAGCCCATCAGCATCAGAATCAGACTCTGATGATGCGGAGGATTCTAGTGTATGAGTATCTTCACTTACTTGTCTGTTTCCCAAACTGTTTTCCATTTCCAGAGAAAGTGAGGGAATTATTCTGGCGTTATTAACATAAATGTCTCCGGTGCTTTTCTTTGTGATGTAAAGCGGAGGATTGCCATCCATGTCTGAAGGAACAGTCTTCGGCAGTTGTTCCTGCTTAAAGGCGACAGTGGCTGTAAATTGAAATGTTAACTTATGAATATTTATTCGAATTTAATTTGCATTAGTATAGTTTATATGGTGTAATTAAGTTTAAGATTTTGTCTGTGAACTGTGAGTTCCTTTTCCATAAGACATTTTCGGTGAGAGGAGAAGAAAATCAAATTTATCTAGGTACTTAATTTGACTTTAATAAGAATAACCCAAACAATATAGGTAAACATTTTTGTTGTTATTTATATTTAAAGCGAAAATGTTCCTAATGTTGAATTCAAAATGAGAAAAAAAAACAACAAAACAAGAGAGAACTTTTGAAACAATTTGACCAAAAAAAACTAACCAGAGCATGACTTCTACACAAATTACACTTCAATCTCCAATGTGACATTTCATCAAATCCCGCACGAAACTCCTGAAGCAATTGAATAAAACAAAAAACTAATTTTTTTACCAGTCCTGCAGCAACTCTCTGCCAGGACGATGGACAAAGAAAGTTAAAAATAATTCTATTTATTTTCTTTTAAGTCTCTTTAAGGATTTGCGTTGGAGTGTTAAAGATATGTAATGGATGTTCAGGAACATTTGGATGTAATGGAAGTTTTTTGGGTTACGAATGTACTTTATACTTGTAATTCTAAGCTTTATGTTGTTTTATTTTACGTTTTTTTTTCATGTTCCCGGTATTCAGGAATTGGTCATTTAATATTAGATTTAAGAGTTCCAGAGGTATTGCCATTTATTTTCTTAAATTATAGCGTTTTCCTTTTTCTAGGTACCGATGATATACACATTTATAAAATAAATTGAGGAAAATGAAAGAAGCAATAGAAAAAGTGAGGACCTTTTGAAAGGCATTTTATTTCTTTAAAAGTTTTACGTCAAGGTCGAAGTCGGAGCTCAATTTGAGGAGGCTAACTAAATGTATTTTTCCTTAATTATGTTTGTAAGCTAAGATTGCTTTATTAAAAAGCTACAAATGTCATGTAATTTATTTTGGGTTTACGCAACTGGAAAAAGCTATAAAAGGTTTTTTAGAAGCCGAACAGATGTTTTAAATTAAAAAAAAAAATACAAGTTTATTAACACCTTCTCTGTCCCCATGTAAACTTATATAAAATCATCCATACGTCCATTATTTTTCAAAACATCAACCATACGTCCCATGAATTATATATGATACACAAAATTATTTTTTTTTTTAGTCTCCTACGTCCATGTATCATATATGATTCATAAACATAAATCGGCTTCACTGTCCCCATACAAACTGATATAAAAACATCTCCACGTCCAATACTTTTTTTCAGAAAAAAGCATTATTGTTTAATAAGATGCAACATAGAATGGGTTGGTTGCATAAATAATTGTTCACTGCTGTTAAAAAAAGGATTTAGTTTCGTGTTCATATGTGATTAATGGGCGTATGCTAGCTCATTTCATATCAATACGTCCAATGAATCATATATGATTGTAAAGTATGATAATCCATATGCTTAAAACTTGAAAACAACTGGACCCAATTGGAAACTTCTTTCTGCAGGTTTGTTTGAAATTAATACGCGAAGGCTAAGGAACAGAAGAACAGCCTAACAGTTCAAAAAGGGTGGCGCAAATTTCGTTTTTTCAGCAGCTTAACTCGAGAATGGTTCGTTAGATTTTCACGATTATAGGTTTGATTGATTTCTTCGCATTTAATAGAGAATTGGGTCGATAAATGGATTTAGAACGAGGCGCATTGAGTCCTTATTTTCTATGAATGGATGCAAGTAGTCGAAAACGGAAATGGTGGCATTTCCTTCCTTGATACGTCCAGTGGAATTGGAAAAAAGACATTCCTGTTTTCACTGTCTTTATGGCTACGATTCGTACGAGTTCTGAAATCGCCTTGGTTTCGGTCTCTTAGGGGATTGAATACGTTGTTATAAGGGGGTCGAACCATCCTGCATTGAAATTGACATTGAATATGTAAGTGGATGAAGAACCTACATGCCACACATTTCAGAGAAGTCTGAAATGGCGAAAGTATTGCAGAAATGAAACATTATCACCAAGGAAAAGAGCACAATGGCTTTCAAACACGCATTGGTATTGAAAACCTTGAATCGCACGTTGAAAGATATACGAAATGATGAACGTTTACGTAATGCAATTATTATGCTGTCAGGCTATTATCTTCATACGCTGCCTGTCAGTGCAAGATCAACTCCGGCAAATGAATTGAACACTTGCCTAAAAGCGTCGGAGATGTGTGAAAAAATTGCAGTTGAAAACGAACAGGCGAGTTTCTTTACGAAATTATCAGTCTACTGCAGATTTCTCCAGGCAATTGTTGGTGGTGGGCAATGGCGTAATTTCAGTCGACTTAGTCACCGGCGTTATTGAATTTCCACCGAATTTTTGCCGAAATCACGATTTATTTACAGTATATGTTTTAGAATTATGCTGACCATAATTGGCTGAGCGCACGATTTTGGCTGCTAAAAACAAGAATGTCAATCATTTGAATTCGGTATTGAAAATCAAATCGACGAAGAGTCAGGGGCGTATACAGCCTTACTTCTTGGGGGGGGGGTCACGCCGAAAAAAAATAACACAATAACACAGACTTATACAGTGCTTTGCATAAGTATAAACGCACCTGTAAAAATGCATTTTATAGAAAACAGGAAATGGAAACGACACCTTACTATTTTTTTTATTTAATGGCATCAGTAAACAAGTGAATTGAGCAAAAAAAAGTCCCGTTATTTTTCCTAGCGTTGTTTAAAAAAATTAATTAAAAAAATTAATTTAATACCACAATCTAGTGCATTTTTTTACAAAGATTGTTTTCAGTGACAACAAGTAGTTAAGCCTTGATGGGCCAGATGGTTTTAACGGTTATTGGCACAAAAAATGCATTAAATTGTGGCATTAATACATTTTTAAAATAAGAAGAGTTAAAGCGTTAAATAATAAAATGTTAAGTACGGTTTTCCAATAGCGGTCCATATTTTGACGGGTAAATTCCAATATCTTTTGTTTGTGGGCGTTTGTCAGATTTGGAGCTGGCGCCATTTTGCCCCGAACAATCACTCCACTGCTTCTTAAAGTATGAAAAACTGTCGAAAATGAAACCCTTAACCCCAATTCGTAACGAATTTCACTCAAAAAATGCGCCGAATTATATGTAACATTGATTGTTCGGTTATTATCGCGATGTGTCAGCATCTGCGGACCCCCGGGTTTTATTTTCGTTCCATAAGATTCTGGATCTTGTATAAAATTAGGGAAAAACGACCCAATCTCGAAATTTTCCTAAGAATAGGCCTACATCTTAGGATACTTGCACGAAAGTCTTGAATTTTGGCCTTTTCCGTATCGCTTAAATGTATACCACGCGGCTTCGTTGTTTTTCATCTCGAAACTCATAAGTAAATGAAGCTTAAACGAAATTAGCATAGTGCGTTTATACTTCTGCAATACGAAAAAATCTGTTTTTATTTTCTAAACAACGCTAGGGAAAATAACGGTCCTTTTTTTTTGCTCAATTCACTTATTTACTGATCCCATAAAATAAAAAAATAGTAAGGTGTCGCTTCCATTTCCAGTTTTCTATAAAATGCATTTTTACTGGTGCGTTTATACTTATGCAAAGCACTATTTATAAAAAGTCAAGTGCCATATATTATTTTGTTTTATATTTTACTGTGGGTATAAACAAGAAAAGGGAAAAAGTCTTAATTAACTATACTATAATACATTTATATAAAAAATAAATTGGGTGGCACAACGGCTCGTGAGGAACCAGGCCTAGTGACTAAAAACTCGCAAACATTTATGTGTGCACGTGTCGACAGGAATGAGAGGGACCTACAATTTATGCCGAATCCGAACGGTTAGATGAGAAGCACTTATTCATGGCAAGCGATAACTCTTGGAGGATTTGTCAATGCGTCCAAATAGACAGTAGCCCTGAAGTTTTTAGTTTTTAGATTGACGAGGCTGGGAAGTGAACCTAGATCTCTAGCGTGAAAGTCCAACGCACTAACCATTATGCTATTGGTTGAAATTAGCTCATTTGGAAATAAGAATTTCTATGAGAAATGATGTAATTTCGGATCTCATTCGGAAATTTTCAACGAAATTACCTCATTTGGCCCAGTGAAAACGTATAGTATTAGTATAACGGGCTATTCGTTTCTATACCTTAATGTAACATTTTTTTAGGGCTGGACACGAGACTAGAAAAGTCTCGGTCTCGATCTCGCCTGACGAGACCAAGACTAGACGAGGCGAGACTGCCTTTAAAGCAACCGAGACGAGACTGTATATTTGGACCGACATTTACAGAGAGTCTAATAAATTAAAAAAATCCAATTTCAGTTAAATATTTATTTTCTTCTGCACATATTCAAACGATAATTGAAAATATTTCGTTCCAATAATCAACAGTTTGTCCGGAAATCGTACTTTTCGGAGACGAGACCGAGACGAGACAGAAAATTTTCGATTTTAACGAGACCGAGACTTACAAAAGTCTCTCAGAGTCTCGTCTCGTGGCCAGCCCTACATTTTTTGTTTTGGAGGACCTCAGCAACAGCATACAGCAGTCTCCAGTTGCCTGAACAACAAATCTGAGTTTAGCAATCAAAATACTGAGGTAAAAATATTGGATTCCCTGGGTCATTTGTTTTGAATTTTGTTCAGAATTTATTTTATTTCAGCTAGTTCTAATTTGAATTGAAGTTGCAGGAAATATTAGTAAAATAACATTAGATACTCTCTTTTCTGTTTCTGAAATTTAAGTAAACAGTTAAATATAAATATTCACTACTGAAAATGAAAACAATAGTTCTGATTATAAAAAATGACCACTTGGGCAAATTGCTTATACAATAACAATAGTGGACAAATTAAAATACATTACAAATTCGTATATTAATTGAATACAAAGATTCGTTTTCATTGCTTTTCAATAAAAGTGTGAAAAAAGTTCAGGAGTGATTTGTATATGCTTCTGATTTGAAAAAAAAAAAATAATTTTTTTTCTAAGCTGGCCATACGTGACCGAACCAACGAGCCGAACGGCCCGGAGGTGAACCAAAATTGCCCGTGAGTGGGAAAACTCAGATGGCTTCGTCATTGTATATATACTCTTATAGTACTATCATGGTTGAAATTTTGTAGTACTAATAGTACTCACGAAATGTGCCGAAATTGGCGTTAAAATCGCTTAAATGCACAATAGAGACCTGGGGATAACGATGCAAGGAAAAATAAAAACAATTAGTAAGAGGGAGAGGAGAACATTGATTAAATTCGTACAACTATAATGGTAGTAAGGGAGTCAGATGTTTTTGTCAGTCAACAACGAGAATAAGGGGAAGAAAATGAGAAAATGAAAACATATGTTTCTATGAGCTTATTCTTCTGTTATGTTCTTCCAGTTTTTTTCAATGAGTTTTTGTTGCTTTCTTTTGATGGCTATGGGTATATGGTTTTTTGCACGATTTTGCAAGGTTACTATATTGGCAAATTGGTAGCATATGTATCATGTAGGTAGGTATGTATGTACATTTTTATAAATTAGTAGGTAGATATACTAGGTAGGTATTTAAAGAAATTAATTTGTTTTGCAAAAAAAAGTATGAAAATAGGTAGGTATGGTAAGTACACATGTACCTAAATATTTTGAATTGAGGTATGTAGGTAGGTAAATTAAAACTTGATATACCTAAGTAGGTAGGTAGGTAAGGTTATTTTAATGTATGTACCTACATAGGTATTATCAATTAAAATAGGTAAGGTCGTAAGGTAGGTAGGTATGTATTAAAAAAATAAACTAAATTATTTTCAATTGAAGGTAAGTAGTTACCTATGTAAATAGGTACCTATGCATAGGTAGGTACCTAGAAATATTTTGAAACTCAATTTAACAAACTCAATTTTTTTTTCAATAAAAAGCTTTTTTTTTGGGTAAAACAAAATATTTTTGAAAAATGAGTCTGGGGTCGACCCACACTAGCAACTTCCCATTGGTGCACTCGAAAACCATATACATACATACATACATATTTACCTAAGTGGTGGGTGGTAGAGTATACCTATATTACATAATTATATATTATATAGTGTAATAACTTTGGGTTTTTGGATAATCAGTATAAAGGTAGGTATAGATATAGAGATACAGGGCAAAATGTTACATTGCCTATATTTTGTACTTTTGCTATATTTATAATAGTAAAATTTGTTTGTAAATAGCTTAAAAATTATAGGAATCATATGCAAAATTTCGATTCTGATGTTAAACATTTTTCGAATTAAAACATTTTGATTTTTAGCTTTTTAGAGGGTGGTTTTAAAAATCTCAAAATTACACAACACTTAGATGGTATACATTTTTGGTAAGAATTTGAAATCGATATAATGTTTTTTTTTCAAAATACATATGTGAGTTAAAAAACATTTGTTCAGTATTTTAAATAGTTCAACAAATCGCACCAATAACAATAACTTCCAATGGGAAGGTAAAAATATCAATTGACAATATTATAGGTATCCATTATATACATACATGTGTAGCAACTACTTATAAATAACAATTACTTTTCCCAATGACGCTACAGCTTAATTTATAAGTATTAAAATTATTTAGGTACTAAAATTTATAATTTTATAATAATAATAATTTTATGTAGGAGTGCACTAAAAAAGGATTTTTTTTAATTCTTAAATTTAATACTGTTGCAACGCAACATGCAACAAGATCAATAAAACAAAAAAAAACTCATATACGTTTTGCCGACGGCAAAACCATATCCCCAATGCCAACTACCGACGGCAAAACGAGTTTTAAATGTTTTAATGATGAGAATTCAAAAATAGTCAATTCGAAAAGTGCTTAGTAGTTGCATGGGTGTAGATTTTTTATTTTTTTTATTTTTCCATATTTTTATAGAAGATGAATAAAGCAATTATTCATGTTTAAGGAATTTTCGATAGGATTTTTTTTCGTGTCGAAAATGATTTTTGAAAAACATACATTTTTGTTGGTCAATTTTTCAATTTTTCAAAGTTTCTGATTTTTATATTTTTAATGGGTAGTTGGAAAAATCTTAAATTTTAATATGTTATAGGTATAACTATATTTGTATTTCTATCAATTGAACAGATTTATATAAGGGTAAACATTATGAAAAAAAAAATTTTATGTTTTGCATCAATATCTTTTTAATAAAAAGTCGCAGAGATTTTAGATCTTAAAACATAGCTCTAAAATGTGGCTTAATTGTGTTTACAAATTTTTGAGGAGGGATGAAAAATTTCATACTTAAAGGGAGTATAAATGACCCGTCAAATTTATATTAGCTTTATTAAATTCAAAACAAAAAAAAAATGGGCACGACTGGATCGCACAAACAAACAATAAGTACATAGGTAGGTATAGGTAGGCACCTGGGTATGTAAATGTAGGTCATAACTTTTTTGAAGACAAAATATATATGTATGTAGGTACCCTTTTTTGAATTGAAAAATGAACTCAGGTATTTGAAACTTAAAAGAAAAGAAACTTTTTAGGTAGATATCAGTACCTAAGCTTACCTAGTACCTAGTTAGATCAAAAAAAGAAACAAAATTGTTTTCAATTGAAAGTAGGAGGTAGGTAAATAGGTACATATACAATATACATACCTATAATAGGTAGATGCGTTTTGAAAACAACATTTGGTAAGCAACAACTCCATTTTTTTCAATAAATAGGTATCTTTTTTTTGGTAAAAAATATTACAAAAGAAAATTATATTTTTGATGTTTAAAAAAAAATAAATATATTCGAGAAAAAAATTACATTAATTTTTTCATTTTGTAAAAAAACAGTTTTTTTCGATTTTTTACAAAAAAATTATATTTTTGAATAAAAAGTTTAAATTACCAAAAATAGAGTTGATCTTTCACTAAATCACATTTTTAGTATGAATTTTTTTAAGATTTTGCAAAAATTTTAACACAGAATTTTAGATTACCAATTTCTACCTTAAATTCATGTATCATTTATTATGAACTAATAAGTATTTATAAATTTTGAAGCCTCTAAATTTGCCTCGATGTAGATTTTTCGTGAATTTCTTTACTAAATTGGTCGGCCTTTTTTTCCCGTTAGATTTACAAATATAAAATAACCCACATATTTGTAGAAAAGTAATACACGTATAATTGTGTTTCATTAGTTTTTTGAAATTCAAAAAATATTCATCAAGTTTTGAATTTAATATATTTAATCTATAGCTGAATTTTGAGATCTTAACTTTTAATATCGACCGAGTAGAAATGAAGTTATGATTTTTTATATTAAAAAAAAATCGAATAAAAAATAATTTAATATAACGGTGCTTTGCACTGGTTGACGATTGTTGACAAAGCAGAGCTTTTCTATGGATTTGAGCCGATTTTTTATGAATTTTAAAAAATTAATTATACGCTTATATAGGAGGTAGATTAAAAAATGAAGTAACAAATTAATAGTTATTCTATTGAGATTAAATATAAGAAAAAACTAAATCAATCCATGCACACACTAACATGTTATTAAGTAATATGTGTTAACAATATTATATTGTTAATTTCTCAGCTCAGCGGTACAGTAGGAATATAGAACATACAATAGCTATAATTCATTAGTACATTGCAAACCTGTACGACTCTTTACTAAAAAGATATTAACAAAAAAAGAAATTTTAAAATTTTTACTTTCTTAAATAAATCTGTCAAATGAAAGATAAAATTTTTACCATTTGATTGCTATCAAATACGTATATCTATAACATAATGAAATTTAAGATTTTTCCAACAACCCATTAAAAAGATAAAAATCAAATACTTTGAAAATTTGACTAAACAAATTTAACCTTTTTTCAAAAATCATTTTGGGTATGAAAAAAAATTCTATCAAAAATTCCTTAAACATGGATAATTTTTTTTCATTATCTTTAAAAATATGTTAAAATAAAAATTATTAAATATCTACCCCCATGAAACTACTTAGTACTTTTCGTAACGACTATTTGTCAATTTTCAGTCTTAAATCGGTTATATCTCGGTTTATAGATTTTAAATAAAAAAAGATGTACCCGTTTTTTCCTAACTTTTTTTAATCTTTAAAATAAAAAAAAAAATCAAGTCTCTACGACTACGGGTTTAGAAGTTAGTTTTTCGACTTTATTTCAGTTTTTACCCTTTAAACCTTATTAAATGTACCAATTTCCAAAAATCCGTTCTTAGTGTACCCCTATATAAAATTTGCTATTCAATTAATTTTAGTATATATTTTTAGGACTTCTAGTTTGAGCTGTAGCGTGATTGGCAAATGCTGTTGTAATTTTTCTTTCTTTTATATAATAAAAAAAATAACAAATAAAATAACTTAACCTACTTAACCACTTAACATCGCATAGGGATTGTTTCTAGCAAACAATCAAACTATCAACACTTAACCTACCTCAACATCACATAAAGATTCCCTCTTCTAGCCACTGAAAAGTACCAAGGAAATTATGCCCATACATAAAAATAAAACTGAAATTTGGCAAGAAAATTGAATACCCATAAAACCAAAACCTACCCCCGATCATACTTACCTATATACTTACCTATGCACACATTCTTCATTTCCTACATCGCGATGGAAAAATCTGTCTACTTGCCCGCCGCAAACAGATGATTCCTACATTATCATTTGGGAACATACAAATTGTTTTTGTTTTTTTGTCATCTTTATTCTATATACTTCCTGTTTTACTATCTAATTCCTATAGAAAACAAATTGACAGCCAAAACAAAACTGTTATTTTTTGTCTCCCTTGTAACCTCATACATTTTGTATAGCCTTCTCTATTCTTCTTTTCTGTCTTTAGCCTTCATTTTCTTCTAATTTTCTCCTCATTTAATCTCTTCACAAATTGAAAAGTCTCTTAAATCATTAGTTCTAACACTCCTCACCATACGCAGCGGCAATTATTTGAGCCATGATATTACTATAAGAGTATATATACAATGGTTCGGCCGAAGAATTTGTCTGCGGGGAATCAGCAAGCCTAGCAGTTATGTTTGCTTCCAACTTTCCAATCGCTCCACCGCACCGTTACTAAATAATAAAATCCTACTTTTTCACTCTTCTCATTAAATTGTAGAATACAATTTTCACAAAAAACATCTAACTGTCTCATTTTCTCCATGAGAGACCGGAACCAAATAGCTCCGAGCTGTTCGGCTCGGTCGTGTATGGCCAGCTTAAGACTGCCAGGATGGCAAAGTGAAAGGCAAAATAAATATGTACAACAAATATAACTAATCTTTTTATCTTTCTTACCAGTTAAGCCTTTCTGATAAAAATAATTGACAAAGTTGTTAAATTCTGTGAACCTTGTCGCGTTTTTGTCAAGGATTCCATTTGACTGGTCAAACGGTCACCAAGGAGGAGTTCCAATAAATCGCCTTTACCATTGCTATAAACTTTTGCATTACGGGATTCATAGGTTCCTTTGTAAAAATAATCCACATGCATATTAACACCATTATTTTTTGATCATAAATGTTGAATAAGTGCAAACAAAATCCTATCATAATAGGTTTTCATCATGTGAGTTGTCACTCACATTATGTAGATATTTTTGTTTGCTTTTAAAAATAATCTACTCTGTCATACAGAAATCAAATAAAACAATTTCTATATGGTGTTCTATAATGTGTTTAAAGATTTTATTTTCAGAAATATAAAATGTTCTTTTTCAAAATCCTATTGGTTTTACTTTACTGAGTGTCTGAGTGAACATTTGGAAACAACTACAGTCTTTAATTTCTGTTTGGTTAAACAGGTTTTGGCTGTCATCTTAAAACGGAACCTATGATTGTTTATGCATATATTTTAAGATTTGAATGTATTATCATATGCGAAGTTTGTTGTTATCTTAAATTTGAGGTACGAGGAAGAAAATCTAAGTTGCATCAATTGAATACAAAATATGGTAGGTAGGTATTTCATTGCCATGAAAATTAAATTCCTTATTGAAATCCAAGTTACCAACATTCAAATTTTCTATTGAATTCTGAATTTACCAATCGAAAATCATATTAGCTTTCTAGGTAACCAACTTGCTTTTTTTTGTATGTGGTTGCTAAATAATTATTTCAGATCAACAAAATTTCTTGAGTTCTCGGGGGGGGGGGGGGGGGGACATGACCCCGTGACCCCCCCCCCCCCTGGATACGCCGTTGCGAAGAGTTACATTCATTCTAATCAATAGACTCCTTGATGGATGAAAAATGTACAAATGTATGTCACCTTAGTAAAATATTTGGTAAAAAAAAGTAAAAATTCACTTAAGAAAAAGTTTTTTTTCTTAATCATTTTCCATTTGTTTTTGCAGTTTTGTAAAGTACCGGGTTTCTACTATACACGCAAATATGCTAGTTAGGTTCCTAGGCAATTTTTTTCATATTAAACATTTGTTTTTAAAAATACATGGTTATGAATCAAATATGTATGAATTCCAAAATGTATCAAATATGATACATGGACGTGGGAGAGACGGGAAAAACGAAATTGTATGTATCAAATATGATACATGGGACAGTAAAGGTGTTTTAAATTTAACACCTTAATTAAACAAATCTTTATAGTTGAGTTAAGACACAAGTAAAAATAAACGCTTTTTATAATTTTTCTAGTTTTGTTTCCATAACAAAAGGTTCCAGAAAAACTTTGAAGGGCAATCTCCCACAAAAAGCAGTCGTTTGTTTCCTTTTTTGTTGAAGTTTAGGCTATTGTTGACATTCAAAGGATTTAAGGTAATAATGTTTTGCCACGTCATGTATGATTTTTGTATTTGTCACTCTGTGCCTCAATTTATGCTATGTATAACATAAGCCGTGTTTTTTTGAGAGAGTGACTAGCAACTCAGCAAAATGTTTACACGAAAAACAATAATAAATCAAATTATAGAGAATTTTGTTTGTGCTTTCCGTGTAAAACTTTTTTTTAAAAAACACGGCTATAGAAAATAGGACAGGTCTTCAGTGGAATAAAAGGGGTAAAAAGAGATTTGGGATTGAATCCAATCGTATATATTGGTAACAAAGAAACCTACCCCTTCAAATCCAAATTGCTTCTCCTTTGCCGCTGCGTGACTTCTTTACTTCTTCTATTCGGGACTTGCTCAACAATGGTGACAGAAACAGGATATACAAGACGTTTAATTTCTCTGTGTATTTACTGGAACATAAGGGCCAGTTATAGCTATCATTGAAAACCATCATTGAAAAATTGAGCTGTTGATTTTGAGACCCTTCAAAAAAGTTTAATCATTGAATATTTTAATGCAGAAATATAGCTTACGACCACCTTAAAATTATTGCTCCTCCAAAAAAAATTCATTTTGACCCATTACTTCCCCGTAACGTAACTTTTAATTTTTTCAATGATCATTGGTAAGGTAGTTCATCATTGAAAAATTAAAAGTCACGTTATGGGGAAGATATGAGTCAAAATTAATTTTTTTTGAAGGAGAAATAATTTTGAAATCGTAAGCTATAGTTCTGCATTAAAATATTCAATGATTAAACTTTCGAAGGGTCTCAAAATCAACAGTTAACTTTTTCAATGATGGTTTTCAATGATAGCTATAACTGGCCCCATAGCCAACAATTTCTGAAGTGCATCTAATCAAAGTAGGTACAAGTTAATATATGACTTGTTATATAAAGTCTCATGTGGATTTCCTTTGTGATTGGGCCAAACTACACCGCTAGCTTGCACTCGATTGGTTAGAAGCATTCGCTGTCTAGATGATGGTTCAACCATTGAAACCGGCACAGACACATTCACATATTGTTGAGGAGGAACCTAAAAAGGAGAAATGCCAAAGTTAGCAATTGAGGAAATTTAACAAGATTCTCAATGAACTTACTTGTAAGGGGGGGTTGCATCGCTGCACTTCCAACGACGACATGCTTGGTGGGACTGGGCATTGCTTGATAGGAGGGCGGGCATAAAATATTCGACACCAACTGATGTAAGAAAGTATCCGTTCGACCTTGGGTGTACTGACGACCAACATTGCTTCCACCATATATCATTCAGCAACTCTTTCTGCTGTTGTTCGATGAGGAAATTCTTGATATGATCCAGTATTATCAAATCGTAGTCTTCTCACGCTTTATCAGCGAAATATTTCAGATTCTTCTTGAGAAGGTAACCACACTGGAGCAATTTTTCCTATCTCACCAAAGACATGGCATGTGATTGAAGCGTCAACAAACTCACACAATACAAGGAGCCAGTTTGTACGAGGATGACAATCTCTCCATCGGGCCCAAATACCCTGCAGTCAGCTATTCTCTCAAATTGATTACACAACAATACCACTACGTTTAATTTTAGTTTTTTAATGTTTATTTATGTTTTTTTTTTAAATATTTTTAAAAGAAAAACAAAAATGGTTAATTTCAATTTACAAATGCAGAAAAAAAAACAATGACATATGAATGACACACAAAGACAAACTTCAAGTCAAACCAGTGCTGAGGGATATTTTTCAAGAAAATCCCATAAAAGAAACCAAAAATTTCTTTTTTTCTTAACCAAAATATTTTTTTTCTTTTTTTCACAGAATAACTACATTCAGCTACTCTGACCAAAATAAAACGAAAGTGTGAAATAAATATCAATGCTCAAGACACGTACTAGAAACAAAATAATTGAAAATTGTGTATGGTGGCTTAATTTATCTATTAGAGCAATTTTCTCATGTTTTTTTTATAAGCTGGTTTCTTAAGCGAAGGTATTAGTGTTGTTCCTCACTTCTGTACTTTTAACAAAAAGTAGGCCAATGCAGTTAAAACCATAAACTGCATAGACCTAGTTTTTGCAAAAGTAAAAAAGTAAGAAATTAAAATGTTCGCTAAAGAAACCTGCTTGCAAAAAACATACAAAAATTGTTTTGACATACAAATTTACAAAGCATACATAATTTTCAATTGTTTTTTTGTAAGGAGGGGTCTTCATCATAATTATTTATTTCTCCCTTTTGTCCTTTTTGGCAGTATAAGGTCTATTTAGTTATACCAATGTAGTTATGCTATGTATGTTTTTGATAACAATCAAAAATCGCTGGCTTTTTAGTTTGTTTGTGTAAAAGTTACAAGGCAATTAAAGGAAAACGTCAGCGAAATTTCCAGCAACTGGTTTCCCTGTGTGAAAGGGGACTAGGTGACTGAAATTATCCGTCAGAACAATTTTCGTTTGTTTTTTTGCAGGCATTTGGCATAGTTCCGGGTTAGATACATTTACCGATTTTTCCGTATTGTTGGTGCAATGATGTGAGATTGCGAGGTAAAAAAAAGTTTCAGGTTTGTTTGGGAGAATAAAGACTCCCAACACAAAGAGAATTATTCGCTGACGACAGTTTTTTATTTGTTAAATATTAAATTTTTATCGTTGCGAATTTTTAGATACAATTTCGCTTTGATTTGGGAGAGTATATTTGTGCTCTTCTTTTCCCCTCGATGGATAAATTTTTTGGAAATACAATAGATCTGTATGTGAGCTAAAATTTCGAACAATCTGCGTACTAGGATTAAATAGAAAATTAATTTTATTTGAAAACTAAAAATAATATACCTATCTTATGTTCTTTCGAATATAAATCTGAATGCCAATTTAATTTTTATAAAAAAGGGATTTTTTTCATGATCTCCCAGCACTACGACAATCGATGATAGGTGGCAGTGTTTTTTTAAAAGCTATATCAATAGATGTCCCTAGTTTCTATGAATGAAAATTCATTTAATCTCATATATAGAAAAGATGGCGCTAAGAATGTTACTAAATTTTGCCACTAGTCGGGAACTTTTCGCTAGTCTCGCTTCATATAGGGGGAACCATTTATATTTGAATTTTGTATGGGAGTGACAATCAGTTAGCAGTCCAGATATTCCTAAGTCAATGGCTATATCAATAGATGTCCCTAGTTTCTATGAATGAAAATTCATTTAATCTCATATATAGAAAAGATGGCGCTAAGAATGTTACTAAATTTTGCCACTAGTCAGGAACTTTTCGCTAGTCTCGCATCATATAGGGGGAACCATTTATATTTGAATTTTGTATGGGAGTGACAATCAGTTAGCAGTCCAGATATTCCTAAGTCAATGGAAATAACACAATACAATGAAGTGAAGTGAAGTTAGTTGTGTTTCACTCATTTTTTTTTGACACATTCACAGGTATGGTAAAAGATACGAAATGAATAATTTTAAACATAGATGTCATCAAAACGAAATGTTTGATCAGAAAAAAGTTTCTTATGAGAGAAAGTGAAAAAAGAGTTCAGTGAATTTTTTAAAAATTGATATAGAAAAAATTCCCTGACCGCTTCCCGAATTCCCTGACTTTCCCTGACCAACTTTTGTTCCCTGACTTTCCAGTTTAGCGGAAACCATGTATTGGAAAAGGACAGTTGCAAGGAAAAATGTAATAATAAAAATATATTAGCGAATAATAATTAAGATACGAGTACAAATTCATTTAAGTATATATATATTGTCACCCTTATTCATAAAGAAAAAATATTTATTTTAGCTCTCGTGTTTAGGAAAACTACACGGGTGTATATGATAATTGCCAAAGGATTATAACAGTAGAAATAAATGGAATTTTTGAGTTAAGGACTGAAGTATTAGATCGTATACCTACCTAAAACTTTGAAAAAAGCCTTGCTAGTTTCTATAACATCTCTAAAACCATTTTAAGCTGGCAATGGCCAATAACGACTGAACCGAACGGCTCGGAGCCAATTGGCTTCGAACATTTTGTACTGGATAAATGTCAAAAAAGTTCGGCGCCGAACCATTTGGATATTCAACCAGTCGGAAACCACGAACCAAATTGGTTCCGAGCCGTTCGGCTCGGTGGTGTATGGGCGGCTTAAAAGTTTATAGTCTCAAAAGAAAAGAAGTTGATATTTTTTTTAAAGGGAACTCACAAATTTTTAAACATTTACATATATAATTTGATAGCATCATAGCATTATATCTAGATTAGTTGAGTGAGTTACAAATTCAAACAAATTGAATTACAAGGGACAGATTTTGAAGACAGCGATGAGTCGAAAAATTATGGGTTCGGGTTTCGCTAGAGTACTTTGAATATACAAATGTGTATTAATTCTCGTGTTCTGTATAGACATGATTGTTGAACATTTTGTCCAAAATGCTATCTTACTGCTGTGTGAACTATTACTGTCAAATAATGAAAAATGAAATAAAAGTTTTATGAATATTTGTTTTGAGTTTCAAAAAATAAATGAAAATAAATTAGTTGCAGTTTATGGACACCAGGGCATAAATATTGATGTTGTTGATATGAAAATTCGATTTACCTAGTAAACCCCAAACATAGAAAAGTGTTTTGCCTTAGTACTCCATTAGAGTCGATTCACACCTTAGAATTGGTTAGACAACTCTGGCTAATGACTGAGCATGTAGTAACAGTAGTGAGTGAAGTGGGTGAGGTGAGGTGATACCAACTCGACTTTTTAGAGGTACATATTTTCATGAAATCTAGTTTAAAAAACTCAACCGCCCCTCACACGAAAAAAAAAAAACAAGATATAAAAGTAAGGCTAATGAAAGAATTTTATAAAATAAAATAAGTGGCGTAGTAGCAATTTACAAATTCAAGTCATATTATGCTGAAGATAAACAGAAAATCAAACCGTTTGTCTCAGCAACGAAGAAACTCTGCTGCACACCATCCTTTTGTGGTACATCTTGATACACATTCTTCTATCCTGAATAACCATGTGGTGTCCGACAGTGTTTTTCTGAGGCCTCCACCGCTTCCCATCCCCAAGCACGATACTTTTGATCGTGTGTCAGTCTCCAAAGTATTTTTCTTGAGATTTTAAAGCACGAGCTTCAGCTGCTTCCCCAAAACTAAGAAAAAACAAAAAACAAACATGATCCATATAACATACAATATGCAGGTGTAGTATTTTTTGTTTACTATAAACATTCTTACCAAAAAGCTTTTGGTCCTAGTTTTGTGGAAGTTCGAATATAACTCTCGTGACACGTATTCGTTAAGCCCTTACCAACTTCCATGAACTTTTCAGTATGTTCATTACGTCTTGTATCCGCCCCAATGGCAAATAGATCACCTAATTTTAGAAGATTAAATGAAACAATCGACAAAATAAAAATTATAACAGTCTTGCTATCAAAAGAGGCCAAATGATACATTTTATTTTCAGGACGATCAAATTTCATGTCAGTAACATGAGTCAATCCACTAGGACTTGTCATAACCATAAGTTGAATGATTGCTGTCATGGCTTCATCAAACATTTGACGTGCTTCCTCATCAGCTTGTCCAGATTGCAACCAAGCCTTAAAAAGATACTCGTAGAAACTATCTCTTAGCGCACCGAGTGACATATGAGCTATAAGTAAACACAAATATGATAATTTCGAGAGTATTTAGAGAAAGATAATGTATAGTTAATACTCACGTTGTCCCCATTTTCCAGTCTTTGGATTCAAATAATTTGGATCAAGACCTTTAGATTTTTCGATTTCCTTCAAAACTTGTCTAATAGTTTGTACTCTTTATCGGTACAATGAATTCCCAGTAATATCACTCAAATAAGAGAATTCCAAATGCAATGTTTTAAATTCAGGCAGAATTGAACTTCCACCCGATGCCCAGCCATAGTTTTTGCTCATTCCGGTCTTAACGTTCACCAAAGCATACGGAATACCAGTTGGTGTTTGGAAGGCAGGTAAAAGTTTATCCGCTATATGTTGAGCTTTCTGCTTGTACATTGAATCGCCGGTAAACGCGTACAATGTCAAAAGTTTCAAATTTGAAAAGATTTTCTTTTTAAGTAGCGAACTGCTATTTTCGAACACTCTGGCTCTCCTGTTTCAGCATCAACTTTAATAATTTTGAGCTGGGCAGGAGGCTCACATTTAGCAAAGATGTATTCTACTTCACCAATTTCGACATCCTGAAACTGAAAGAATAACAGATTTTAAGTAAGTTATTTATATACTATAGAACTATATACTATACTATAGAACTGCTGCTATCATCGCCTGTGTTACTGCTTGATGACGCTGTCCCCGCTACTGATGAGGCTGCTGCCGCCGCGCCGTGCGTCAGGAGATGTTCCAATTGATGAAACGGCTGCCATTCGTGTTGGCACAGGCAAGTGATGTCCAGTCGCCATTCGAAGTAAGTCTTGGGCGTTATTCCTAAAAATTGAATCAATTTTTAGCAAAACATATTAAGCTATAGGTACTAGAAATTTATGTCGAATTCCTTACAGCCATTTGAAGTCGATTTCATTTAAAAATTTTTCTTGGTAGAAGGAATTTAAAAAAAATTCGACTTTTTTTTGTGAGTGTGTGAGTGCAATTTGACAGGAATTTTGTTGCCTCACAAAAACAAAGAAGTGGTGCGCGCTAAACAGATATTAAAGTGTATTTTATTTTTCGCGTTGTTTTGATAATTTAGAACCAAATATATTTCCTCTGAAAATTAAAAAAGAACAAAAACAATTGTGCGCGTAATCGAGTAAAAAAATTACAATCCAAAATCCATCCAGACACAGCACCGAAGATCTATTCTGAATATTTCACTAGGGGACGAAGATAAATAAATTTGCAACGTGTTTTTCACGCGAATTGTATGTTATTTAAATGGGATTTTTGTTTCTTCAAGATATATGCACAATTGTCTTTACTTTTTTTTATCATTCACTGAAATATGAAATAATTTGAAACACTTTAACATTTGTTTTCATTTTTAACATCCTCACAAAATTGTAATGAGAACATTTAATTTCATCCTGATGCATAAGAAATGTCAAATCTTGATAGTGTGTGTGCGATTTGATGTGAAATCTAGCTAAAACCGCAAGATTTGTTTGACAGCATTAAAATCGATTTTGTTTAGAAAAAATTCGATTTGTTCAGAAAAATTCGAATTTTTTTGGTTGTAAGGAATTCGACATTAGTTCTACATGATTGGGTCGCTCTTCCTATTGGTTGTTGGCCAGAATTGGGTTTATTTCACCAGGTCTGTCGATGTACATCATCTCGTGACAAAGTGGACACTTATCTTGGACATAAATCTATTTTCGGAGAGATACACCGTGGATGAAATGTCTGCATCTGGTTATCTTGGCCAATTCAATTTGCTGAAATAAAATGTTTTTTTACTTTGTTTTGTACTACCTGATGATAATTTGCAAAAACATCATTTAAATTCTTTAGTTGGTCTTCTGTAGCTTGTAGTACGAAATAATGGTGTAACCAGAAGTTGTGGAACAACAAGCATAAAGCTGCTGCTAAGGACCTGCTGGATAAAATTCAAGTTATTTGTCGGAAAAACTTGTTTGGGTGAAGCGTCTCATAAGCTGACCATCGTTTGACAATTTCCAGCAATTAACTAATAGTTTAATTGCTTATTACTTATTGCGATTGAAAAAATTCTGAAAAAAAAGAGATATTAATTCCAAAATGTTTGTTTTTTGCCATTACTGTACGAAATAACACAAAACAATGAAGTGAAGTTAGTTGTGTTTCACTCATTTTTTTGACACATTCACAGGTATGGCAAAAGATACGAAATGAATAATTTTAAACATAGATGTCATCAAAACGAAATGTTTGATCAGAAAAAAGTTTCTTATGAGAGAAAGTGAAAAAGCAGTTCAGTGAATTTTTTAGAAATTCATATAGAAAAAATTCCCTGACCGCTTCCCGAATTCCCTGACCAAATTTTGTTCCCTGACTTTCCAGTTTAGCGGAAACCATGTATTGGAAAAGGACAGTTGCAAGGAAAAATGTAATAATAAAAATATATTAGCGAATAATAATTAAGATACGAGTACAAATTCATTTAAGTATATATATATTGTCACCCTTATTCATAAAGAAAAAATATTTATTTAAGCTCTCGTGGTTAGGAAAACTACACGGGTGTATATAATAATTGCCAAAGGATTATAACAGTAGAAATAAATGGAATTTTTGAGTTAAGGACTGAAGTATTAGATCGTATACTTACCTAAATCTTTGAAAAAAGCCTTGCTAGTTTCTATAACATCTCTAAAACCATTTTAAGCTGGCAATGGCCAATAACGACTGAACCGAACGGCTCGGAGCCAATTGGCTTCGAACATTTTGTACTGGATAAATGTCAAAAAGGTTCGGCGCCGAACCATTTGGATATTCAACCAGTCGGAAAACCACGAACCAAATTCGTTCCGAGCCGTTCGGCTCGGTGGTGTATGAGCGGCTTGAAAGTTTATAGTCTCAAAAGAAAAGAAGTTGATATTTTTTTTTAAAGGGAACTCACAAGTTTTAAAACATTTACATATATAATTTGATAGCATCATAGCATTATATCAACATTAGTTGAGTGAGGTAAAATCTTAAGTAAGATTGCTTCATTTTTGGAGTTCATTACAAATTCAAACAAATTGAATTACAATGGACAATTTTTGAAGAAAGCGATGAGTCGAAAAATTATGGGTTCGGGTTTCGCTAGAGTACTTTGAAATATACAGATGTGTATTAATTCTCGTGTTCTGTATAGACATGATTGTTGAACATTTTGTCCAAAATGCTATCTTACTGCTGTGTGAACTATTACTGTCAAATAATGAAAAATGAAAACAAAGTTTTACGAATATTTGTTTTGAGTTTCAAAAAATAAATGAAAATAAATTAGTTGCGCTACGGCGACAGCTCATGGACACCAGGGCATAAATATTGATGTTGTTGATATGAAAATTCGATTTACCTAGTAAACCCCAAACATAGAAAAGTGTTTTGCCTTAGTGCTCCATTAGAGTCGATTCACACCTTAGAATTGGTTAGACAACTCTGGCTAATGACTGAGCATGTATTAACAGTAGTGAGTGAAGTGGGTGAGGTGAGGTGATACCAACTCGATTTTTTAGAGGTACATATTTTCATGAAATCTAGTTTAAAAAACTCAACCGCCTCACACGAAAAAAAAACAAGATATAAAAGTAAGGCTAATGAAAGAATTTTATAAAATAAAATAAGTGGCGTAGTAGCAATTTACAAATTCAAGTCATATTATGCTGAAGATAAACAGAAAATCAAACCGTTTGTCTCAGCAAGGAAGAAACTCTGCTGCACACCATCCTTTTGTGGTGCATCTTGATACAAATTCTTCTATCCTGAATAACCATGTGGTGTCCGACAGTGTTTTTCTGAGGCCTCCACCGCTTCCCATCCCCAAGCACGATACTATAGGACTTGTCATAACCATAAGTTGAATGATTGCTGTCATGGCTTCATCAAACATTTGACGTGCTTCCTCATCAGCTTGTCCAGATTGCATCCAAGCCTTAAAAAGATACTCGTTGAAACTATCTCTTAGCGCACCGAGTGACATATGAGCTATAAGTAAACACAAATATGATAATTTCGAGAGTATTTAGAGAAAGATAATGTATAGTTAATACTCACGTTGTCCCCATTTTCCAGTCTTTGGATTCAAATAATTTGGATCAAGACCTTTAGGTTTATCGATTTCCTTCAAAACTTGTCTAATAGTTTGTACTCTTTATCGGTACAATGAATTCCCAGTAATATCACTCAAATAAGAGAATTCCAAATGCAATGTTTTATATTCAGGCAGAATTGAACTTCCACCCGATGCCCAGCCATAGTTTTTGCTCATTCCAGTCTTAACGTTCACCAAAGCATACGGAATACCAGTTGGTGTTTGGAAGGCAGGTAAAAGTTTATCCGCTATATGTTGAGCTTTCTCCTTGTACATTGAATCGCCGGTAAACGCGTACAATGTCAAAAGTTTTAAATTTGAAAAGATTTTCTTTTTAAGTAGCGAACTGCTATTTTCGAACACTCTGGCTCTCCTGTTTCAGCATCAACTTCAATAATTTGGAGCTGGGCAGGAGGCTCACATTTAGCAAAGATGTATTCTACTTCGCCAGTTCCGACATCCTGAATCTGAAAGAATAACAGATTTTAAGTAAGTTATTAATATACTATAGAACTATATACTATACTATAGAACTGCTGCTATCATCGCCTGTGTTACTGCTTGATGACGCTGTCCCCGCTACTGATGAGGCTGCTGCCGCCGCGCCGTGCGTCGGGAGATGTTCCAATTGATGAAACGGCTGCCATTCGTGTTGGCACAGGCACGTGATGTCCAGTCGCCATTCGAAGTAAGTCTTGGGCGTTATTCCTAAAAATTGAAACCATTTTTAGCAAAACATATTAAGCTATAGGTACTAGAAATTTAGTTCTACATGATTGGGTCGCTCTTCCTGTTGGTTGTTGGCCAGAATTGGGTTTATTTCACCAGGTCGGTCTGTTGATGTACATCATCTCGTGACAAAGTGGACACTTATCTTGGACATAAATCTATTTTCGGAGAGATACACCGTGGAAGAAATGTCTGCATCTGGTTATCTTGGCCAATTCAATTTGCTGAAATAAAATGTTTGTTTTACTTTGTTTTGTATTACCTGATGATAATTTGCAAAAACATCATTTAAATTCTTTAGTTGGTCTTCTGTAGCTTGTTATACGAAATAGTGGTGTAACCAGAAGTTGTGGAACAACAAGCATAAAGCTGCTGCTGAGGACCTGCTGGATAAAATTCAAGTTATTTGTCGGAAAAACTTGTTTGGGTGAAGCGTCTCATAAGCTGACCATCGTTTGATAATTTCCAGCAATTAATTAACAGTTTAATTGCTTATTACTTACTGCGATTGAAAAAATTCTGAAAAAAAGAGATTAATTCCAAAATGTATGTTTTTTGCCATTACTGTACGAAATAACACAATACAATGAAGTGAAGTTAGTTGTGTTTCACTCATTTTTTTGACACATTCACAGGTATGGCAAAAGATACGAAATGAATAATTTTAAACATAGATGTCATCAAAACGAAATGTTTGATCAGAAAAAAGTTTCTTATGAGAGAAGTGAAAAAGGAGTTCAGTGAATTTTTTAAAAATTGATATAGAAAAAATTCCCTGACCGCTTCCCGAATTCCCTGACCAAATTTTGTTCCCTGACTTTCCAGTTTAGCGGAAACCATGTATTGGAAAAGGACAGTGGCAAGGAAAAATGTAATAATAAAAATATATTAGCGAATAATAATTAAGATACGAGTACAAATTCATTTAAGTATATATATATTGTCACCCTTATTCATAAAGAAAAAATATTTAATTTAGATCTCGTGTTTAGGAAAACTACACGGGTGTATATAATAATTGCCAAAGGATTATAACAGTAGAAATAAATGGAATTTTTGAGTTAAGGACTGAAGTATTAGATCGTATACCTACCTAAAACTTTGAAAAAAGCCTTGCTAGTTTCTATAACATCTCTAAAACCATTTTAAGCTGGCAATGGCCAATAACGACTGAACCGAATGGCTCGGAGCCAATTGGCTTCGAACATTTTGTACTGGATAAATGTCAAAAAAGTTCGGCGCCGAACCATTTGGATATTCAACCAGTCGGAAAACCACGAACCAAATTGGTTCCGAGCCGTTCGGCTCGGTGGTGTATGGGCGGCTTAAAAGTTTATAGTCTCAAAAGAAAAGAAGTTGATATTTTTTTTTTAAAGGGAACTCACAAGTTTTTAAACATTTACATATATAATTTGATAGCATCATAGCATTATATCTACATAAGTTGAGTGAGTTAAAATCTTAAGTAAGCTTGCTTCATTTTTGGAGTTCATTACAAATTCAAACAAATTGAATTACAAGGGACAGTTTTTGAAGAAAGCGATGAGACGAAAAATTATGGGTTCGGGTATCGCTAGAGTACTTTGAATATACAAATGTGTATTAATTCTCGTGTTCTGTATAGACATGATTGTTGAACATTTTGTCCAAAATGCTATCTTACTGCTGTGTGAACTATTACTGTCAAATAATGAAAAAAGAAAACAAAGTTTTATGAATATTTGTTTTGAGTTTCAAAAAATAAATGAAAATAAATTAGTTGCGCTACGGCGACAGCTCATGGACACCAGGGCATAAATATTGATGTTGTTGATATGAAAATTCGATTTACCTAGTAAACCCCAAACATAGAAAAGTGTTTTGCCTTAGTACTCCATTAGAGTCGATTCAAACCTTAGAATTGGTTAGACAACTCTGGCTAATGACTGAGCATGTAGTAACAGTAGTGAGTGAAGTGGGTGAGGTGAGGTGATACCAACTCGACTTTTTAGAGGTACATATTTTCATGAAATCTAGTTTAAAAAACTCAACCGCCCCTCACACGAAAAAAACAAAAACAAGATATAAAAGTAAGGCTAATGAAAGAATTTTATAAAATAAAATAAGTGGCGTAGTAGCAATTTACAAATTCAAGTCATATTATGCTGAAGATAAACAGAAAATCAAACCGTTTGTCTCAGCAAGGAAGAAACTCTGCTGCACACCATCCTTTTGTGGTACATCTTGATACACATTCTTCTATCCTGAATAACTATGTGGTGTCCGACAGTGTTTTTCTGAGGCCTCCACCGCTTCCCATCCCCAAGCACGATACTTTTGATCGTGTGTCAGTAGTATTTTTCTTGAGATTTTAAAGCACGAGCTTCAGCTGCTTCCCCAAAACTAAACAAAACTAAAAACAAACATGATCCATATAACATACAATATGCAGGTGTAGTATTTTTTGTTTAATATAAACATTCTTACCAAGAAGCTTTTGGTCCTAGTTTTGTGGAAGTTCGAATATAACTCTCGTGACACGTATTCGTTAAGCCCTTACCAACTTCCATGAACTTTTCAGTATGTTCATTACGTCTTGTATCCGCCCCAATGGCAAATAGATCACCTAATTTTAGAAGATTAAATGAAACAATCGACAAAATAAAAATTATAACAGTCTTGCTATCAAAAGAGGCCAAATGATACATTTTATTTTCAGGACGATCAAATTTCATGTCAGTAACATAAGTCAATCCACTAGGACTTGTCATAACCATAAGTTGAATGATTGCTGTCATGGCTTCATCAAACATTTGACGTGCTTCCTCATCAGCTTGTCCAGATTGCAACCAAGCCTTAAAAAGATACTCGTAGAAACTATCTCTTAGAGCACCGAGTGACATATGAGCTATAAGTAAACACAAATATGATAATTTCGAGAGTATTTAGAGAAAGATAATGTATAGTTAATACTCACGTTGTCCCCATTTTCCAGTCTTTGGATTCAAATAATTTGGATCAAGACCTTTAGGTTTTTCGATTTCCTTCAAAACTTGTCTAATAGTTTGTACTCTTTATCGGTACAATGAATTCCCAGTAATATCACTCAAATAAGAGAATTCCAAATGCAATGTTTTAAATTCAGGCAGAATTGAACTTCCACCCGATGCCCAGCCATAGTTTTTGCTCATTCCGGTCTTAACGTTCACCAAAGCATACGGAATACCAGTTGGTGTTTGGAAGGCAGGTAAAAGTTTATCCGCTATATGTTGAGCTTTCTGCTTGTACATTGAATCGCCGGTAAACGCGTACAATGTCAAAAGTTTCAAATTTGAAAAGATTTTCTTTTTAGGTAGCGAACTGCTATTTTCGAACACTCTGGCTCTCCTGTTTCAGCATCAACTTTAATAATTTTGAGCTGGGCAGGAGGCTCACATTTAGCAAAGATGTATTCTACTTCACCAATTTCGACATCCTGAAACTGAAAGAATAACAGATTTTAAGTAAGTTATTTATATACTATAGAACTATATACTATACTATAGAACTGCTGCTATCATCGCCTGTGTTACTGCTTGATGACGCTGTCCCCGCTACTGATGAGGCTGCTGCCGCCGCGCCGTGCGTCGGGAGATGTTCCAATTGATGAAACGGCTGCCATTCGTGTTGGCACAGGCAAGTGATGTCCAGTCGCCATTCGAAGTAAGTCTTGGGCGTTATTCCTAAAAATTGAAACAATTTTTAGCAAAACATATTAAGCTATAGGTACTAGAAATTTATGTCGAATTCCTTACAGCCATTTGAAGTCGATTTCATTTAAAAATTTTTCTTGGTAGAAGGAATTTAAAAAAAATTCGACTTTTTTTTGTGAGTGTGTGAGTGCAATTTGACAGGAATTTTGTTGCCTCACAAAAACAAAGAAGTGGTGCGCGCTAAACAGATATTAAAGTGTATTTTATTTTTCGCGTTGTTTTGATAATTTAGAACCAAATATATTTCCTCTGAAAATTAAAAAAGAACAAAAACAATTGTGCGCGTAATCGAGTAAAAAAATTACAATCCAAAATCCATCCAGACACAGCACCGAAGATCTATTCTGAATATTTCACTAGGGGACGAAGATAAATAAATTTGCAACGTGTTTTTCACGCGAATTGTATGTTATTTAAATGGGATTTTTGTTTCTTCAAGATATATGCACAATTGTCTTTACTTTTTTTTTATCATTCACTGAAATATGAAATAATTTGAAACACTTTAACATTTGTTTTCATTTTTAACATCCTCACAAAATTGTAATGAGAACATTAAATTTCATCCTGATGCATAAGAAATGTCAAATCTTGATAGTGTGTGTGCGATTTGATGTGAAATCTAGCTAAAACCGCAAGATTTGTTTGACAGCATTAAAATCGATTTTGTTTAGAAAAAATTCGATTTGTTCAGAAAAATTCGAATTTTTTTGGTTGTAAGGAATTCGACATTAGTTCTACATGATTGGGTCGCTCTTCCTATTGGTTGTTGGCCAGAATTGGGTTTATTTCACCAGGTCTGTCGATGTACATCATCTCGTGACAAAGTGGACACTTATCTTGGACATAAATCTATTTTCGGAGAGATACACCGTGGATGAAATGTCTGCATCTGGTTATCTTGGCCAATTCAATTTGCTGAAATAAAATGTTTTTTTACTTTGTTTTGTACTACCTGATGATAATTTGCAAAAACATCATTTAAATTCTTTAGTTGGTCTTCTGTAGCTTGTAGTACGAAATAATGGTGTAACCAGAAGTTGTGGAACAACAAGCATAAAGCTGCTGCTAAGGACCTGCTGGATAAAATTCAAGTTATTTGTCGGAAAAACTTGTTTGGGTGAAGCGTCTCATAAGCTGACCATCGTTTGACAATTTCCAGCAATTAACTAATAGTTTAATTGCTTATTACTTATTGCGATTGAAAAAATTCTGAAAAAAAAGAGATATTAATTCCAAAATGTTTGTTTTTTGCCATCACTGTACGAAATAACACAATACAATGAAGTGAAGTTAGTTGTGTTTCACTCATTTTTTTGACACATTCACAGGTATGGCAAAAGATACGAAATGAATAATTTTAAACATAGATGTCATCAAAACGAAATGTTTGATCAGAAAAAAGTTTCTTATGAGAGAAAGTGAAAAAGCAGTTCAGTGAATTTTTTAGAAATTCATATAGAAAAAATTCCCTGACCGCTTCCCGAATTCCCTGACCAAATTTTGTTCCCTGACTTTCCAGTTTAGCGGAAACCATGTATTGGAAAAGGACAGTTGCAAGGAAAAATGTAATAATAAAAATATATTAGCGAATAATAATTAAGATACGAGTACAAATTCATTTAAGTATATATATATTGTCACCCTTATTCATAAAGAAAAAATATTTATTTAAGCTCTCGTGGTTAGGAAAACTACACGGGTGTATATAATAATTGCCAAAGGATTATAATAGTAGAAATAAATGGAATTTTTGAGTTAAGGACTGAAGTATTAGATCGTATACTTACCTAAATCTTTGAAAAAAGCCTTGCTAGTTTCTATAACATCTCTAAAACCATTTTAAGCTGGCAATGGCCAATAACGACTGAACCGAACGGCTCGGAGCCAATTGGCTTCGAACATTTTGTACTGGATAAATGTCAAAAAGGTTCGGCGCCGAACCATTTAGATATTCAACCAGTCGGAAAACCACGAACCAAATTCGTTCCGAGCCGTTCGGCTCGGTGGTGTATGAGCGGCTTGAAAGTTTATAGTCTCAAAAGAAAAGAAGTTGATATTTTTTTTTAAAGGGAACTCACAAGTTTTTAAACATTTACATATATAATTTGATAGCATCATAGCATTATATCAACATTAGTTGAGTGAGGTAAAATCTTAAGTAAGATTGCTTCATTTTTGGAGTTCATTACAAATTCAAACAAATTGAATTACAATGGACAATTTTTGGAGAAAGCGATGAGTCGAAAAATTATGGGTTCGGGTTTCGCTAGAGTACTTTGAAATATACAGATGTGTATTAATTCTCGTGTTCTGTATAGACATGATTGTTGAACATTTTGTCCAAAATGCTATCTTACTGCTGTGTGAACTATTACTGTCAAATAATGAAAAATGAAAACAAAGTTTTACGAATATTTGTTTTGAGTTTCAAAAAATAAATGAAAATAAATTAGTTGCGCTACGGCGACAGCTCATGGACACCAGGGCATAAATATTGATGTTGTTGATATGAAAATTCGATTTACCTAGTAAACCCCAAACATAGAAAAGTGTTTTGCCTTAGTGCTCCATTAGAGTCGATTCACACCTTAGAATTGGTTAGACAACTCTGGCTAATGACTGAGCATGTATTAACAGTAGTGAGTGAAGTGGGTGAGGTGAGGTGATACCAACTCGATTTTTTAGAGGTACATATTTTCATGAAATCTAGTTTAAAAAACTCAACCGCCTCACACGAAAAAAAAACAAGATATAAAAGTAAGGCTAATGAAAGAATTTTATAAAATAAAATAAGTGGCGTAGTAGCAATTTACAAATTCAAGTCATATTATGCTGAAGATAAACAGAAAATCAAACCGTTTGTCTCAGCAAGGAAGAAACTCTGCTGCACACCATTCTTTTGTGGTGCATCTTGATACAAATTCTTCTATCCTGAATAACCATGTGGTGTCCGACAGTGTTTTTCTGAGGCCTCCACCGCTTCCCATCCCCAAGCACGATACTATAGGACTTGTCATAACCATAAGTTGAATGATTGCTGTCATGGCTTCATCAAACATTTGACGTGCTTCCTCATCAGCTTGTCCAGATTGCATCCAAGCCTTAAAAAGATACTCGTTGAAACTATCTCTTAGCGCACCGAGTGACATATGAGCTATAAGTAAACACAAATATGATAATTTCGAGAGTATTTAGAGAAAGATAATGTATAGTTAATACTCACGTTGTCCCCATTTTCCAGTCTTTGGATTCAAATAATTTGGATCAAGACCTTTAGGTTTATCGATTTCCTTCAAAACTTGTCTAATAGTTTGTACTCTTTATCGGTACAATGAATTCCCAGTAATATCACTCAAATAAGAGAATTCCAAATGCAATGTTTTATATTCAGGCAGAATTGAACTTCCACCCGATGCCCAGCCATAGTTTTTGCTCATTCCAGTCTTAACGTTCACCAAAGCATACGGAATACCAGTTGGTGTTTGGAAGGCAGGTAAAAGTTTATCCGCTATATGTTGAGCTTTCTCCTTGTACATTGAATCGCCGGTAAACGCGTACAATGTCAAAAGTTTTAAATTTGAAAAGATTTTCTTTTTAAGTAGCGAACTGCTATTTTCGAACACTCTGGCTCTCCTGTTTCAGCATCAACTTCAATAATTTGGAGCTGGGCAGGAGGCTCACATTTAGCAAAGATGTATTCTACTTCGCCAGTTCCGACATCCTGAATCTGAAAGAATAACAGATTTTAAGTAAGTTATTTATATACTATAGAACTATATACTATACTATAGAACTGCTGCTATCATCGCCTGTGTTACTGCTTGATGACGCTGTCCCCGCTACTGATGAGGCTGCTGCCGCCGCGCCGTGCGTCGGGAGATGTTCCAATTGATGAAACGGCTGCCATTCGTGTTGGCACAGGCACGTGATGTCCAGTCGCCATTCGAAGTAAGTCTTGGGCGTTATTCCTAAAAATTGAAACAATTTTTAGCAAAACATATTAAGCTATAGGTACTAGAAATTTATGTCGAATTCCTTACAGCCATTTGAAGTCGATTTCATTTAAAAAATTTTCTTGGTAGAAGGAATTTAAAAAAAATTCGACTTTTTTTTGTGAGTGTGTGAGTGCAATTTGACAGGAATTTTGTTGCCGCACAAAAACAAAGAAGTGGTGCGCGCTAAACAGATATTAAAGTGTATTTTATTTTTCGCATTGTTTTGATAATTTAGAACCAAATATATTTCGTCTGAAAATTAAAAAAGAACAAAACCAATTGTGCGCGTAATCGAGTAAAAAAATTACAATCCAAAATCCATCCAGACACAGCACCGAAGATCTATTCTGAATATTTCACTAGGGGACGAAGATAAATAAATTTGCAACGTGTTTTTCACGCGAATTGTATGTTATTTAAATGGGATTTTTGTTTCTTCAAGATATATGCACAATTGTCTTTACTTTTTTTTTATCATTCACTGAAGTATGAAATAATTTGAAACACTTTAACATTTGTTTTCATTTTTAACATCCTCACAAAATTGTAATGAGAACATTTAATTTCATCCTGATGCATAAGAAATGTCAAATCTTGATAGTGTGTGTGCGATTTGATGTGAAATCTAGCTAAAACCGCAAGATTTGTTTGACAGCATTAAAATCGATTTTGTTTAGAAAAAATTCGATTTGTTCAGAAAAATTCGAATTTTTTTGGTTGTAAGGAATTCGACATTAGTTCTACATGATTGGGTCGCTCTTCCTATTGGTTGTTGGCCAGAATTGGGTTTATTTCACCAGGTCTGTCGATGTACATCATCTCGTGACAAAGTGGACACTTATCTTGGACATAAATCTATTTTCGGAGAGATACACCGTGGATGAAATGTCTGCATCTGGTTATCTTGGCCAATTCAATTTGCTGAAATAAAATGTTTTTTTACTTTGTTTTGTACTACCTGATGATAATTTGCAAAAACATCATTTAAATTCTTTAGTTGGTCTTCTGTAGCTTGTAGTACGAAATAATGGTGTAACCAGAAGTTGTGGAACAACAAGCATAAAGCTGCTGCTAAGGACCTGCTGGATAAAATTCAAGTTATTTGTCGGAAAAACTTGTTTGGGTGAAGCGTCTCATAAGCTGACCATCGTTTGACAATTTCCAGCAATTAACTAATAGTTTAATTGCTTATTACTTATTGCGATTGAAAAAATTCTGAAAAAAAAGAGATATTAATTCCAAAATGTTTGTTTTTTGCCATTACTGTACGAAATAACACAATACAATGAAGTGAAGTTAGTTGTGTTTCACTCATTTTTTTGACACATTCACAGGTATGGCAAAAGATACGAAATGAATAATTTTAAACATAGATGTCATCAAAACGAAATGTTTGATCAGAAAAAAGTTTCTTATGAGAGAAAGTGAAAAAGCAGTTCAGTGAATTTTTTAGAAATTCATATAGAAAAAATTCCCTGACCGCTTCCCGAATTCCCTGACCAAATTTTGTTCCCTGACTTTCCAGTTTAGCGGAAACCATGTATTGGAAAAGGACAGTTGCAAGGAAAAATGTAATAATAAAAATATATTAGCGAATAATAATTAAGATACGAGTACAAATTCATTTAAGTATATATATATTGTCACCCTTATTCATAAAGAAAAAATATTTATTTAAGCTCTCGTGGTTAGGAAAACTACACGGGTGTATATAATAATTGCCAAAGGATTATAACAGTAGAAATAAATGGAATTTTTGAGTTAAGGACTGAAGTATTAGATCGTATACTTACCTAAATCTTTGAAAAAAGCCTTGCTAGTTTCTATAACATCTCTAAAACCATTTTAAGCTGGCAATGGCCAATAACGACTGAACCGAACGGCTCGGAGCCAATTGGCTTCGAACATTTTGTACTGGATAAATGTCAAAAAGGTTCGGCGCCGAACCATTTGGATATTCAACCAGTCGGAAAACCACGAACCAAATTCGTTCCGAGCCGTTCGGCTCGGTGGTGTATGAGCGGCTTGAAAGTTTATAGTCTCAAAAGAAAAGAAGTTGATATTTTTTTTTAAAGGGAACTCACAAGTTTTTAAACATTTACATATATAATTTGATAGCATCATAGCATTATATCAACATTAGTTGAGTGAGGTAAAATCTTAAGTAAGATTGCTTCATTTTTGGAGTTCATTACAAATTCAAACAAATTGAATTACAATGGACAATTTTTAAAGAAAGCGATGAGTCGAAAAATTATGGGTTCGGGTTTCGCTAGAGTACTTTGAAATATACAGATGTGTATTAATTCTCGTGTTCTGTATAGACATGATTGTTGAACATTTTGTCCAAAATGCTATCTTACTGCTGTGTGAACTATTACTGTCAAATAATGAAAAATGAAAACAAAGTTTTACGAATATTTGTTTTGAGTTTCAAAAAATAAATGAAAATAAATTAGTTGCGCTACGGCGACAGCTCATGGACACCAGGGCATAAATATTGATGTTGTTGATATGAAAATTCGATTTACCTAGTAAACCCCAAACATAGAAAAGTGTTTTGCCTTAGTGCTCCATTAGAGTCGATTCACACCTTAGAATTGGTTAGACAACTCTGGCTAATGACTGAGCATGTATTAACAGTAGTGAGTGAAGTGGGTGAGGTGAGGTGATACCAACTCGATTTTTTAGAGGTACATATTTTCATGAAATCTAGTTTAAAAAACTCAACCGCCTCACACGAAAAAAAAACAAGATATAAAAGTAAGGCTAATGAAAGAATTTTATAAAATAAAATAAGTGGCGTAGTAGCAATTTACAAATTCAAGTCATATTATGCTGAAGATAAACAGAAAATCAAACCGTTTGTCTCAGCAAGGAAGAAACTCTGCTGCACACCATCCTTTTGTGGTGCATCTTGATACAAATTCTTCTATCCTGAATAACCATGTGGTGTCCGACAGTGTTTTTCTGAGGCCTCCACCGCTTCCCATCCCCAAGCACGATACTATAGGACTTGTCATAACCATAAGTTGAATGATTGCTGTCATGGCTTCATCAAACATTTGACGTGCTTCCTCATCAGCTTGTCCAGATTGCATCCAAGCCTTAAAAAGATACTCGTTGAAACTATCTCTTAGCGCACCGAGTGACATATGAGCTATAAGTAAACACAAATATGATAATTTCGAGAGTATTTAGAGAAAGATAATGTATAGTTAATACTCACGTTGTCCCCATTTTCCAGTCTTTGGATTCAAATAATTTGGATCAAGACCTTTAGGTTTATCGATTTCCTTCAAAACTTGTCTAATAGTTTGTACTCTTTATCGGTACAATGAATTCCCAGTAATATCACTCAAATAAGAGAATTCCAAATGCAATGTTTTATATTCAGGCAGAATTGAACTTCCACCCGATGCCCAGCCATAGTTTTTGCTCATTCCAGTCTTAACGTTCACCAAAGCATACGGAATACCAGTTGGTGTTTGGAAGGCAGGTAAAAGTTTATCCGCTATATGTTGAGCTTTCTCCTTGTACATTGAATCGCCGGTAAACGCGTACAATGTCAAAAGTTTTAAATTTGAAAAGATTTTCTTTTTAAGTAGCGAACTGCTATTTTCGAACACTCTGGCTCTCCTGTTTCAGCATCAACTTCAATAATTTGGAGCTGGGCAGGAGGCTCACATTTAGCAAAGATGTATTCTACTTCGCCAGTTCCGACATCCTGAATCTGAAAGAATAACAGATTTTAAGTAAGTTATTTATATACTATAGAACTATATACTATACTATAGAACTGCTGCTATCATCGCCTGTGTTACTGCTTGATGACGCTGTCCCCGCTACTGATGAGGCTGCTGCCGCCGCGCCGTGCGTCGGGAGATGTTCCAATTGATGAAACGGCTGCCATTCGTGTTGGCACAGGCACGTGATGTCCAGTCGCCATTCGAAGTAAGTCTTGGGCGTTATTCCTAAAAATTGAAACCATTTTTAGCAAAACATATTAAGCTATAGGTACTAGAAATTTAGTTCTACATGATTGGGTCACTCTTCCTGTTGGTTGTTGGCCAGAATTGGGTTTATTTCACCAGGTCGGTCTGTCGATGTACATCATCTCGTGACAAAGTGGACACTTATCTTGGACATAAATCTATTTTCGGAGAGATACACCGTGGAAGAAATGTCTGCATCTGGTTATCTTGGCCAATTCAATTTGCTGAAATAAAATGTTTGTTTTACTTTGTTTTGTATTACCTGATGATAATTTGCAAAAACATCATTTAAATTGTTTAGTTGGTCTTCTGTAGCTTGTTATACGAAATAGTGGTGTAACCAGAAGTTGTGGAACAACAAGCATAAAGCTGCTGCTGAGGACCTGCTGGATAAAATTCAAGTTATTTGTCGGAAAAACTTGTTTGGGTGAAGCGTCTCATAAGCTGACCATCGTTTGACAATTTCCAGCAATTAATTAACAGTTTAATTGCTTATTACTTACTGCGATTGAAAAAATTCTGAAAAAAAGAGATTAATTCCAAAATGTATGTTTTTTGCCATTACTGTACGAAATAACACAATACAATGAAGTGAAGTTAGTTGTGTTTCACTCATTTTTTTGACACATTCACAGGTATGGCAAAAGATACGAAATGAATAATTTTAAACATAGATGTCATCAAAACGAAATGTTTGATCAGAAAAAAGTTTCTTATGAGAGAAGTGAAAAAGGAGTTCAGTGAATTTTTTAAAAATTGATATAGAAAAAATTCCCTGACCGCTTCCCGAATTCCCTGACTTTCCCTGACCAAATTTTGTTCCCTGACTTTCCAGTTTAGCGGAAACCATGTATTGGAAAAGGACAGTGGCAAGGAAAAATGTAATAATAAAAATATATTAGCGAATAATAATTAAGATACGAGTACAAATTCATTTAAGTATATATATATTGTCACCCTTATTCATAAAGAAGAAATATTTAATTTAGATCTCGTGTTTAGGAAAACTACACGGGTGTATATAATAATTGCCAAAGGATTATAACAGTAGAAATAAATGGAATTTTTGAGTTAAGGACTGAAGTATTAGATCGTATACCTACCTAAAACTTTGAAAAAAGCCTTGCTAGTTTCTATAACATCTCTAAAACCATTTTAAGCTGGCAATGGCCAATAACGACTGAACCGAATGGCTCGGAGCCAATTGGCTTCGAACATTTTGTACTGGATAAATGTCAAAAAAGTTCGGCGCCGAACCATTTGGATATTCAACCAGTCGGAAAACCACGAACCAAATTGGTTCCGAGCCGTTCGGCTCGGTGGTGTATGGGCGGCTTAAAAGTTTATAGTCTCAAAAGAAAAGAAGTTGATATTTTTTTTTAAAGGGAACTCACAAGTTTTTAAACATTTACATATATAATTTGATAGCATCATAGCATTATATCTACATAAGTTGAGTGAGTTAAAATCTTAAGTAAGCTTGCTTCATTTTTGGAGTTCATTACAAATTCAAACAAATTGAATTACAAGGGACAGTTTTTGAAGAAAGCGATGAGACGAAAAATTATGGGTTCGGGTATCGCTAGAGTACTTTGAATATACAAATGTGTATTAATTCTCGTGTTCTGTATAGACATGATTGTTGAACATTTTGTCCAAAATGCTATCTTACTGCTGTGTGAACTATTACTGTCAAATAATGAAAAAAGAAAACAAAGTTTTATGAATATTTGTTTTGAGTTTCAAAAAATAAATGAAAATAAATTAGTTGCGCTACGGCGACAGCTCATGGACACCAGGGCATAAATATTGATGTTGTTGATATGAAAATTCGATTTACCTAGTAAACCCCAAACATAGAAAAGTGTTTTGCCTTAGTACTCCATTAGAGTCGATTCAAACCTTAGAATTGGTTAGACAACTCTGGCTAATGACTGAGCATGTAGTAACAGTAGTGAGTGAAGTGGGTGAGGTGAGGTGATACCAACTCGACTTTTTAGAGGTACATATTTTCATGAAATCTAGTTTAAAAAACTCAACCGCCCCTCACACGAAAAAAACAAAAACAAGATATAAAAGTAAGGCTAATGAAAGAATTTTATAAAATAAAATAAGTGGCGTAGTAGCAATTTACAAATTCAAGTCATATTATGCTGAAGATAAACAGAAAATCAAACCGTTTGTCTCAGCAAGGAAGAAACTCTGCTGCACACCATCCTTTTGTGGTACATCTTGATACACATTCTTCTATCCTGAATAACTATGTGGTGTCCGACAGTGTTTTTCTGAGGCCTCCACCGCTTCCCATCCCCAAGCACGATACTTTTGATCGTGTGTCAGTCTCCAAAGTATTTTTCTTGAGATTTTAAAGCACGAGCTTCAGCTGCTTCCCCAAAACTAAACAAAACTAAAAACAAACATGATCCATATAACATACAATATGCAGGTGTAGTATTTTTTGTTTAATATAAACATTCTTACCAAAAAGCTTTTGGTCCTAGTTTTGTGGAAGTTCGAATATAACTCTCGTAACACGTATTCGTTAAGCCCTTACCAACTTCCATGAACTTTTCAGTATGTTCATTACGTCTTGTATCCGCCCCAATGGCAAATAGATCACCTAATTTTAGAAGATTAAATGAAACAATCGACAAAATAAAAATTATAACAGTCTTGCTATCAAAAGAGGCCAAATGATACATTTTATTTTCAGGACGATCAAATTTCATGTCAGTAACATAAGTCAATCCACTAGGACTTGTCATAACCATAAGTTGAATGATTGCTGTCATGGCTTCATCAAACATTTGACGTGCTTCCTCATCAGCTTGTCCAGATTGCAACCAAGCCTTAAAAAGATACTCGTAGAAACTATCTCTTAGCGCACCGAGTGACATATGAGCTATAAGTAAACACAAATATGATAATTTCGAGAGTATTTAGAGAAAGATAATAGGCGTGTACCATCAACTGAGCGCTCCGAGCGCTCAAGGATTTTTTAAGTGAGACAAAAAATCTCAACTGGGCACTGAGATTTTTTGCGGAGATTTCTGATCCAAAAAATTCTTGGATTCACTATTCAATTTTTTTTCTCAGTCAAAACAGCTGTTTGTTTGACAACCAAGTTATAATTTTTTGAGGGTTTTCAAATAAAAAAGTGGCAAATAAATACAAAATAAAGACGGAATGTTGGTGAAAACTTAAACTAATTGAATAAGCTATAATCATTTTCATTAATTTCAATAAGTTTTTTGCTTTAACAATTAAATATTTAAAGAAAAGTTGAAATCTTATTTCCAAACTTGTATGAGAATAATAACACATGTTTTTTTTTTAAAGAGAGCGGAGAATGTTGTCCCACCAAATGATTCTGTCTCCGTAAATCTGACATTGAGCGCTCAATGAGCGCTCAGTTTGTGGCACACGCCTAATGTATAGTTAATTCTCACGTTGTCCCCATTTTCCAGTCTTTGGATTCAAATAATTGGGATCAATACCTTCAGGTTTTTCGATTTCCTTCAAAACTTGTCTAATAGTTTGTACTCTTTATCGGTACAATGAATTCCCAGTAATATCACTCAAATAAGAGAATTCCAAATGCAATGTTTTAAATTCAGGCAGAATTGAACTTCCACCCGATGCCCAGCCATAGTTTTTGCTCATTCCGGTCTTAACGTTCACCAAAGCATACGGAATACCAGTTGGTGTTTGGAAGGCAGGTAAAAGTTTATCCGCTATATGTTGAGCTTTCTCCTTGTACATTGAATCGCCGGTAAACGCGTACAATGTCAAAAGTTTCAAATTTGAAAAGATTTTCTTTTTAAGTAGCGAACTGCTATTTTCGAACACTCTGGCTCTCCTGTTTCAGCATCAACTTCAATAATTTTGAGCTGGGCAGGAGGCTCACATTTAGCAAAGATGTATTCTACTTCACCAATTTCGACATCCTGAAACTGAAAGAATAACAGATTTTAAGTAAGTTATTTATATACTATAGAACTATATACTATACTATAGAACTGCTGCTATCATCGCCTGTGTTACTGCTTGATGACGCTGTCCCCGCTACTGATGAGGCTGCTGCCGCCGCGCCGTGCGTGGGTAGATGTTCCAATTGATGAAACGGCTGCCATTCGTGTTGGCACAGGCACGTGATGTCCAGTCGCCATTCGAAGTAAGTCTTGGGCGTTATTCCTAAAAATTGAAACCATTTTTAGCAAAACATATTAAGCTATAGGTACTATAAATTTAGTTCTACATGATTGGGTCGCTCTTCCTGTTGGTTGTTGGCCAGAATTGGGTTTATTTCACCAGGTCGGTCTGTCGATGTACATCATCTCGTGACAAAGTGGACACTTATCTTGGACATAAATCTATTTTCGGAGAGATACACCGTGGAAGAAATATCTGCATCTGGTTATCTTGGCCAATTCAATTTGCTGAAATAAAATGTTTTTTTTACTTTGTTTTGTATTACCTGATGATAATTTGCAAAAACATCATTTAAATTCTTTAGTTGGTCTTCTGTAGCTTGTTATACGAAATAGTGGTGTAACCAGAAGTTGTGGAACAACAAGCATAAAGCTGCTGCTGAGGACCTGCTGGATAAAATTCAAGTTATTTGTCGGAAAAACTTGTTTGGGTGGAGCGTCTCATAAGCTGACCATCGTTTGACAATTTCCAGCAATTAATTAACAGTTTAATTGCTTATTACTTACTGCGATTGAAAAAATTCTGAAAAAAAGAGATTAATTCCAAAATGTATGTTTTTTGCCATTACTGTACGAAATAACACAATACAATGAAGTGAAGTTAGTTGTGTTTCACTCATTTTTTTGACACATTCACAGGTATGGCAAAAGATACGAAATGAATAATTTTAAACATAGATGTCTTCAAAACGAAATGTTTGATCAGAAAAAAGTTTCTTATGAGAGAAGTGAAAAAGGAGTTCAGTGAATTTTTTAAAAATTGATATAGAAAAAATTCCCTGACCGCTTCCCGAATTCCCTGACTTTCCCTGACCAAATTTTGTTCCCTGACTTTCCAGTTTAGCGGAAACCATGTATTGGAAAAGGACAGTGGCAAGGAAAAATGTAATAATAAAAATATATTAGCGAATAATAATTAAGATACGAGTACAAATTCATTTAAGTATATATATATTGTCACCCTTATTCATAAAGAAAAAATATTTAATTTAGATCTCGTGTTTAGGAAAACTACACGGGTGTATATAATAATTGCCAAAGGATTATAACAGTAGAAATAAATGGAATTTTTGAGTTAAGGACTGAAGTATTAGATCGTATACCTACCTAAAACTTTGAAAAAAGCCTTGCTAGTTTCTATAACATCTCTAAAACCATTTTAAGCTGGCAATGGCCAATAACGACTGAACCGAATGGCTCGGAGTCAAAAAAGTTCGGCGCCGAACCATTTGGATATTCAACCAGTCGGAAAACCACGAACCAAATTCGTTCCGAGCCGTTCGGCTCGGTGGTGTATGGGTGGCTTAAAAGTTTATAGTCTCAAAAGAAAAGAAGTTGATATATTTTTTTAAAGGGAACTCACAAGTTTTTAAACATTTACATATATAATTTGATAGCATCATAGCATTATATCTACATAAGTTGAGTGAGTTAAAATCTTAAGTAAGCTTGCTTCATTTTTGGAGTTCATTACAAATTCAAACAAATTGAGTTACAAGGGACAGTTTTTGAAGAAAGCGATGAGACGAAAAATTATGGGTTCGGGTATCGCTAGAGTACTTTGAATATACAAATGTGTATTAATTCTCGTGTTCTGTATAGACATGATTGTTGAACATTTTGTCCAAAATGCTATCTTACTGCTGTGTGAACTATTACTGTCAAATAATGAAAAAAGAAAACAAAGTTTTATGAATATTTGTTTTGAGTTTCAAAAAATAAATGAAAATAAATTAGTTGCGCTACGGCGACAGCTCATGGACACCAGGGCATAAATATTGATGTTGTTGATATGAAAATTCGATTTACCTAGTAAACCCCAAACATAGAAAAGTGTTTTGCCTTAGTACTCCATTAGAGTCGATTCACACCTTAGAATTGGTTAGACAACTCTGGCTAATGACTGAGCATGTAGTAACAGTAGTGAGTGAAGTGGGTGAGGTGATGTGATACCAACTCGATTTTCTAGAGGTACATATTTTCATGAAATCTAGTTTAAAAAACTCAACCGCCCCTCACACGAAAAAAACAAAAACAAGATATAAAAGTAAGGCTAATGAAAGAATTTTATAAAATAAAATAAGTGGCGTAGTAGCAATTTACAAATTCAAGTCATATTATGCTGAAGATAAACAGAAAATCAAACCGTTTGTCTCAGCAAGGAAGAAACTCTGCTGCACACCATCCTTTTGTGGTACATCTTGATACACATTCTTCTATCCTGAATAACCATGTGGTGTCCGACAGTGTTTTTCTGAGGCCTCCACCGCTTCCCATCCCCAAGCACGATACTTTTGATCGTGTGTCAGTCTCCAAAGTATTTTTCTAGAGATTTTAAAGCACGAGCTTCAGCTGCTTCCCCAAAACTAAACAAAACTAAAAACAAACATGATCCATATAACATACAATATGCAGGTGTAGTATTTTTTGTTTAATATAAACATTCTTACCAAAAAGCTTTTGGTCCTAGTTTTGTGGAAGTTCGAATATAACTCTCGTGACACGTATTCGTTAAGCCCTTACCAACTTCCATGAACTTTTCAGTATGTTCATTACGTCTTGTATCCGCTCCAATGGCAAATAGATCACCTAATTTTAGAAGATTAAATGAAACAATCGACAAAATAAAAATTATAACAGTCTTGCTATCAAAAGAGGCCAAATGATACATTTTATTTTCAGGACGATCAAATTTCATGTCAGTAACATAAGTCAATCCACTAGGACTTGTCATAACCATAAGTTGAATGATTGCTGTCATGGCTTCATCAAACATTTGACGTGCTTCCTCATCAGCTTGTCCAGATTGCAACCAAGCCTTAAAAAGATACTCGTAGAAACTATCTCTTAGCGCACCGAGTGACATATGAGCTATAAGTAAACACAAATATGATAATTTCGAGAGTATTTAGAGAAAGATAATAGGCGTGTACCATCAACTGAGCGCTCCGAGCGCTCAAGGATTTTTTAAGTGAGACAAAAAATCTCAACTGAGCACTGAGATTTTTTGCGGAGATTTCTGATCCAAAAAATTCTTGGATTCACTATTCAATTTTTTTTCTCAGTCGAAACAGCTGTTTGTTTGACAACCAAGTTATAATTTTTTGAGGGTTTTCAAATAAAAAAGTGGCAAATAAATACAAAATAAAGACGGAATGTTGGTGAAAACTTAAACTAATTGAATAAGCTATAATCATTTTCATTAATTTCAATAAGTTTTTTGCTTTAACAATTAAATATTTAAAGAAAAGTTGAAATCTTATTTCCAAACTTGTATGAGAATAATAACACATGTTTTTTTTTAAAGAGAGCGGAGAATGTTGTCCCACCAAATGATTCTGTCTCCGTAAATCTGACATTGAGCGCTCAATGAGCGCTCAGTTTGTGGCACACGCCTAATGTATAGTTAATTCTCACGTTGTCCCCATTTTCCAGTCTTTGGATTCAAATAATTGGGATCAATACCTTTAGGTTTTTCGATTTCCTTCAAAACTTGTCTAATAGTTTGTACTCTTTATCGGTACAATGAATTCCCAGTAATATCACTCAAATAAGAGAATTCCAAATGCAATGTTTTAAATTCAGACAGAATTGAACTTCCACCCGATGCCCAGCCATAATTTTTGCTCATTCCGGTCTTAACGTTCACCAAAGCATACGGAATACCAGTTGGTGTTTGGAAGGCAGGTAAAAGTTTATCCGCTATATGTTGAGCTTTCTCCTTGTACATTGAATCGCCGGTAAACGCGTACAATGTCAAAAGTTTCAAATTTGAAAAGATTTTCTTTTTAAGTAGCGAACTGCTATTTTCGAACACTCTGGCTCTCCTGTTTCAGCATCAACTTCAATAATTTGGAGCTGGGCAGGAGGCTCACATTTAGCAAAGATGTTTTCTACTTCGCCAGTCTCGACATTCTGAAACTGAAAGAATAACAGATTTTAAGTAAGTTATTTATATACTATAGAACTATATACTATACTATAGAACTGCTGCTATCATCGCCGGTGTTACTGCTTGATGACGCTGTCCCCGCTACTCATGAGGCTGCTGCCGCCGCGCCGTGCGTCGGGAGATGTTCCAATTGATGAAACGGCTGCCATTCGTGTTGGCACAGGCTCGTGATGTCCAGTCGCCATTCGAAGTAAGTCTTGGGCGTTATTCCTAAAAATTGAAACAATTTTTAGCAAAACATATTAAGCTATAGGTACTAGACATTTAGTTCTACATGATTGGGTCGCTCTTCCTGTTGGTTGTTGGCCACAATTGGGTTTATTTCACCAGGTCTGTCGATATACATCATCTCGTGACAAAGTGGACACTTATCTTGGACATAAATCTATTTTCGGAGAGATACACCGTGGAAGTAATGTCTGCATCTGGTTATATTGGCCAATTCAATTTGCTGAAATAAAATGTTTTTTTACTTTGTTTTGTATTACCTGATGATAATTTGCAAAAACATCATTTAAATTCTTTAGTTGGTCTTCTGTAGCTTGTAAAACGAAATAATGGTGTAACCAGAAGTTGTGGAACAACAAGCATAAAGCTGCTGCTGAGGACCTGCTGGATAAAATTCAAGTTATTTGTCGGAAAAACTTGTTTGGGTGAAGCGTCTCATAAGCTGACCATCGTTTGACAATTTCCAGCAATTAATTAACAGTTTAATTGCTTATTACTTATTGCGATTGAAAAAATTCTGAAAAAAAAGAGATATTATTTCCAAAATGTATGTTTTTTGCCATTACTGTACGAAATAACACAATACAATGAAGTGTAGTTAGTTGTGTTTCACTCATTTTTTTGACACATTCACAGGTATGGCAAAAGATACGAAATGAATAATTTTAAACATAGATGTCATCAAAACGAAATGTTTGATCAGAAAAAAGTTTCTTATGAGAGAAAGTGAAAAAGGAGTTCAGTGAATTTTTTAGAAATTGATATAGAAAAAATTCCCTGACCGCTTCCCGAATTCCCTGACTTTCCCTGACCAAATTTTGTTCCCTGACTTTCCAGTTTAGCGGAAACCATGTATTGGAAAAGGACAGTTGCAAGGAAAAATATAATAATAAAAATATATTAGCGAATAATAATTAAGATACGAGTACAAATTCATTTAAGTATTGTAACCGATTTTATTATAATTATTCACAGAAAAACAATTTATAATCAAAATAAACGAGAGCTTTCGCACCGACGACAACGACGAAACATACCTATGACAGCGACAGTACAAGTTACAACAATTATGTAATTCTAATTACTATTGATGCATACAGAAAAATGCCGAGCTTTTAAGTTTTCGGAGGGGGTAAGAGGTACAGGTAGAATAAATAGATCGTAATAGTCTTATAAGTTTTTCTTACGATCTAGCCTTAGGATATGTTTAACAACATTGGTTTACCTTTCTCTCGGCAACGAAGTTGTGTCAACATTCCTGAAGCAACTTTTAAGAGAGGGTTGAGTTGGCAGGAATTATAGGATCTTTGACTCGAGAATGAAAGTTTTCACCTAATGATGTCAATGATCCTGGAATTTATGAAACTTAAAAGTTTTGCAGAATTTCCAATGTCGGTTAGTGATAGGATAGAGAAAAACTGCTATGGCAAAGCTAAAATTCTTCTTCATTGTGCTAGTCGAACATCTTAGTCTTCAATTTTTAAATCACGCGCCGCTGTTGCAATACATGTACCTATACATACCTACATATAAGAAATTAGTTTTTTTTGCAAGTACCTAACTAATTACATTCACGTATATGTACGTTCAATTCAAATTTAAAAACTCGTTTTTATTAAAAATTTTTTGAATTAATTTATTAGGTAAACGGGTGCAAATAATTTAACGATTTGTTTTTAGTGCCAGAACAAAAAAAAAATATCAAAAAAAGGCTATAAGCCTTCAGAAAGGTAAATTGTAAAAATTTGTTCTTTGTTTAAGTGTAAAATTCATTTTTTTGTATAGAAAAAATCTTAGGCGGTTGTCATTACCAACCGCCCCAATCTTTTAAAATTTCCCGAGGAAAATTGTGTATGTGTTCGCTTTTCCGGTCGATGATTTTCAAATCACTCAACAACGAACATCATAATTACACCTATACCTACTTAAATCATTTAGCCAGCATTTCCTGCAGCTACCGTAAGACGTCAGTGATACCCATACCTACTGTTATACGATTTCGCCACAAGGAAATTAACAAAGAAGGTAGCCAAGATCGTCTAGAGGTTGAGTTATAGGAAAGAAGATCCAGGGTTCAATCCCTAAAATTACCAGAAACCAAAGTGGGAAAAACATTTTTTTTTTGTGATTCATATAGAATTTTTTTTATTAAAAGTAGAGTAGTTGCTTCAATTATATTTTTTTTTTTGATAAAGTCTAAATTTCATTAATTGCGACCTGTGTTAACGATTGCATGAAAAACGATTTTAATATAAGAGTGTTAAAAGCGGGAAACGTAAAATTTTAAAATATCTCGATCCGCGGATTAATATATATATATATATACAAGTGATTATCGGTACAAAAAGGTACCTTTAAAGGGAGGGTACCATCTTTAACAAACACATATACACCAGTTGCAGTGGCCACTTCAGCAAGAGTTTAAGGGTGAGTTTTTTGTTTATACCCATATTTTAATATACACTTTTGTTGAATATATAAATTAATTAGTACGCGAATCGAGGGGAGGGTTGAACGGGGGATAATTGTATAATACTAAGAAGAAAAAGTGAAAGAAAAGACAAAAGAGGTACTGAATACCCAAAGTAGGTAATAAATCGACGTTTTTAATATTTTAATAATTTGAAAAGTTTCTTTAATCAGCAACAGGGTTTTATTTATTTATTTATTTATTTATTTATTTCGTCAATCAAGTTACAAAACTTTATGGAGACTATATAATATAAACTAGAAAATAAATAACATATTTACATAGTAATACAAATTATAATATTTACAATGAGTTTAATATATCTTTCTTAACACTTATCCTACTTTTATTAAAATCAATGGCAAAACCAAAATCATTTAAAGCAATACAAGAACTAGTAATTGGATTATGTTTTGCATAACTCCTGCTATGATAAGGAACATATAAGAAACTTTCATCTCTTGGACGTAAAAAACGAGAAGGTGCATAAATATTGTACATTGAAAGTAGCATCGGACAGTTAATATTTGAATTGAGTATATCAAACGCAAAAAGAGCAGAATATAATTTTCTTCTATGTTCTAGAGGTTTTACATCAATAAGAGCACATCTGATCTCATAAGATCGAAGAATTGCATTCCTTAAAGTTTTTCGCAATGCAAACCTAGTAAATCTTTTTTGTATTTTTTCAATTCGAAGGATACTTGTTTGAGTATATGGGTTCCAAATAACGCAACAATACTCTAGCAAAGGTCTAACAATAGATAAATACAAAGTTTTAAGGGTGTAAGGATCTTCAAAAGTCTTTGAATTTCGTATAATGAAACCCAACATCGAATTAGCCCTGGAAATATCTTGGTCAATTTGAAGAGAAAAACTGATTTTAGAATCAAAGATAACCCCGAGGTCTTTTTGACTCATTGATCTTTGTAGGTATTGATCATCAATTTTGTAATCAAAACATATAGGATTGAGTATTCTTGCATAAGTAACAACACAACATTTATTATTATTGAAATATAGTCCATTTAGCTTACACCAGTGAACTAAGTTATCGAGATCATTTTGAATTTTACTCGCATCTAGTGGAGATCTAATACAACTAAAAATCTTAAGGTCGTCGGCATATAATAAGTACTTTGAATATGAAATGTAATTTGGTAAATCATTAATGAAAAGAATGAAAAGGAGCGGTCCAAGATGGCTGCCCTGGGGTACACCGGAAAAATTGTCGATTTCATTTGACAGTACATTACCAATTTTGACATATTGTTTTCGTCCAACTAAATAACTGTGAATCCATTTAAGAAGTGCGGAGTGAAATCCAAATAGTTCAAGTTTTTTTACAAGAACATTGTGTTGTACACGGTCAAAAGCTTTTGAAAAGTCGGTATAAATAACGTCAACGTGATAACGGTTCTCTAAACTACAAAGACAGTAATTAGTAAATAAAGATAAATTAGTTGTTGTAGATCTTCCACTCATAAACCCATGTTGGTTTTCAGAAATATGATTTTGAAACAAATTATAAAGTTTGTTTTTTACTATTGCTTCAAATACTTTAGGTATTAGCTGAAGCTTAGCAATTGGTCTGTAATTTTCAACGGAACATTTAGATCCAGACTTGTGCAGAGGAGTTATCAATGAATGTTTCCAAGTATCCAAAAATACACCTTGTCGTAGAGATAAATTGAATATATAGCAGAGTGGACCAGCTAGATTTAATTTACAGTTCTTTAAAAGAAGCGGTGGGATATTATCTGGTGCAACAAAAAAACTATTATCTAGAGATGTTAAAGCTTCCAATACATCATCAATAGATAAGTGTAGGCAACCAGCCTCAACATTAGAATTATAATTGCTAATTATTTGATCATTATTAATATTTAACGCAATAAAGTTCGATTGGAAAAAAGAAGCGAAATTGTTACAAATTACATTTAGATTATCAGAAGAGATACCTTTATACGACACATTAGATGGAATCCTAAGCGATTTACGTTTTGCATTGAGAAATGACCAAAAACATTTAGAATCATTTTTAATCTTAGTCTCCAGAGACCAAATATATTGCCTATAGGTAAAATTTTTCAAAAATTCGTATTCTTTCCGTGTTTGATAAAATTGCTCACGAAAAACCGCCGAAATCTTACTTTTTTTATGAAGTTTATTCAGAACATTTTTCAGTCTCTATAGACTTTTGTTAAACCAAACTGGTCTTTTTGAATTTTTTAAATACTTAATAGGAACGAAATTTAAAATTGCAGAGTCTAAAATGTTCCGAAACATAGCAAAAGCTAGCTCTAAATCAGTACAATTAAAAATAAGTTGCCAGTCAACTGATTGTAAATAATTATTCATAGATAAAAAATCAGCATTTTTAAAATCATGTTTCTGCTCTACATTACAAGAAGATTTCGACTCTATTAAAACTGAAAAATTAAAAGTAATTTCAAGTGCTTTGTGATGAACACTATTCTCAAGCAAATTAAAACTAGCTTCATTTAAGGAAGCTTCAAGATTCTTATCAATAAAAACCAAATCTAAAATACGGCCTATGGAATTATAAACATTGTTTATCTGGTACATATTCAAAGCAGTTAAATTATCAATTACATTATACTCAAAATCTTTAGATACATTGTAAGGAAACAATTGATTTTCATCATTTGAAAATATCCATTTAACATCAGGTAAATTAAAATCCCCAAGAATTATACAGTACGAATTATCATCAATATTTTTTGCAATTTGTTCTATATTTCTTATGTGAGAATCATAAATAGAATATTCAGATGAAGGCGGAATATAAGAAACAAAAAAATAAACATGAATAGATCCAGAATCAGCAAAAATAGGTAAATCTACACATACGCAAATTTGCTCAATAAAAGTATTAGATAAAATAATTTCTTTACTTGAATAATTATTGCGAATAGCAAATAAAATACCTCCACCTCTACTTAAACCAGTCAGCTCACAGGAACGATCTTTCCGGAAAACATTATAATCAGATGTAAAGAACTCAGTTGACAGAAAATTATCATTTAACCATGTTTCGGTGAGAGTGATAATGTCATATGACGAATCAGCAGCAGCAATAAAAAATTCATTTGATTTTGTCCTCATACCTCCAGCATTGTAATAGAACATGGAAAAGTGTCCGTGTCCATTTAAAAAAGCACTGTCAAAAGTATTGTTTACGTTAAAACACTCTGTTGGTGTGGGTGCAACTCGTTTTTTGGACGGCTTACGAATTGTTTTATTTGAACTCCAACTGGCCAGATGGAAGTTTGTAGAGCAGCATTAAATGATGCAGTTGGGACACCAAGTTTGAGATTCATAAAATGGAGAGTTGAAATATCTGTTTCTTTTTTAACTAATTTGTGACAAACCAAGTTTGTCTTTGGCAAATTGAGTCTACGAGCAACGTAATTTATAACACATTCTTCAGTGACTGTTATACTTAGTCGGGAGACATGCAAAAAACGTAGCCGAGGTACAGATGGAAGAGCAGCAAATACATCAGCATCAGCATCAATGCCAAACAGCTGTTTTTGTTTTTTGTTGCGAACACCAGACCAGGGAAGTTGGTTATTTTCAGCACGTTCATCTTATTCAACAACAGCAACATTTTGATCAGCAACAGCAACACCAGTTTTATCAACATCAGCAGCAGTCGCATCAGCATCAGCACCAGCAACAGCAGCAACGGTGTTATCAACATTTGAAATTTCAGCAGCAGCAACATCAAACTTCTCCGATGAGAGAAAAGGAGACACAACGTCTGTCTTATTAGAAACAACGGCAGATAAATCATCCATTATGGTAGGAGATGATGATGATTTTGTCTGTTCGGCAAGACAAGCAGTATTAGCCGGAGGGAGACAGTCAGTTAACAAAACTCTGCGTTTTTTCAACAATTCACGATCTTGAGGAGTAGATGCCCCCACAAGTGCAACTCTTCTATCAACGGAGGTAGAGAACCGTTTTTTATTAACACCAGGCATGGGGATTCTCTGTGCACGAGTAGAACCACGAATATTGCGACTAGCATTTAATTTCGATATATTAGAGCTCGATGGTTTTGTTGCCATATAGGGGAATTTTATATTTTAATTGAATTTGAGTTACATTCTAGAAAATTGTTAAATAATTAACTTTTAAATTTTAATAAACTCTGTATATTTATGAGTTTAAATGATTATTACTTAAATTAAAATCTTTATAATATATTTTTGAAAATGAAACCAATTTTTTTAATTTACTCTTGAAGATTTTAAGAATGGACTTGATGTCAGAATAAAAGTTTTTTTTAAAGGGATGAGAGGGAGGAAACGAGAAGGATGAAGATTTAAAAAGGGGAAGAAGCCTAGGAAAGGGGTTGCTCTAGCGAGGGAGGCAACCAAGGTAGGGAGGGTTGAGGCGATTACTCGCGCATCACAACACCGAGATGCAATGTCACTGGAAAATTTTGTTTGTAATGTGTTATGGTCCAAGAACCTCACCAAGGCTGAGCTACGGGTTCGATTACTGCCAGCAAGGACCTAAAGGCAAAACAGCACGTTACAAAATGGCTCCCATAACGTGGAGCCCACTATCTGAAGATAAAAGATAGTGTGGCTAGATTTTTTTTGAGCCTTTCAGTTTTTTTTTTTTCAATTAGTTTTTTTCAGTTAACTCTTTTTTAATTATTTCTTAAATTTTTTTTTCTTTCAACATTTAAATTTTTTTTATACAGATTTTGTTTTAACAATTTTCAATAATCGGTGGTGGCTGCACCTTTCTTGTGAGTCCCGGTTACTGGGTGTAAAGCACTTGGTACCGCGTTGCCGCAGGGAAGGGGCAGTCATCCAACAACTAAATATACAAAGTGTGGGCTAGGGAGTCCGAGTCTTTGGGTATCGGCATAACAGGTATTCAAATGGCCGGATACCTGAGCACACACTTGAAATTATCAACGTTTGGAAGAGACCCTTTGATGCAAGAGCCGTCTTCGGAGGTCCTTCCAAAGAACATTATTTTTACATTCTCCGAGGTTTTCAGAGCCTTCACTGATGGAATGATTCGTCAGCCGATGTCCTGAAAGCTAAGGAGAAAAACAATTAATTTTTTTTAAATCACTAGTTGCAATAGTAACGGTAATACCTACTTGTAGTATATTTTAATTTTGTTTGCTCATTTTTTTTTTTGGCTCGCAGAACAACGGCTTCTTCTTCATAATGAATTGACATCCTTCTCAAATCCGATCTCTCATCCTTTTACATTTTATGAACAATACATTTTTTTTAAATTTTTAGAAAGTTTTAAAAGTGTTTTCTTTTGAAAATTTCGAAAAATAGTTTGAACTTAATGTTACTATTTTATTTTTCATATTTTTTAACAAATATTTTATTAATTTTTTTAAGCTTTTGATATTTTTTTTTGAATTACATACATATTGATTTTATATTAAATCATTTTCACCACATTGGTGCTAGTTGCTTTTTGAAATCAAGGGTTTCGGTGATTCGACTTTGGATTTTCGAGGGTTTTCGAATTTTCGAAAAATTTTATGGGAATAGCAAAACTTTCGTCTACGATTTGATTCCAGTGTTTTTGGTTTTTGTTTTTCCTTTTACATAGCTGGCGGACATTGGAAGTTCTGAGAACAAATTTTTTTAGTTTTTTTTCAGGATTTGACATTGTTTTGTGAAATTTTTTCTTCTCTATTCGAAATTTAGATTTTCGCCATACTAACTATTCTCTTGGGGTCTGAGTGGGTAAAAATCGAGAGTTTGTTGTTGAAGAGGTATGAGTAGAAGTCGTCGGATTTCACTTCACGACAACTTGAGCGTTATCTACGCGAATTCTGAGGCTCGGTTCGAGGAATTTTATCGAAAATTTCGGACTACGATCGATCGTTTCAACTTGGATAATTCGTTCAGCTTTTCTGAAGATCTGAACTCATTAGTTTTAAACTTAATTTCCACCATGTCAAACGAAAATAATGGAGATGTGGACGAGTTGGCAAATCAGGACAACGAAGTACCTGCAAACGCCCAGCGGAACAATTCCGTCGAAGATTTGGCCGTTCGCATTGAGCGGGGAATGATGGACAACCAGAGCAACCCCAATCAAACATCAAATTAGACGACAAAAATATCCTAATTGCCCGTACAGAAGTCCCTGAAGAAAGCATTCCAAACAAAATCCTGGAAAGGTCAACACCTATAAGTCCTCCATCAACTCAGTCTCATCCTGTAGTTACCTACGCTTTGAAATCACTGCATGAGCGATAGCTGAACTATTATAAAGTTCGTTCTCGAATTTTCGGAACTAGTAATAGTTCAGCTAGCGTTCAAAAATGCCGGCGTCGGTTTCGAAAACGAAAAAAGTTTCAAAAAGAAATCGTGGCAACAATTATTTCCTCGAATACAGATGGTAGGATGTATGCAAAGGTCCAGCTTAACAATGAGTCGGTTTTTGGCTTATTGGATAGCGGGGCATCCATCTCCGTACTAGGTAGTGAGTGTTGGGACTTAATGAAAAGAATTGGAGTGGATGTGAAGCCATATAAAAATATTGTACGAACTGCAGATGGCAAGTCGCATGATATCATTGGTCATTGCGAAATTCAGACCACGTACAATGGCATCACGAAGCGCCTTTCTTTTTATCTGATTCCCAATCTTACTCAATCACAGTATTTGGGGATGAATTTTTGGCGAGAATTAAATATAATGCCACAAATAAGCGAAATTCGAGCCGACGTCGGAGTAGGTGAAGAGGAGGTTAGCTTCAAGGATGAGGCTGAATTGAACAATCTCTCGCCTGAACAAAGCCTCCAACTTGAAAAAGTTAAAAATTTGTTTCCTAACTTTGTCGTTTTAGGGCTGGGTAAGACAACACTTGGTTGTCACGTCGTCGATACGGGAAACGCGGTCCCGATCAAATCCCGGCATTATCCATTGTCTCCAGTTCGTCAGGAGGAAGCTTACAAAGAATTGGACCGTATGCTAGGACTTGGGGTTATCGAGGTCAGTAATTCTCCTTGGAGTTGCCCTGTGGTTTTAGTTAGAAAACCCGGCAAGGTTCGACTGTGTTTAGACTTTCGAAAAGTAAACGCAGTCACAGTTAAGGATGCATATCCGTTGCCTCACATAGAAGGCTTACTCAGCCGTATAAAAGACACACATTTTATAACGGGGATTGATTTAAAAGACGCGTATTGGCAGATACCATTCGACGAGAAGTCGCGAGAAAAGACCGCTTTTGCAGTACCCGGTAGACCTCTCTACCAATTTAAGGTTATGTCGTTCGGTTTGAGCAACGCGGGTCAAACAATGAGTAGGGTAATCGATCAAGTGGTGCCAAGTTCTCTACGCGAAAATGTGTTCGTATATTTAGACGATCTTCTGATTTGTACGGCTGATTTTGAGTCACACATGCGTATCCTTAACGAGGTGGCTGCCTGTCTGCGCAGGGCAAATCTAACTATTAACCTCGATAAAAGCAAGTTTTGCATGCGGGAGATCAAGTATCTCGGATACATAGTTGGCCAAGGTATTTTGAAAACCAATCCTGACAAAATTGAGACAATGGTTAATTTTCCCGTTCCCACGACTCTAAGACAGGTTAGGAGATTTTTGGGTTTAACGGGTTGGTATCCGAGGTTCATTAAGAACTATTCCGATCTGGCAGCTCCACTAACAGATTGCCTTAAGAGGAAGAAAAATTTTGAGCTAACACCTGAAGCTCTGGAGGGGTTTGATAAACTGAAGACTGCACTTTCCTCGGCACCGGTGTTGTCACAACCAGATTTCACGAAACCGTTCACTATACAATGTGACGCCTCTTCGGAGGGAGTGGGTGGTGTTCTCTTTCAATTGAATGAGAACGACGACGAGAGGCCAATTGCATATGTGTCGAAGAAGCTAAACAAGGCTCAGAAAAACTACACAGTTACTGAGCAGGAATGTCTAGCAGCAGTCCTAAGTATACGAAAATTTAGGCCTTACGTTGATGGGTTGCCTTTCAAGGTCATAACGGACCATTCAAGTTTAAAATGGTTGATGTCGATGAAGGAGCTGAGTGGAAGACTCGCTCGATGGAGTTTGGAACTCCAAGGTTATGATTTTAGCATCGAACATCGGAAAGGATCCCTCAACGTAGTGCCAGATACGATATCTCGTATGGACATGGAAGAGGTTACTGCGAAAGTAACCGTGGAAGAGAATGAGCTTGGTGAAGCTTCATCGAAAATGCTATGTGGCGAGATTGACCATGACTCGGTGGAATTCGATTCGGAGCAATACTCCCAATTGAGAGAGAGCATCGTTTCGAATCAAGCTGCTCTTCCTGACCTAGTTGTATCGGGAAAATTTATATATAAAAGGGTTAGGTTCAGGACAGGCGTGGTGAACGAGGAGGACTCATTATGGCGCCTTTGGTTGCCCGATGCACTCACCCACAAATGCATTGAATTGTCTCACAATACCCATATGAGTTGTCATAGTGGCTTAGCGAAGACGTACGCCCGTATAAGAGACAAGTATTATTGGCCAAAAATGGTAAAAGACATCAAGGCATTTGTGAGTGAATGCGATACCTGCAAGATGGTAAAGGCCCCTAACGCGATTCTTCGTCCCCCAATCACCAAGCAGGTTGTAACCGAAAGGCCCATTCAGAGACTGTATGTGGACTTCTTGGGGCCATATCCGCGTACTAAGCGAGGAAATGTGTATGTCTTCATTGTAGTGGACCACTTCACAAAATTCACGTTCTTAAAAGCCATGCCTAAAGCGACATCTTCTAGGGTAGTACAGTATCTCGAGAACGAAATCTTTCATACTTTCGGGACCCCTGAGTTCATTCATTCTGACAACGGATGTCAGTTTGTCTCCAATGAGTTCAAAAACTTAATGGCAGACTACGGCATAAGGCATGTGCGTACGGCGTTGTATTCGCCGGAGGCCAACATATCCGAAAGGGTCAACCGGAGCGTTCTAAGCAAGCTGAGAGTATTGATTTCGAAAGAGCAAAATGACTGGGATGTGCATCTGTCAAGTATCGCGTGCGCCTTGCGCTCAGATTTGCACGAATCGTTAGGCAGTCAACCATATTTTGCTCTTTTCGGTCAAAACATGATATCTCACGGCTCTTCGTATCGAATACTACGAGACTTAAAAGCGTTAGGAGACCCGGATATGTTGGTCACGCCTACCGCTCTAAAAACTGCACTCGCGAGACAGAAGTTGTCAGAGAATTTACTTAGGGCACACGTAAAGTCAAAAAACACTTATAACTCACGTTCAAAACAGGTTGTTTATCGCGAAGGCCAAGAAGTTTTCCATAGAAATTTCGCTCAAAGCAAGTTCGTCCAGGGAATTAACGCCAAACTGCTGCCAAATTTTTTAAAATCCCGCATAAGAAGAGTTGTAGGTAACTGCATGTATGAATTAGAAACGCGAGCTGGTAAACTCATAGGCATTTTCCATGCCAAAGACATACGGCAGTAAACACCCTGTAACGAAACAAAATAAAACACAAAGTATCTATTTTTAGAGATAAATCTTATAATTGTAACTTATCTGATGATAATATCTGCCCAGCTAGTTAAATGGGTTCGCGACCCACGTTGTTTGTGGATAAAATTAAATTTTGTTTTATTGTGATCAATGTTTAACACTTGCTGGCAAAAGAAACTTTGGATTTAAATCCTTTATGAACAAATTGTTTACGCGCCTTCCTCGAATTTAAAATAGAAAAGAAAAATATTGATGCACGGCACTGTAAACAACCGATTTAGGTGGCAACACGAAACGATTTTCTTTTAAATTTTCATTATTTTATTTTACCGACGGCAAAACAATAACGTGCAGAATACCCACAAAAACAAATAATTTTTCATTTTACCGGCGGCAAAACACATCTATCATAGATGAACACCTTTTTGTTTGTTTACATTTTTTTTTTACCGTTGTGAAATTATCATAGGTATCTTGTTGACTTTTCAATTACAACAATTAAACGAAATTTTTTTTCACTGCTTTATATTATCACCTTGCGTTTCACACTATCCTACGAGCAAATAAGGGGAAAAGCAATACATCCGTCTCATTCACGTCCGACGGTAAAGCATTTTTTTTTTATTACCGTTTTGTTTACGTTTACATTTTTTTTTTTTTTGATATGCACTGAATATTATTTTAGTTAATCTTTTTATAATTCCATAGATATTTTATTTTAACATTTTAATAGGTATTGATTTTTTTTGCATTCTTTTCACTTGTACTGAAACCGATCCAATCATATTCGCATCCTTAATCATGAGCATAAAGCACAGGAAAGGAATTCTCTATTCGCACTTAAATAATTTTTACCACTATTATAAATTTTTTTGCACAACCGACCGAGTTGTAATTGCGTGGGTTCATTTGCATATTCCAGATATTGTTTTATCCGGAAAAAGCAAAGCCCTGTAACCGATTTTATTATAATTATTCACAGAAAAACAATTTAAATAAATAATCAAAATAAACGAGAGCTTTCGCACCGACGACAACGATGAAACATACCTATTACAGCGACAGTACAAGTAGGTAGATACCTATATGCATACAATTATGTAATTCTAATTACTATTGATGCATACAGAAAAATGCCGAGCTTTTAAGTTTTCGGAGGGGGTAAGAGGTACAGGTAGAATAAATAGATCGTAATAGTCTTATAAGTTTTTCTTACGATCTAGCCTTAGGATATGTTTAACAACATTGGTTTACCTTTCTCTCGGCAACGAAGTTGTGTCAACATTCCTGAAGCAACTTTTAAGAGAGGGTTGAGTTGGCAGGAATTATAGGATCTTTGACTCGAGAATGAAAGTTTTCACCTAATGATGTCAATGATCCTGGAATTTATGAAACTTAAAAGTTTTGCAGAATTTCCAATGTCGGTTAGTGATAGGATAGAGAAAAACTGCTATGGCAAAGCTAAAATTCTTCTTCATTGTGCTAGTCGAACATCTTAGTCTTCAATTTTTAAATCACGCGCCGCTGTTGCAATATATGTACCTATACATACCTACATATAAGAAATCAGTTTTTTTTGCAAGTACCTAACTAATTACATTCACGTATATGTACGTTCAATTCAAATTTAAAAACTCGTTTTTATTAAAAAATTTTTGAATTAATTTATTAGGTAAACGGGTGCAAATAATTTAACGAATTTTTTTTAGTGCCAGCACAAAAAAAAAATATCAAAAAAAGGCTATAAGCCTTCAGAAAGGTAAATGGTAAAAATTTGTTCTTTGTTTAAGTGTAAAACTCATTTTTTTTATAGAAAAAATCTTAGGCGGTTGATGATTTTCAAATCACTCAACACGAACATCATAATTACACCTATACCTACTTAAATCATTTAGCCAGCATTTCCTGCAGCTACCGTAAGACGTCAGTGATACCCATACCTACTGTTATACGATTTCGCCACAAGGAAATTAACAAAGAAGGTAGCCAAGATCGTCTAGAGGTTGAGTTATAGGAAAGAAGATCCAGGGTTCAATCCCTAAAATTACCAGAAACCAAAGTGGGAAAAACATTTTTTTTTTGTGATTCATATAGAATTTTTTTTATTAAAAGTAGAGTAGTTGCTTCAATTATATTTTTTTTTTTTGATAAAGTCTAAATTTCATTAATTGCGACCTGTGTTAACGATTGCAAGAAAAACGATTTTAATATAAGAGTGTTAAAAGCGGGAAACGTAAAATTTTAAAATATCTCGATCCGCGGATTAATATATATATATATATACAAGTGATTATCGGTACAAAAAGGTACCTTTAAAGGGAGGGTACCATCTTTAACAAACACATATACACCAGTTTCAGTGGCCACTTCAGCAGGAGTTTAAGGGTGAGTTTTTTGTTTATACCCATATTTTAATATACACTTTTGTTGAATATATACATATATACATAAAAAAAAGGAAAAATTAATTAGTACGCGAATCGAGGGGAGGGTTGAACGGGGGATAATTGTATAATACTAAGAAGAAAAAGTGAAAGAAAAGACAAAAGAGGTACTGAATACCCAAAGTAGGTAATAAATCGAAGACGTTTTTAATATTTTAATTAATTGAAAAGTTTCTTTAATCAGCAACAGGGTTGCCATATAGGGGAATTTTATATTTTAATTGAATTTGAGTTACATTCTAGAAAATTGTTAAGTAATTAACTTTTAAATTTTAATAAACTCTGTATATTTATGATTTTAAATGATTATTACTTAAATTAAAATCTTTATAATATATTTTTGAAAATGAAACCAATTTTTTTAATTTACTCTTGAAGATTTTAAGAATGGACTTGATTTCAGAATAAAAGTTTTTTTTAAAGGGATGAGAGGGAGGAAACGAGAAGGATGAAGATTTAAAAAGGGGAAGAAGCCTAGGAAAGGGGTTGCTCTAGCGAGGGAGGCAACCAAGGTAGGGAGGGTTGAGGCGATTACTCGCGCATCACAACACCGAGATGCAATGTCACTGGCAAATTTTGTTTGTAATGTGTTATGGTCCAAGAACCTCACCAAGGCTGAGCTACGCGTTCGATTACTGCCAGCAAGGACCTAAAGGCAAAACAGCACATTACAGTATATATATATTGTCACCCTTATTCATGAAGAAAAAATATTTATTTAAGCTCTCGTGTTTAGGAAAACTACACGGGTGTATATAATAATTGCCAAAGGATTATAACAGTAGAAATAAATGGAATTTTTGAGTTAAGGACTGAAGTATTAGATCGTATACCTACCTAAAACTTTGAAAAAAGCCTTGCTAGTTTTTATAACATCTCTAAAACCATAGTTGTGAAATGGCCAATAACTACTGAACCGAACGGCTCGGAGCCAATTGGCTTCGAACATTTTGTACTGGATAAATGTCAAAAAGGTTCGGCGCCGAACCATTTGGATATTCAACCAGTCGGAAAACCACGAACCAAATTGGTTCCGAGCCGTTCGGCTCGGTGGTGTATGGGCGGCTTAAAAGTTTATAGTCTCAAAAGAAAAGAAGTTGATTTTTTTTTTAAAGGGAACTCACTAGTTTTTAAACATTTACATATATAATTTGATAGCATCATAGCATTATATCTACATTAGTTGAGTGAGTTAAAATCTTAAGTAAGATTGCTTCATTTTTGAAGTTCATTACAAATTCAAACAAATTGAATTACAAGGGACAATTTTTGAAGACAGCGATGAGTCGAAAAATTATGGGTTCGGGTTTCGCTAGAGTACTTTGAATAGACAATTGTGTATTAATTCTCGTGTTCTGTATAGACATGATTGTTGAACATTTTGTCCAAAATGCTATCTTACTGCTGTGTGAACTATTACTGTCAAATAATGAAAAATGAAAACAAAGTTTGTTGAATATTTGTTTTGAGTTTCAAAAAATAAATGAAAATAAATTAGTTGCGCTACGGCGACAGCTCATGGACACCAGGGCATAAATATTGATGTTGTTGATATGAAAATTCGATTTACCTAGTAAACCCCAAATATAGAAAAGTGTTTTGCCTTAGTATTCCATTAGAGTCGATTCACACCTTAGAATTGGTTAGACAACTCTGGCTAATGACTGAGCATGTAGTAACAGTAGTGAGTGAAGTGGGTGAGGTGAGGTGATACCAACTCGATTTTTTAGAGGTACATATTTTCATGAAATCTAGTTTAAAAAACTCAACCGCCTCACACAAAAAAAAAAAACAAGATATAAAAGTAAGGCTAATGAAAGAATTTTATAAAATAAAATAAGTGGCGTAGTAGCAATTTACAAATTCAAGTCATAATATGCTGACGATAAACAGAAAATCAAACCGTTTGTCTCAGCAAGGAAGAAACTCTGCTGCACACCATCCTTTTGTGGTACATCTTGATACACATTCTTCTATCCTGAATAACCATGTGGTGTCCGACAGTGTTTTTCTGAGGCCTCCACCGCTTCCCATCCCCAAGCACTATACTTTTGATCGTGTGTCAGTCTCCAAAGTATTTTCTTGAGATTTTAAAGCACGAGCTTCAGCTGCTTCCCCAAAACTAAGAAAAAACAAAAAACAAACATGATCCATATAACATACAATATGCAGGTGTAGTATTTTTTGTTTAATATAAACATTCTTACCAAAAAGCTTTTGGTCCTAGTTTTGTGGAAGTTCGAATATAACTCTCGTGCACGTATTCGTTAAGCCCTTACCAACTTCCATGAACTTTTCAGTATGTTCATTACGTCTTGTATCCTCCCCAATGGCAAATAGATGACCTAATTTTAGAAGATTAAATGAAACAATCGACAAAATAAAAATTATAACAGTCTTGCTATCAAAAGAGGCCAAATGATACATTTTATTTTCAGGACGATCAAATTTCATGTCAGTAACATAAGTCAATCCACTAGGACTTGTCATAACCATAAGTTGAATGATTGCTGTCATGGCTTCATCAAACATTTGACGTGCTTCCTCATCAGCTTGTCCAGATTGCAACCAAGCCTTAAAAAGATACTCGTAGAAACTATCTCTTAGCGCACCGAGTGACATATGAGCTATAAGTAAACACAAATATGATAATTTCGAGAGTATTTAGAGAAAGATAATAGGCGTGTACCATCAACTGAGCGCTCCGAGCGCTCAAGGATTTTTTAAGTGAGACAAAAAATCTCAACTGAGCACTGAGATTTTTTGCGGAGATTTCTGATCCAAAAAATTCTTGGATTCACTATTCAATTTTTTTTCTCAGTCGAAACAGCTGTTTGTTTGACAACCAAGTTATAATTTTTTGAGGGTTTTCAAATAAAAAAGTGGCAAATAAATACAAAATAAAGACGGAATGTTGGTGAAAACTTAAACTAATTGAATAAGCTATAATCATTTTCATTAATTTCAATAAGTTTTTTGCTTTAACAATTAAATATTTAAAGAAAAGTTGAAATCTTATTTCCAAACTTGTATGAGAATAATAACACATGTTTTTTTTTTAAAGAGAGTGTAGAATGTTGTCCCACCAAATGATTCTGTCTTCGTAAATCTGACATTTAGCGCTCAATGAGCGCTCAGTTTGTGGCACACGCCTAATATATAGTTAATTCTCACGTTGTCCCCATTTTCCAGTCTTTGGATTCAAATAATTGGGATCAATACCTTTAGGTTTTTCGATTTCCTTCAAAACTTGTCTAATAGTTTGTACTCTTTATCGGTACAATGAATTCCCAGTAATATCACTCAAATAAGAGAATTCCAAATGCAATGTTTTAAATTCAGACAGAATTGAGCTTCCACCCGATGCCCAGCCATAGTTTTTGCTCATTCCGGTCTTTACGTTCACCAGAGCATACGGAATACCAGTTGGTGTTTGGAAGGCAGGTAAAAGTTTATCCGCTATATGTTGAGCTTTCTCCTTGTACATTGAATCGCCGGTAAACGCGTACAATGTCAAAAGTTTCAAATTTGAAAAGATTTTCTTTTTAAGTAGCGAACTGCTATTTTCGAACACTCTGGCTCTCCTGTTTCAGCATCAACTTCAATAATTTGGAGCTGGGCAGGAGGCTCACATTTAGCAAAGATGTATTCTACTTCACCAATTTCGACATCCTGAAACTGAAAGAATAACAGATTTTAAGTAAGTTATTTATATACTATAGAACTATATACTATACTATAGAACTGCTGCTATCATCGCCTGTGTTACTGCTTGATGACGCTGTCCCCGCTACTGATGAGGCTGCTGCCGCCGCGCCGTGCGTCGGGAGATGTTCCAATTGATGAAACGGCTGCCATTCGTGTTGGCACAGGCACGTGATGTCCAGTCGCCATTCGAAGTAAGTCTTGGGCGTTATTCCTAAAAATTGAAACAATTTTTAGCAAAACATATTAAGCTATAGGTACTAGAAATTTATGTCGAATTCCTTACAGCCATTTGAAGTCGATTTCATTTAAAAAATTTTCTTGGTAGAAGGAATTTAAAAAAAATTCGACTTTTTTTTGTGAGTGTGTGAGTGCAATTTGACAGGAATTTTGTTGCCGCACAAAAACAAAGAAGTGGTGCGCGCTAAACAGATATTAAAGTGTATTTTATTTTTCGCGTTGTTTTGATAATTTAGAACCAAATATATTTCGTCTGAAAATTAAAAAAGAACAAAAACAATTGTGCGCGTAATCGAGTAAAAAAATTACAATCCAAAATCCATCCAGACACAGCAGCGAAGATCTATTCTGAATATTTCACTAGGGGACGAAGATAAATTAATTTGCAACGTGTTTTTCACGCGAATTGTATGTTATTTAAATGGGATTTTTGTTTCTTGAAGATATATGCACAATTGTCTTTACTTTTTTTTTATCATTCACTGAAATATGAAATAATTTGAAACACTAACATATGTTTTCATTTTTAACATCCTCACAAAATTGTAATGAGAACATTTAATTTCATCCTGATGCATGAGAAATGTCAAATCTTGATAGTGTGTGTGCGATTTGATGTGAAATCTAGCTAAAAACGCAAGATTTGTTTGACAGCATTAAAATCGATTTTGTTTAGAAAAAATTCGATTTGTTCAGAAAAATTCGAATTTTTTTGGTTGTAAGGAATTCGACATTAGTTCTACATGATTGGTTGTTGGCCAGAATTGGGTTTATTTCACCAGGTCTGTCGATGTACATCATCTCGTGACAAAGTGGACACTTATCTTGGACATAAATCTATTTTCGGAGAGATACACCGTGGATGAAATGTCTGCATCTGGTTATCTTGGCCAATTCAATTTGCTGAAATAAAATGTTTTTTACTTTGTTTTGTATTACCTGATGATAATTTGCAAAAAACTTCATTTAAATTCTTTAGTTGGTCTTCTGTAGCTTGTAATACGAAATAATGGTGTAACCAGAAGTTGTGGAACAACAAGCATAAAGCTGCTGCTAAGGACCTGCTGGATAAAATTCAAGTTATTTGTCGGAAAAACTTGTTTGTGTGAAGCGTCTCATAAGCTGACCATCGTTTGACAATTTCCAGCAATTAATTAATAGTTTAATTGCTTATTACTTATTGCGATTGAAAAAATTCTGAAAAAAAAGAGATATTAATTCCAAAATGTATGTTTTTTGCCATTACTGTACGAAATAACACAATACAATGAAGTGAAGTTAGTTGTGTTTCACTCATTTTTTTTTGACACATTCACAGGTATGGCAAAAGATACAAAATGAATAATTTTAAACATAGATGTCATCAAAACCAAATGTTTGATCAGAAAAAAGTTTCTTATGAGAGAAAGTGAAAAAGGAGTTCAGTGAATTTTTTAGAAATTCATATAGAAAAAATTCCCTGACCGCTTCCCGAATTCCCTGACCAAATTTTGTTCCCTGACTTTCCAGTTAAGCGGAAACCATGTATTGGAAAAGGACAGTTGCAAGGAAAAATGTAATAATAAAAATATATTAGCGAATAATAATTAAGATACGAGTACAAATTCATTTAAGTATATATATATTGTCACCCTTATTCATAAAGAAAAAATATTTATTTTAGCTCTCGTGTTTAGGAAAACTACACGGGTGTATATAATAATTGCCAAAGGATTATAACAGTAGAAATAAATGGAATTTTTGAGTTAAGGACTGAAGTATTAGATCGTATACCTACCCAAAACTTTGAAAAAAGCCTTGATAGTTTCTATAACATCTCTAAAACCATTTTAAGCTGGCAATGGCCAATAACGACTGAACCGAACGGCTCGGAGCCAATTGGCTTCGAACATTTTGTACTGGATAAATGTCAAAAAGGTTCGGCGCCGAACCATTTGGATATTCAACCAGTCGGAAAACCACGAACCAAATTCGTTCCGAGCCGTTCGGCTCGGTGGTGTATGGGCGGCTTGAAAGTTTATAGTCTTAAAAGAAAAGAAGTTGATATTTTTTTTTAAAGGGAACTCACAAGTTTTTAAACATTTACATATATCATTTGATAGCATCATAGCATTATATCAACATTAGTTGAGTGAGTTAAAATCTTAAGTAAGATTGCTTCATTTTTGAAGTTCATTACAAATTCAAACAAATTGAATTACAAGGGACAATTTTTGAAGACAGCGATGAGTCAAAAAATTATGGGTTTGGGTTTCGCTAGAGTACTTTGAATATACAAATGTTTATTAATTCTCGTGTTCTGTATAGACATGATTGTTGAACATTTTGTCCAGGGGCGTATACAGCTTTAATTCTTGGGGGCGGTCACGCCGAAAAAAAATAACACAGACTTATACAGTGCTTTGCATAAGTATAAGCGCACCTGTAAAAATGCATTTTATAGAAAACTGGAAATGGAAGCGACACCTTACTATTTTTTTATTTTATGGGATCAGTAAATGAGTGAATTTAGCAAAAAAAAAAAAGGACTGTTATTTTCCCTAGCGTTGGTTAGAAAATAAAAACATATTTTTTCGTATTGCAGAAGTATAAACGCACAATGCAAATCTCAATTAAGCTTCATTTAACTATGAGTTTCGAGATGACAAACAACGTAGCCGCGTGGTATACATTTAAGAAATACGGAAAATGCCAAAATTCAAGACTTTCGTTCAAGTATCCTAAGATGTAGGGCTATTCTTAGGAAAATTTCGAGATTGGGTCGTTTTTCCGTAATTTCATACCAGATCCAGAATCTTATGGAACGAAAATAAGACCCGTGGGTCCGCAGATGCTGACACGTTGCGATAATAGCCGAACAATCAATATTGCATCTAATGGGGTGCAATTTTTGAGTGCAATTCGTTACGAATTGGGGTTAGGCGTTTCATTTTCGACGGTTTTTCGTACTTTGCAGTAGAGTGATTGTTAGGGGCAAAATGGCGCCAGCTCCAAATCTGACAACAGCCCACAAACAAAAGATATTGGAATTTACCCGTCAAAATATGGACCGCTATTGGAAAACCGTACTTAACATTTTATTATTTAACGCTTTAACACTTCTTATTTCAAAAATTAATTTAATACCACAATCAAGTTTTTTTTTTACAAAGATTGTTTTCAGTGACAACAAGTAGTTAAGCCTTGATGGGCCAGATCGTTTTAACGGTTATTGGCACAAAAAATGCATCAAATTGTGGCATTAATACATTTTTAAAATAAGAAGAGTTAAAGCATTAAATAATTAAATGTTAAGTACGGTTTTCCAATAGCGGTCCATATTTTGACGGGTAAATTCAAATATCTTTTGTTTGTGGGCGTTTGTCAGATTTGGAGCTGGCGCCATTTTGCCCCGAACAATCACTCCACTGCTTCTAAAAGTACGAAAAACTGTCGAAAATGAAACGCCTTAACCCAATTCGTAACGAATTTCACTCAAAAAATGCACCGAATTATATGTAACATTGATGGTTCGGTTATTATCGCGACGTGTCAGCATCTGCGGACCCCCGGGTTTTATTTTCGTTCCATAAGATTCTGGATCTTGTATAAAATTAGGGAAGAACGACCCAATCTCGAAATGTTCCTAAGAATAGGCCTACATCTTAGGATACTTGCACGAAAGTCTTGAATTTTGGCCTTTTCCGTATCGCTTAAATGTATACCACGCGGCTTCGTTGTTTGTCATCTCGAAACTCATAAGTAAATGAAGCTTAAACGAAATTTACATAGTGCGTTTATACTTCTGCAATACAAAAAAAAACTGTTTTTATTTTCTAAACAACGCTAGGGAAAATAACGGTCATTTTTTTTTCCTCAATTCACTTATTTACTGATCCCATAAAATAAAAAAATAGTAAGGTGTCGCTTCCATTTCCAGTTTTCTATAAAATGCATTTTTACAGGTGCGTTTATACTTATGCAAAGCACTATTTATAAAAAGTCAAGTGCCATATAATTTTTTGTTTTATATTTTACTGTGGGTATAAACAAGAAAAGGGAAAAAGTCTTAATTAACTATACTATAATACATTTATATAAAAAATAAATTGGGTGGCACAACGGCTCGTGAGGAACCAGGCCTAGTGGCTAAAAACTCGCAAACATTCCTGTGTGCACGTGTCGACAGGAATGAGAGGGACCTACAATTTTATGCCGAATCCGAACGGTTAGATAAGAAGCACTTATTCATGACAAGCGATAACTCTTGGAGGATTTGTCAATGCGTCAAAGAGACAGTAGCCCTGAAGTTTAGTTTTTAGGTGGACGAGGCTGGGAAGTGAACCTAGATCTCTAGCGTGAAAGTCCAACGCACTAACCGCATTACGCTATTGGTTGAAATTAGCTCATTTGGAAATAAGAATTTGTATGGGAAATTATGTAATTTCGGATCTCATTTGGAAATTTTCAACGAAATTAGTTCATTTGGCCCAGTGAAAACGTATAGTATTAGTATAACGGGCTATTCGTTTCTATACCTTAATGTAACATTTTTTTAGGGCTGGCCACGAGACTAGAAAAGTCTCGGTCTCGATCTCGCATGACGAGACCGAGACTAGACGAGGCGAGACTGCCTTTAAAGCAACCGAGACGAGACTGTATATTTGGACCGACATTTACAGAGAGTCTAATAAATTAAAAAAAATCCAATTTCAGTTAAATATTTATTTTCTTCTGCACATGTTCAAACGATATTGAAAATATTTCGTTCCAATAATCAACAGTTTGTCCGGAAATCATATTTTTCGGAGACGAGACCGAGACGAGACTTAATTATACGAGACCGACACATGAGACCGAGACGAGACAGAAAATTTTCGATTTTAACGAGACCGAGTCTTACAAAAGTCTCTCAGAGTCTCGTCTCGTGGCCAGCCCTACATTTTTTGTTTTGGAGGACCTCAGCAACAGCACACAGCAGTCTCCAGTTGCCTGACCTGAGGAAAAAATATTGGATTCGCTGAGTCATTTGTATTGAATTTTGTTCAGAATTTATTTTATTTCAGACAGTTCTAATTTGAATTGAAGTTGCAGGAAATATTAGTAAAATAACATTAGGTACTCTCTCTTCTGTTTCTGAAATTTAAGTAAACAGTTAAATATAAATATTCACTACTGAAAATGAAAACAATAGTTCTGATTTTCAAAAATGACCATTTGTGCAAATTGCTTATACAATAACAATAGTGGACAAATTAAAGTACATTACAAATTCGTATTTTAATTGAATACAAAGATTCGTTTTCGTTACTTTTCAATAAAAGTGTGAAAAAAGTTCAGGAGTGATTTGTATATGCTTCTGATTTGAAAAAAAAAATAATTTTGTTTCTAAGCTGGCCATACGTGACCGAACCAACGAGCCGAACGGCCCGGAGGTGAACCAAAATTGCCCGTGATTGGGAAAACTCAGATGGCTTTGTTTGGTTCGGCCGAAGAATTTGGATTTTCAGCCAGTCCAAAATCCACGAACATGAACCTTCGAATGTTCGGCTCTATCGTCTGCGGGGAATCAGCAAGCGTAGCAGTTATGTTTGCTTCCAACTTTCCAATCGCTCCACCGCTAAATAATAAAATCCTTCTTTCTCACTCTTCTCATTACATTGTAGAATACAATTTTCACAAAAAACATCTAACTGTCTCATTTTCTCCATGAGAGACCGGAACCAAATAGCTCCGAGCTGTTCGGCTCGGTCGTGTATGGCCATATTAAGACTGCCAGGATGGCAGAGTGAAAGGCAAAATAAATATGTACAACAAATATACCTAATCTTTTTATCTTTCTTACCAGTAAGTTGTTAAATTCTGTGAACCATGTCGCGTTTTTGTCAAGGATTCCATTTGACTGGTCAAACGGTCACCAAGGAGGAGTTCCAATAAATCGCCTTTACCATAGCTATAAACTTTTGCATTACGGGATTCATAGGTTCCTTTGTAAAAATAATCCAAATGCATATTAACAACATTATTTTTCGATCATAAATGTTGAATAAGTGCAAACAAAATCCTATCATAATAGGTTTTCATCATAGTTTTATATATTTATGACTATTTCTCGTTCACATTAACATTTTTTGGTTAGAATAACAATAAATCGAAAGTTGTCACTCACATTATGTAGATATTTTTGTTTGCTTTTAAAAATAATCTACTCTGTCATACAGAAATCAAATAAAACAATTTCTATATGGTGTTCTATAATGTGTTTAAAGATTTTATTTTCAGAAATATAAAATGTTCTTTTTCAAAATCCTATTGGTTTTACTTTACTGAGTGAACATTTGGAAACAAACAACTACAGTCTTTAATTTCTGTTTGGTTAAACAGGTTTTGGCTGTCATCTTAAAACGGAACCTATGATTGTTTATGCATATATTTTAAGATTTGAATGTATTATCATATGAGAAGTTTGTTGTTATCTTAAATTTGAGGTACGAGGAAGAAAATCTAAGTTGCATCAATTGAATACAAAATATGGTAGGTAGGTATTTCATTGTCATGAAAATTAAATTCCTTATTGAAATCCAAGTTACCAACATTCAAATTTTCTATTGAATTCTGAATTTACCAATCGAAAATCATATTAACTTTCTAGGTAACCAACTTGCTTTTTTTTGTATGTGGTTGCTAAATAATTATTTCAGATCAACAAAATTTCTTGAGTTCTCGGGGGGGGGGGACATGACCCCGTGACCCCCCCCCCTGGATACGCCGTTGCGAAGAGTTACATTCATTCTAATCAATAGACTCCTTGATGGATGAAAAATGTACAAATGTATGTCACCTTAGTAAAATATTTGGTAAAAAAAAGTAAAAATTCACTTAAGAAAAAGTTTTTTTTCTTAATCATTTTCCATTTGTTTTTGCAGTTTTGTAAAGTACCGGGTTTCTACTATACACGCAAATATGCTAGTTAGGTTCCTAGGCAATTTTTTTCATATTAAACATTTGTTTTTAAAAATACATGGTTATGAATCAAATATGTATGAATTCCAAAATGTATCAAATATGATACATGGACGTGGGAGAGACGGGAAAAACGAAATTGTATGTATCAAATATGATACATGGGACAGTAAAGGTGTTTTAAATTTAACACCTTAATTAAACAAATCTTTATAGTTGAGTTAAGACACAAGTAAAAATAAACGCTTTTTATAATTTTTCTAGTTTTGTTTCCATAACAAAAGGTTCCAGAAAAACTTTGAAGGGCAATCTCCCACAAAAAGCAGTCGTTTGTTTCCTTTTTTGTTGAAGTTTAGGCTATTGTTGACATTCAAAGGATTTAAGGTAATAATGTTTTGCCACGTCATGTATGATTTTTGTATTTGTCACTCTGTGCCTCAATTTATGCTATGTATAACATAAGCCGTGTTTTTTTGAGAGAGTGACTAGCAACTCAGCAAAATGTTTACACGAAAAACAATAATAAATCAAATTATAGAGAATTTTGTTTGTGCTTTCCGTGTAAAACTTTTTTTTAAAAAACACGGCTATAGAAAATAGGACAGGTCTTCAGTGGAATAAAAGGGGTAAAAAGAGATTTGGGATTGAATCCAATCGTATATATTGGTAACAAAGAAACCTACCCCTTCAAATCCAAATTGCTTCTCCTTTGCCGCTGCGTGACTTCTTTACTTCTTCTATTCGGGACTTGCTCAACAATGGTGACAGAAACAGGATATACAAGACGTTTAATTTCTCTGTGTATTTACTGGAACATAAGGGCCAGTTATAGCTATCATTGAAAACCATCATTGAAAAATTGAGCTGTTGATTTTGAGACCCTTCAAAAAAGTTTAATCATTGAATATTTTAATGCAGAAATATAGCTTACGACCACCTCAAAATTATTGCTCCTCCAAAAAAAATTCATTTTGACCCATTACTTCCCCGTAACGTAACTTTTAATTTTTTCAATGATCATTGGTAAGGTAGTTCATCATTGAAAAATTAAAAGTCACGTTATGGGGAAGATATGAGTCAAAATTAATTTTTTTTGAAGGAGAAATAATTTTGAAATCGTAAGCTATAGTTCTGCATTAAAATATTCAATGATTAAACTTTCGAAGGGTCTCAAAATCAACAGTTAACTTTTTCAATGATGGTTTTCAATGATAGCTATAACTGGCCCCATAGCCAACAATTTCTGAAGTGCATCTAATCAAAGTAGGTACAAGTTAATATATGACTTGTTATATAAAGTCTCATGTGGATTTCCTTTGTGATTGGGCCAAACTACACCGCTAGCTTGCACTCGATTGGTTAGAAGCATTCGCTGTCAAGATGATGGTTCAACCATTGAAACCGGCACAGACACATTCACATATTGTTGAGGAGGAACCTAAAAAGGAGAAATGCCAAAGTTAGCAATTGAAGAAATTTAACAAGATTCTCAATGAACTTACTTGTAAGGGGGGGTTGCATCGCTGCACTTCCAACGACGACATGCTTGGTGGGACTGGGCATTGCTTGATAGGAGGGCGGGCATAAAATATTCGACACCAACTGATGTAAGAAAGTATCCGTTCGACCTTGGGTGTACTGACGACCAACATTGCTTCCACCATATATCATTCAGCAACTCTTTCTGCTGTTGTTCGATGAGGAAATTCTTGATATGATCCAGTATTATCAAATCGTAGTCTTCTCACGCTTTATCAGCGAAATATTTCAGATTCTTCTTGAGAAGGTAACCACACTGGAGCAATTTTTCCTATCTCACCAAAGACATGGCATGTGATTGAAGCGTCAACAAACTCACACAATACAAGGAGCCAGTTTGTACGAGGATGACAATCTCTCCATCGGGCCCAAATACCCTGCAGTCAGCTATTCTCTCAAATTGATTACACAACAATACCACTACGTTTAATTTTAGTTTTTTAATGTTTATTTATGTTTTTTTTTTAAATATTTTTAAAAGAAAAACAAAAATGGTTAATTTCAATTTACAAATGCAGAAAAAAAAACAATGACATATGAATGACACACAAAGACAAACTTCAAGTCAAACCAGTGCTGAGGGATATTTTTCAAGAAAATCCCATAAAAGAAACCAAAAATTTCTTTTTTTCTTAACCAAAATATTTTTTTTCTTTTTTTCACAGAATAACTACATTCAGCTACTCTGACCAAAATAAAACGAAAGTGTGAAATAAATATCAATGCTCAAGACACGTACTAGAAACAAAATAATTGAAAATTGTGTATGGTGGCTTAATTTATCTATTAGAGCAATTTTCTCATGTTTTTTTTATAAGCTGGTTTCTTAAGCGAAGGTATTAGTGTTGTTCCTCACTTCTGTACTTTTAACAAAAAGTAGGCCAATGCAGTTAAAACCATAAACTGCATAGACCTAGTTTTTGCAAAAGTAAAAAAGTAAGAAATTAAAATGTTCGCTAAAGAAACCTGCTTGCAAAAAACATACAAAAATTGTTTTGACATACAAATTTACAAAGCATACATAATTTTCAATTGTTTTTTTGTAAGGAGGGGTCTTCATCATAATTATTTATTTCTCCCTTTTGTCCTTTTTGGCAGTATAAGGTCTATTTAGTTATACCAATGTAGTTATGCTATGTATGTTTTTGATAACAATCAAAAATCGCTGGCTTTTTAGTTTGTTTGTGTAAAAGTTACAAGGCAATTAAAGGAAAACGTCAGCGAAATTTCCAGCAACTGGTTTCCCTGTGTGAAAGGGGACTAGGTGACTGAAATTATCCGTCAGAACAATTTTCGTTTGTTTTTTTGCAGGCATTTGGCATAGTTCCGGGTTAGATACATTTACCGATTTTCCGTATTGTTGGTGCAATGATGTGAGATTGCGAGGTAAAAAAAAGTTTCAGGTTTGTTTGGGAGAATAAAGACTCCCAACACAAAGAGAATTATTCGCTGACGACAGTTTTTTATTTGTTAAATATTAAATTTTTATCGTTGCGAATTTTTAGATACAATTTCGCTTTGATTTGGGAGAGTATATTTGTGCTCTTCTTTTCCCCTCGATGGATAAATTTTTTGGAAATACAATAGATCTGTATGTGAGCTAAAATTTCGAACAATCTGCGTACTAGGATTAAATAGAAAATTAATTTTATTTGAAAACTAAAAATAATATACCTATCTTATGTTCTTTCGAATATAAATCTGAATGCCAATTTAATTTTTATAAAAAAAGGGATTTTTTTCATGATCTCCCAGCACTACGACAATCGATGATAGGTGGCAGTGTTTTTTTAAAAGCTATATCAATAGATGTCCCTAGTTTCTATGAATGAAAATTCATTTAATCTCATATATAGAAAAGATGGCGCTAAGAATGTTACTAAATTTTGCCACTAGTCGGGAACTTTTCGCTAGTCTCGCTTCATATAGGGGGAACCATTTATATTTGAATTTTGTATGGGAGTGACAATCAGTTAGCAGTCCAGATATTCCTAAGTCAATGGCTATATCAATAGATGTCCCTAGTTTCTATGAATGAAAATTCATTTAATCTCATATATAGAAAAGATGGCGCTAAGAATGTTACTAAATTTTGCCACTAGTCAGGAACTTTTCGCTAGTCTCGCATCATATAGGGGGAACCATTTATATTTGAATTTTGTATGGGAGTGACAATCAGTTAGCAGTCCAGATATTCCTAAGTCAATGGAAATAACACAATACAATGAAGTGAAGTGAAGTTAGTTGTGTTTCACTCATTTTTTTTTGACACATTCACAGGTATGGTAAAAGATACGAAATGAATAATTTTAAACATAGATGTCATCAAAACGAAATGTTTGATCAGAAAAAAGTTTCTTATGAGAGAAAGTGAAAAAAGAGTTCAGTGAATTTTTTAAAAATTGATATAGAAAAAATTCCCTGACCGCTTCCCGAATTCCCTGACTTTCCCTGACCAACTTTTGTTCCCTGACTTTCCAGTTTAGCGGAAACCATGTATTGGAAAAGGACAGTTGCAAGGAAAAATGTAATAATAAAAATATATTAGCGAATAATAATTAAGATACGAGTACAAATTCATTTAAGTATATATATATTGTCACCCTTATTCATAAAGAAAAAATATTTATTTTAGCTCTCGTGTTTAGGAAAACTACACGGGTGTATATGATAATTGCCAAAGGATTATAACAGTAGAAATAAATGGAATTTTTGAGTTAAGGACTGAAGTATTAGATCGTATACCTACCTAAAACTTTGAAAAAAGCCTTGCTAGTTTCTATAACATCTCTAAAACCATTTTAAGCTGGCAATGGCCAATAACGACTGAACCGAACGGCTCGGAGCCAATTGGCTTCGAACATTTTGTACTGGATAAATGTCAAAAAAGTTCGGCGCCGAACCATTTGGATATTCAACCAGTCGGAAACCACGAACCAAATTGGTTCCGAGCCGTTCGGCTCGGTGGTGTATGGGCGGCTTAAAAGTTTATAGTCTCAAAAGAAAAGAAGTTGATATTTTTTTTAAAGGGAACTCACAAATTTTTAAACATTTACATATATAATTTGATAGCATCATAGCATTATATCTAGATTAGTTGAGTGAGTTACAAATTCAAACAAATTGAATTACAAGGGACAGATTTTGAAGACAGCGATGAGTCGAAAAATTATGGGTTCGGGTTTCGCTAGAGTACTTTGAATATACAAATGTGTATTAATTCTCGTGTTCTGTATAGACATGATTGTTGAACATTTTGTCCAAAATGCTATCTTACTGCTGTGTGAACTATTACTGTCAAATAATGAAAAATGAAATAAAAGTTTTATGAATATTTGTTTTGAGTTTCAAAAAATAAATGAAAATAAATTAGTTGCGCTACGGCGACAGTTTATGGACACCAGGGCATAAATATTGATGTTGTTGATATGAAAATTCGATTTACCTAGTAAACCCCAAACATAGAAAAGTGTTTTGCCTTAGTACTCCATTAGAGTCGATTCACACCTTAGAATTGGTTAGACAACCGCTTCCCATCCCCAAGCACGATACTTTTGATCGTGTGTCAGTCTCCAAAGTATTTTTCTTGAGATTTTAAAGCACGAGCTTCAGCTGCTTCCCCAAAACTAAGAAAAAACAAAAAACAAACATGATCCATATAACATACAATATGCAGGTGTAGTATTTTTTGTTTAATATAAACATTCTTACCAAAAAGCTTTTGGTCCTAGTTTTGTGGAAGTTCGAATATAACTCTCGTGACACGTATTCGTTAAGCCCTTACCAACTTCCATGAACTTTTCAGTATGTTCATTACGTCTTGTATCCGCCCCAATGGCAAATAGATCACCTAATTTTAGAAGATTAAATGAAACAATCGACAAAATAAAAATTATAACAGTCTTGCTATCAAAAGAGGCCAAATGATACATTTTATTTTCAGGACGATCAAATTTCATGTCAGTAACATAAGTCAATCCACTAGGACTTGTCATAACCATAAGTTGAATGATTGCTGTCATGGCTTCATCAAACATTTGACGTGCTTCCTCATCAGCTTGTCCAGATTGCAACCAAGCCTTAAAAAGATACTCGTAGAAACTATCTCTTAGCGCACCGAGTGACATATGAGCTATAAGTAAACACAAATATGATAATTTCAAAAGTATTTAGAGAAAGATAATGTATAGTTAATACTCACGTTGTCCCCATTTTCCAGTCTTTGGATTCAAATAATTTGGATCAATACCTTTAGGTTTTTCGATTTCCTTCAAAACTTGTCTAATAGTTTGTACTCTTTATCGGTACAATGAATTCCCAGTAATATCACTCAAATATGAGAATTCCAAATGCAATGTTTTAAATTCAGACAGAATTAAACTTCCACCCGATGCCCAGCCATAGTTTTTGCTCATTCCGGTTTTAACGTTCACTAAAGCATACGGAATACCAGTTGGTGTTTGGAAGGCAGGTAAAAGTTTATCCGCTATATGTTGAGCTTTCTCCTTGTACATTGAATCGCCGGTAAACGCGTACAATGTCAAAAGTTTCAAATTTGAAAAGATTTTCTTTTTAAGTAGCGAACTGCTATTTTCGAACACTCTGGCTCTCCTGTTTCAGCATCAACTTCAATAACTTAGAGCTGGGCAGGAGGCTCACATTTAGAAAAGATGTATTCTACTTCGCCAGTTTCGACATCCTGAAACAGAAAGAATAACAGATTTTAAGTAAGTTATTTATATACTATAGAACTATATACTATACTATAGAACTGCTGCTATCATCGCCTGTGTTACTGCTTGATGACGCTGTTCCCGCTACTGATGAGGCTGCTGCCGCCGCGCCGTGCGTCGGGAGATGTTCCAATTGATGAAACGGCTGCCATTCGTGTTGGCACAGGCACGTGATGTCCAATCGCCATTCGAAGTAAGTCTTGGGCGTTATTCCTAAAAATTGAAACAATTTTTAGCAAAACATATTAAGCTATAGGTACTAGAAATTTAGTTCTACATGATTGGGTCGCTCTTCCTGTTGGTTGTTGGCCAGAATTGGGTTTATTTCACCAGGTCTGTCGATGTACATCATCTCGTGACAAAGTGGACACTTATCTTGGACATAAATCTATTTTCGGAGAGATGCACCGTGGAAGAAATGTCTGCATCTGGTTATCTTGGCCAATTCAATTTGCTGAAATAAAATGTTTTTTTACTTTGTTTTGTATTACCTGATGATAATTTGCAAAAACATCATTTAAATTCTTTAGTTGGTCTTCTGTAGCTTGTAATACGAAATAATGGTGTAACCAGAAGTTGTGGAACAACAAGCACAAAGCTGCTGCTGAGGACCTGCTGGATAAAATTCAAGTTATTTGTCGGAAAAACTTGTTTGGGTGAAGCGTCTCATAAGCTGACCATCGTTTGACAATTTCCAGCAATTAATTAACAGTTTAATTGCTTATTACTTATTGCGATTGAAAAAATTCTGAAAAAAAAGAGATATTAATTCCAAAATGTATGTTATTTGCCATTACTGTACACAATACAATGAAGTGAAGTTAGTTGTGTTTCACTCATGTTTTTGACACATTCACAGGTATGTGGTGCGTTCTTTTATTAACCATAGTTAACTATGGTTAACTATAGTTAACAATGGTCGTTCCTTTATTACAAAATAGTTACGATTTGTAACTATATCAAAACGAACGTATATCAAAACGAAATGTTTGATCACAAAAAAGTTTCTTATGAGAGAAAGTGAAAAAGGAATTCAGTGAATTTTTTAAAAATTGATATAGAAAAAATTCCCTGACCGCTTCCCGAATTCCCTGACTTTCCCTGACCAAATTTTGTTCCCTGACTTTCCAGTTTAGCGGAAACCATGTATTGGAAAAGGACAGTTGCAAGGAAAAATGTAATAATAAAAATATATTAGCGAATAATAATTAAGATACGAGTACAAATTCATTTAAGTATATATATATTGTCACCCTTATTCATAAAGAAAAAATATTTATTTTAGCTCTCGTGTTTAGGAAAACTACACGGGTGTATATAATAATTGCCAAAGGATTATAACAGTAGAAATAAATGGAATTTTTGAGTTAAGGACTGAAGTATTAGATCGTATACCTACCTAAAACTTTGAAAAAAGCCTTGTTAATTTCTATAACATCTCTAAAACCATTTTATGCTGGCAATGGCCAGTAACGACTGAACCGAACGGCTCGGAGCCAATTGGCTTCGAACATTTTGTACTGGATAAATGTCAAGAAGGTTCGGCGCCGATCCATTTGGATATTCAACCAGTCGGAAAACCACGAACCAAATTGGTTCCGAGCCGTTCGGCTCGGTGGTATATAGGCGGCTTAAAATTGTATAGTATCAAAAGAAAAGAAGTTGATATTTTTTTTTAAAGGTGAACTGACAAGTTTTTAAACATTTACATATATAATTTGATAGCATCATAGCATTATATCTACATTAGTTGAGTGAGTTAAAATCTTAAGTAAGCTTGCTTCATTTTTGGAGTTCATTACAAATTCAAACAAATTGAATTACAAGGGACAGTTTTTGAAGACAGCGATGAGACGAAAAATTATGGGTTCGGGTTTCACTAGAGTACTTTGAATAAACAAATGTGTATTATTTCTCGTGTTCTGTATAGACATGATTGTTGAACATTTTGTCCAAAATGCTATCTTACTGCTGTGTGAACTATTACTGTCAAATAATGAAAAATGAAAACAAAGTTTTATGAATATTTGTTTTGAGTTTCAAAAAATAAATGAAAATAAATTAGTTGCGCTACGGCGACAGCTCATGGACACCAGGGCATAAATATTGATGTTGTTGATATGAAAATTCGATTTACCTAGTAAACCCCAAACATAGAAAAGTGTTTTGCCTTAGTACTCCATTAGAGTCGATTCACACATTAGAATTGGTTAGACATTTCTGGCTAATGACTGAGCATGTAGTAACAGTAGTGAGTGAAGTGGGTGAGGTGAGGTGATACCAACTCGATTTTTTAGAGGTACATATTTTCATGAAATCTAGTTTAAAAAACTCAACCGCCTCACACGAAAAAAAAAACAAGATATAGAATTTTATAAAATAAGTGGCGTAGTAGCAATTTACAAATTCAAGTCATATTATGCTGAAGATAAACAGAAAATCAAACCGTTTGTCTCAGCAAGGAAGAAACTCTGCTGCCCGCCATCCTTTTGTGGTACATCTTGATACACATTCTTCTATCCTGAATAACCATGTGGTGTCCGACAGTGTTTTTCTGAGGCCTCCACCGCTTCCCATCCCCAAGCACGATACTATAGGACTTGTCATAACCATAAGTTGAATGATTGCTGTCATGGCTTCATCAAACATTTGACGTGCTTCCTCATCAGCTTGTCCAGATTGCAACCAAGCCTTAAAAAGATACTCGTAGAAACTATCTCTTAGCACACCGAGTGACATATGAGCTATAAGTAAACAAAAATATGATAATTTCGAGAGTATTTAGGGAAAGATAATGTATAGTAAATACTCACGTTGTCCCCATTTTCCAATCTTTGGATTCAAATAATTTGTCTAATAGTTTGTACTCTTTATCGGTACAATGAATTCCCAGTAATATCACTCAAATATGAGAATTCCAAATGCAATGTTTTAAATTCAGACAGAATTAAACTTCCACCCGATGCCCAGCCATAGTTTTTGCTCATTCCGGTTTTAACGTTCACCAAAGCATTCGGAATACCAGTTGGTGTTTGCAAGGCAGGTAAAAGTTTATCCGCTATATGTTGAGCTTTCTCCTTGTACATTGAATCGCCGGTAAACGCGTACAATGTCAAAAGTTTCAAATTTGAAAAGATTTTCTTTTTAAGTAGCGAACTGCTATTTTCGAACACTCTGGCTCTCCTGTTTCAGCATCAACTTCAATAACTTGGAGCTGGGCAGGAGGCTCACATTTAGCAAAGATGTATTCTACTTCGCCAGTTTCGACATCCTGAAACTGAAAGAATAACAGATTTTAAGTTAGTTATTTATATACTATAGAACTATATACTATACTATAGAACTGTTGCTATCATCGCCTGTGTTACTGCTTGATGACGCTGTTCCCGCTACTGCCGCCGCGCCGTGCGTCGGGAGATGTTCCAATTGATGAAACGGCTGCCATTCGTGTTGGCACAGGCACGTGATGTCCAGTCGCCATTCGAAGTAAGTCTTGGGCGTTATTCCTAAAAATTGAAACAATTTTTAGCAAAACATATTAAGCTATAGGTACTAGAAATTTAGTTCTACATGATTGGGTCGCTCTTCCTGTTGGTTGTTGGCCAGAATTGGGTTTATTTCACCAGGTCTGTCGATGTACATCATCTCGTGTTGACACTTATCTTGGACATATATCTATTTTCGGAGAGATACACCGTGGAAGAAATGTCTGCATCTGGTTATCTTGGCCAATTCAAATTGCTGAAATAAAATGTTTTTTTACTTTGTTTTGTATTACCTGATGATAATTTGCAAAAACATCATTTAAATTCTTTAGTTGGTCTTCTGTAGCTTGTAATACGAAATAATGGTGTAACCAGAAGTTGTGGAACAACAAGCATAAAGCTGCTGCTGAGGACCTGCTGGATAAAATTCAAGTTATTTGTCGGAAAAACTTGTTTGGGTGAAGCGTCTCATAAGCTGACCATCGTTTGACAATTTCCAGCAATTAATTAACAGTTTAATTGCTTATTACTTATTGCAATTGAAAAAATTCTGAAAAAAAAGAGATATTAATTCCAAAATTTATGTTTTTTGCCATTACTGTACACAGTACAATGAAGTGAAGTTAGTTGTGTTTCACTCATTTTTTTGACACATTCAGAGGTATGTGGTGCGTTCTTTTATTAACCATAGTTAACTATGGTTAACTATAGTTAACTGTCATCGAGCTAAATCCTACCTGTTTCTTATTTTTTATTTTTCTTATTTAATTTAAAATTATAAATGTTATCTTTTCCTAAATCTTAATCATTTCTACTTTGCTTTTTTTACTTTGCCTTTTTAAATTATTTTACCTTTTGTTATTTTATAGTAGCCATAGCAACTAGTTTCTTATTCTTTAAAAAGAAAAACATATTATTTTTCATTATTGTTCTGTTATTCAAAGGAGTTGTTCACTGAAGTTTTTTATTTTTAAATTCGAAAAAAAGGAATGTAAGTAAATAATAAAATGTTCCAGATTGTTCTTTTAGTTTATAAAATGTTTTTTCTTTTAGAAAATAAAATTGTTATTTGGATTACGATATTTATTTATCCAAATCGTTTTGAATTTTATTTCGGCGCTGCAACATTATTTTATTTTATTCATTTGGACGGTCTTCTTGTTGGAAAGCAGTAAGTTTTGCCACATTGTTACGTGGAGTGCTGTATTTGGAGGAGTGTTCTAGAACAAAATTATTTTTAACTCAATTGTGACTGCTTTTAATATCTGTGGTGGAGCATAGTTGTGGTTCGAAGATATGCAAAGCTGCCGATGATGATCAAATGGTGAATTGTGATCGATGCAAGAGGTGGTGGCATTATTCTTGTGCTGAATTCGATCCGAAGGACTATGGGGATGATATTCCTTGGTTTTGTTGCGTATCTGCCGACGAAGAAAATACTTTGGAACCTGATGGTACCAATGCTCAGCCAACGTCTGGAGGATCCAATGCAGGAGTCGAAGTTGATCTACATATCGAAGCAGCTGCTACGGCTCAAGCTGCAGTAGCAAGAAAGGATGACGAGCTTTCATCCCTACGCAAAGAGATGGAAATTATGAAGGTGAAGTTAGCTGAGGCATCATCAGTTTCTATTCCGCCTGTGGTAGATTTCTCAAGATCCACAAAAAATGCGGATGTAGTTAGCGAAAGATTGCAGAGAATTAAGAAGATTCAAGAAAACCATAAATCATTGTTAGATAACTTGGTAGAACATAGTCAGCCGACGCCTGAACGCAATGCTGGTTTTCCATCCAGTTCAACTAGTGATTCCTCGTTCCGTGATGCTGATATGGCCAGCTTGCTAACTATTTTGAATCGAAACAACGTTCAAGAGCTGCCAGCTTTCTCAGGTGCGGACAAACGAGAATGGCCGTACTTCGAGGAAGTTTATAAGTCCACCACAGTTGAAGGTCGATATAGTGCAAAAGAAATTGTGTCAAGGCTGCGTAAAGCTTTACATGGCGAAGCATATCAGCTTGTGAGTGACCGGTTAAATCACTCCTCACATGCGGATGCTATTATGGATTCTTTGCGAGCGATTTTTGGTCGTCACGATGTCTTGGTGCATGATCTTACTGCCGATTTGCTAAATCTTCCTCGCCTTTCTTTGAAGTGTGACCCTAAACTGCGTTTATGGGCGGTTAAGCTCAATGGTTTCGTGGCCGATCTTAAATCCATGAAAAGAGATGAAGACCTGGATAATGGGTATGTCTTAACATGTCTTGTTTGTAAATTAGGTGCTGGACTATACCAAGATTGGATCAAACATAAATCAATCCATCCACGAGCCAATTTAAACGATTTTGCTAAGTTTTTAACAGAGAAAGTTGCTGACCTTCCTCCTGATCTACTCAAGAATTCTGAACCGAGTGATTCAAGAAAAAATGTCAAGAATCCGAAAGCTTCCGGTCGAGTTTTGACGCACACTCCTACATCACCATCAGTCTCCTCTATAAATTGTATTCGCTGTAATCGGAAACATCTGCTCAACCAGTGTACGGAGTTCAAGAACTTGTCAACAGATCAAAGGTTAGAAATTGTTAAGGACAAACGGATTTGCTTTTCTTGTTTGGATCCGTCAAAGCATAACTGGAAGACGTGTCGAAAGAAGGCAAAATGTGGAGTTCAAGGTTGTTCAGGACGTCATCACCCACTCTTACACCAGCATGTGGCAACTTTAGGTTCCAAGTTGAACGATTCTGCAGATCCCTTTGTACCTACACATCATGTTCACTCTTCACATGTTGGGACAAATTCATCAATTTTGTTCAAGATTGCGCCTATACGAATCTATGGAGTGAACGACAGGTATGTGGATACATATGCATTCCTTGACGATGGATCATCCTTAACCATGGTTGAAAGAGATCTCTTTGATGAGCTGGGACTTACTGGAAGGCAGGAAGATTTGGTGCTTCAGTGGACTAAAGGAGTTTCAAGACACGAAGATTCTATTCGTACTTCCTTAACTGTTTCTGGAGTCCACAATCGCAAACGACATCATCTTAACAACGTCTATACAATTAAGAATTTGGAACTGCCTGGACAATCGATCGACGTTGCTGAATTGAAAAATTCTTATTCACACTTGAGAGGACTTCCACTTTCAGATCAGATTAATGTCAAACCAAAGACGATGTCAAGCTTCCGGATAGCTACCCAATGGCTCTGAACCGGTTGAAAGGGCTGGAGAAGTCTTTGCAAAAGAAACCCCATCTACTGGAGTGGAAAAACAACCACATGAAAGAGCTTCTAGATAAAGGATATGCAAGAATAGCGTCGACTGAAGAGCTGCAGAGATCTTGGCCTCGAGTATGGTACGCACCTACGTTCATAATTGAAATCACTTAACACTTTTCTATTAAAAGGCCCCGATAACTTAGTTCCACTGCATGCAGGCCTTTTCAAGTTTCGGGAAAGTGCGGTCGCTGTCAATGCAGATGTGAAAGAAATGTTTCATAGAATCCGCATCAAAGAAGAAGACCAACAGTGCCAAAGGATTTTGTGGAGAGATGGTGACAGCTCTCGAGAACCAACTGTTTACATTATGGAAGTCATGATGTTCGGCCCAACTTGTTCTCCAACCTGTGCCCAATTCATCAAAAATCATCATTCACAAAAGTTTAGATTGGAGTGCCCAGAAGCAGTAGATGGATTGACGCAGCGCACTTATGTAGACGACTACTTCAACAGCCACGATACGGAAGAGAAGGCTGTTTCTGTAACTGAAGACGCAATTCGTATCTGCAAATCAATGAACTTTGACCTGGTGGGTGTGCAGTCAAATAGCCAAGTGTTTCTTCAGATGATTCCTCAGACTAACGTCAACCCTAAGCTTGTTAGTTTGGATTTGAACAACTGTGACAACATCGTTACCAAGATCTTGGGTATGTTCTGGATTCCCTCTTTGGACCAATTCAAATACAACCTATCAAGTAACAATTCCCTGAATGAGATGCTTCTACCAGACTCAAAAATAACCAAAAGGGAAATTCTCAAGATGGTTATGAGAATTTTTGACCCCCTTGGTCTGATATCTTTTTACATCATTCGAGGACGTGTCATCCTTCAGGAAGTATGGCGTGAAGGTTTCGATTGGGACGAACCAGTATCCGAAGACTTGAAAATTAGTGGTTGGATTTCATCATGGACATAGAGAAGCTGAAGATTCCTCGTCGATATCTATCATGGAACCCAGATGATTCTGAGGTGAGTTTAGTTGTTTTTGTTGATGCTTCAGAACAGGCGTTTTCTGCAGTGGCTTACCTGCGCTTTGAGAAAGGGACCAAGACAGAAGTTACCCTTGTAATGGCAAAGGCCAAAGTTGCTCCAGTGAAGAAGTTATCAGTGCCGAGGTTGGAATTGCAGGCAGCAGTTCTTGGAGTCCGACTCGCCAATACAGTCAAAAGCTCTCATTCCATTCGTTTTCATAACTGCTACTACCTTTCCGATTCTAACACAGTCCTGTCATGGATTAACTCTACTAAGTTCAAGTTTCCATCTTTCGTTGCTGTGAGAGTGGGAGAAATTTTGGATTCGACTTCACCTCGTCAGTGGTACCATGTAGGAACCAAAGATAATGTGGCTGACGATGCTACAAGATGGAAGGACTCATCAGTTGGTGGTACCGAAACAAGGTGGTTTAAGGGACCTGAATTCTTGCGTTTGCCAAGTAATTTATGGCCTGTAACGCCAGGTAACACTGTATCTTTTTCAGAGAGCCCCGATATTTTAGAGGCCAACATTCATGTGCACAAAATGCAGATGCTACCATCCTTTAGCATTTATGATGAGATAAAAGCGAAATTTCGGGCAAGGTGATCCTCTTCTGTTCGTGTCATTGCTTATTTACTTCGTTTCACAGACATTATAAGGAAAAGACCAGTTGAGAAATTTTTCTTTGTGACCCCAGATGAATACTCCAGAGCTGAAAATTGGTTATTCAGGAAAATACAAACCGAAGCTTTCCCCGAAGATGTAGCTGCACTGTTGGAAAAAAAGAAGCTGACCACTAAGACCAGTAAGATTTTCAATTTTTCACCCTTCATGGACAAAGATAACACAATACGTGTGAGCTCAAGAGGTCAAAAAGCATTCATATCGTATGCATCAAGAAACCCAGCGATTTTACCAAAATCTCATCCGATGGTCCACTTGCTCATTACACATCATCATGAAAATAATAATCATATGGGAACAGAATTAGTTATCTCAGATATCAGAGAACGAGCATGGATTATAAACATTCGAGTTGCAGTGAAGAAAGTTAAATCCAAGTGCAACATGTGTAAGCGTTTAGAAGCCAAAGCAGTGATGCCGAGAATGGGTCAACTTCCAGAAGCTCGTTTGTCATTCAATCAAAAACCGTTCACCCACGTTGGGGTCGATTGCTTTGGACCGATGCTGGTGAAATTTGGAAGAGGGACCATAAAACGGTACGGAATGATTTTTACCTGTTTAACGTTTAGAGCAGTGCAAATTGAAGTTTTAAATGATCTGAGCCTTGATCAATGTACAATGGCAGTTCGTCGCTTCGTCATCAACCGTGTTGTTACTCGATTTCTGTACAGCGACAACGGGCTCAACTTTGTTGGAACTAAAAACCAATTAGAAAAAGACATCAGAGAAATGGAAGCTGCCCTGGGAGAATACGCATCCAAATACGAAGGAATTCTTTGGCGCTTTATTCCAGCTTACTCGCCGTGGATGGGTGGTGCTTGGGAGCGACTTATCAAATCTATAAAGCGTAGTGTCGAATTTGTTCTCAAAAGCACAATTCCACGTGAAGATGTTTTACGGAATGCTCTTCTAGAAGCTCAAGGTCAAATAAATATGCGCCCTCTAACCCATATACCTGTGGACCCTGAAGATCCCAAGCCTCTCACTCCTAATTCGATGCTTTTTGGTGAGGACTTTCGAGACGTAACGGCTCCGGGTGTTTTTTTTTGAGAACGACTCTTGTAGCAGGCCTTACAGTCGAAAAGCGCAACATTTGATGTCTCAATTAACCAGACGATGGTACTTTGAGTACCTTCCAGAAATAACTAGAAGAAGCAAGTGGCACCACGAAACTAAACCTGTGCAAGAAGGCAGTTTGGTTCTTGTTATAGAACCTAACGAACTTCGTTCAGCATGGCAGTTGGGTCGAGTTATTAAAATCTACCCAGGACCAGATGGAGTAGTTAGAATTGCTGATGTGCAAATGGTTCCGTCAAGACAAAAAGATCAGTAGGACGGCTCGCTGTTCTCGATATGTCTTCTTAGTTTCAGACGGGCCCCGGGATGTCATCGAGCTAAATCCTACCTGTTTCTTATTTTTTATTTTTCTTATTTAATTTAAAATTATAAATGTTATCTTTTCCTAAATCTTAATCATTTCAACTTTGCTTTTTTTACTTTGCCTTTTTAAATTATTTTACCTTTTGTTATTTTATAGTAGCCATAGCAACTAGTTTCTTATTCTTTAAAAAAAAAACATATTATTTTTCATTATTGTTCTGTTATTCAAAGGAGTTGTTCGCTGAAGTTTTTTATTTTTAAATTCGAAAAAAAGGAATGTAAGTAAATAATAAAATGTTCCAGATTGTTCTTTTAGTTTATGAAATGTTTTTTCTTTTAGAAAATAAAATTGTTATTTGGATTACGATATTTATTTATCCAAATCGTTTTGAATTTTATTTCGGCACTGCAACATTAACAATAGTCGTTCCTTTATTACAAAATAGTTACGATTTGTAACTATATGACGTCATCACATCGTTCCTAAATTCAGTTTATTAGTGTCAAATAGTTACAATTCGTAACTATTTCCAACTCATCTCCATAATATGAGTTGAAAGTGTTGATCTGTCAAAGCACATGTGAGGTTTGTTTACAAATTGGAGAATCAAAACAAAGTTTTTGGTGAAGTGAAATGAATTAAAATTGAATTTTCTACCATTTTTAATGAAAAAGGAGAGTATATTGTAGAAAAATAACATGATTTTATGGTAATTAACGATAAAATAAAGTTTTCCAAAGTGTTCGTTTGACAGATCAACAATATCTAACAATAAATCGTTCCAAAATGAAATGTAACAATTTCCAACTAAATCTAACAATGACACTTCAAGAATTTTTTTTGACATATCAACCATAGTTAACTATGGTTAATAAAAGAACGCACCAATGACAAAAGATACGAAATGAATTATTTTAAACATAGATGTCATCAAAACGAAATGTTTGATCAGAAAAAAGTTTCTTATGAGAGAAAGTGAAAAAGGAGTTCAGTGAATTTTTTAAAAATTGATATAGAAAAAATTCCCTGACCGCTTCCCGAATTCCCTGACTTTCCCTGACCAAATTTTGTTCCCTGACTTTCCCTGACTTTCCAGTTTAGCGGAAACCATGTATTGGAAAAGGACAGTTGCAAGGAAAAATGTAATAATAAAAATATATTAGCGAATAATAATTAAGATACGAGTACAAATTCATTTAAGTATATATATATTGTCACCCTTATTCATAAAGAAAAAATATTTATTTAAGCTCTCGTGTTTAGGAAAACTACACGGGTGTATATAATAATTGCCAAAGGATTATAACAGTAGAAATAAATGGAATTTTTGAGTTAAGGACTGAAGTATTAGATCGTATACCTACCTAAAACTTTGAAAAAAGCCTTGCTAGTCTCTATAACATCTCTAAAACCATTTTAAGCTGGCAATGGCCAGTCTCAAAAGAAAAGAAGTTGATATTTTTTTTTAAACATTTACATATATAATTTGATAGCATCATAGCATTATATCTACATTAGTTGAGTGAGTTAAAATCTTAAGTAAGCTTGCTTCATTTTTGGAGTTCATTACAAATTCAAACAAATTGAATTACAAGGGACAGTTTTTGAAGACAGCGATGAGATGAAAAATTATGGGTTCGGGTTTTGCTAGAGTACTTTGAATATACAAATGTGTATTAATTCTCGTGTTCTGAATAGACATGATTGTTGAACATTTTGTCCAAAATGCTATCTTACTGCTGTGTGAACTATTACTGTCAAATAATGAAAAATGAAAACAAAGTTTTATGAATATTTGTTTTGAGTTTCAAAAAATAAATGAAAATAAATTAGTTGCGCTACGGCGACAGCTCATGGACACCAGGGCAAAAATATTGATGTTCTTGATATGAAAATTCGATTTACCTAGTAAACCCCAAACATAGAAAAGTGTTTTGCCTTAGTACTCCATTAGAGTCGATTCACACCTTAGAATTGGTTAGACAACTCTGGCTAATGACTGAGCATGTAGTAACAGTAGTGAGTGAAGTGGGTGGGGTGAGGTGATACCAACTCGATTTTTTAGAGGTACATATTTTCATGAAATCTAGTTTAAAAAACTCAACCGCCTCACACGAAAAAAAAACAAGATATAAAAGTAAGGCTAATGAAAGAATTTTATAAAATTAAATAAGTGGCGTAGTAGCAATTTACAAATTCAAGTCATATTATGCTGAAGATAAACAGAAAATCAAACCGTTTGTCTCAGCAAGGAAGAAACTCTGCTGCACACCATCCTTTTGTGGTACATCTTGATACAAATTCTTCTATCCTGAATAACCATGTGGTGTCCGACAGTGTTTTTCTGAGGCCTCCACCGCTTCCCATCCCCAAGCACGATACTATAGGACTTGTCATAACCATAAGTTGAATGATTGCTGTCATGGCTTCATCAAACATTTGACGTGCTTCCTCATCAGCTAGTCCAGATTGCAACCAAGCCTTAAAAAGATACTCGTAGAAACTATCTCTTAGCGCACCGAGTGACATATGAGCTATAAGTAAACACAAATATGATAATTTCGAGAGTATTTAGAGAAAGATAATGTATAGTAAATACTCACGTTGTCCCCATTTTCCAGTCTTTGGATTCAAATAATTTGGATCAATACCTTTAGGTTTTTCGATTTCCTTCAAAACTTGTCTAATAGTTTGTACTCTTTATCGGTACAATGAATTCCCAGTAATATCACTCAAATATGAGAATTCCAAATGCGATGTTTTAAATTCAGACAGAATTGAACTTCCACCCGATGCCCAGCCATAGTTTTTGCTCATTCCGGTTTTAACGTTCACCAAAGCATACGGAATACCAGTTGGTGTTTGGAAGGCAAGTAAAAGTTTATCCGCTATATGTTGAGCTTTCTCCTTGTACATTGAATCGCCGGTAAACGCGTACAATGTCAAAAAATTCAAATTTGAAAAGATTTTCTTTTTAAGTAGCGAACTGCTATTTTCGAACGCTCTGGCTCTCCTGTTTTAGCATCAACTTCAATAACTTGGAGCTGGGCAGGAGGCTCACATTTAGCAATGATGTATTCTACTTCGCCAGTTTCGACATCCTGAAACTGACAGAATAACAGATTTTAAGTAAGTTATTTATATACTATAGAACTATATACTATACTATAGAACTGCTGCTATCATCGCCTGTGTTACTGCTTGATGACGCTGTTCCCGCTACTGATGAGGCTGCTGCCGCCGCGCCGTGCGTCGGGAGATGTTCCAATTGATGAAACGGCTGCCATTCGTGTTGGCACAGGCACGTGATGTCCAGTCGCCATTCGAAGTAAGTCTTGGGCGTTATTCCTAAAAATTGAAACAATTTTTAGCAAAACATATTAAGCTATATGTACTAGAAATTTAGTTCTACATGATTGGGTCGCTCTTCCTGTTGGTTGTTGGCCAGAATTGGGTTTATTTCACCAGGTCTGTTGATGTACATCATCTCGTGACAAAGTGGACACTTATCTCGGACATAAATCTATTTTCGGAGAGATATACTGTGGAAGAAATGTCTGCATCTGGTTATCTTGGCCAATTCAATTTGCTGAAATAAAATGTTTTTTTACTTTGTTTTGTATTACCTGATGATAATTTGCAAAAATATCATTTAAATTCTTTAGTTGGTCTTCTGTAGCTTGTAATACGAAATAATGGTGTAACCAGAAGTTGTGGAACAACAAGCATAAAGCTGCTGCTGAGGACCTGCTGGATAAAATTCAAGTTATTTGTCGGAAAAACTTGTTTGGGTGAAGCGTCTCATAAGCTGACCATCGTTTGACGATTTCCAGCAATTAATTAACAGTTTAATTGCTTATTACTTATTGCGATTGAAAAAATTCTGAAAAAAAAGAGATATTAATTCCAAAATGTATTTTTTTTTTTTTTTTTTAAACATGCCGCGCACTAAAGGGGTTCTTACTACCCTTAATTATGACTAGCACAGTGCGAGCCTTAGGAAAACAAGGAAGGATTTAAAAGGAGATACCGATGCACATTGGTTTTGAAGTTCTGAATATCAAAATGGGGGGGAAAAATAGGGTCAGGTAAAGCATTCCACATTCTTGTTGTGCGACTAAAGAAGGAATCCCTATACTTAACGGTACGTCCGAAATTGGGCTCAAGGGTAAACTGATGAGCATTCCTAAAAGTGCGAGTATTACGGTTGAATTGTTTAAGGGGAGGAATGCAACTGGCTATTTCACTTGAACACTGTTTATAAAAATAGCGATAGAACAGTGAGAGACAGGTGACATTGCGGCGATGTTCGAGGGGTGCTATTGTTGACGTTATTGTTCGATCACCTATCATTTTTAGGGCCCTTTTTTGTATTCGGTCCAACAAGCTTAGATGAGTTATAGGAGCCCCTGCCCATATATGTGAATTATACTCAAGCTTTGGACGAATAAATGCTTTGTAGATCATAGCCAGATCAGAGGGGGTAAAGAATTTCTTGCATCTTCGGAGAAAACCTAAGCACTTAGCAGCGTTTTTGGCGACGTCAAATATGTGGTCATTCCACATTAGGTGGTCTGTGACACACATACCGAGAACTGAGAGCTGTTCGGTTTCCTCGATGCAAGTGCCGTCCATGGAAAGCGGCATTGGAGGTGGGTTTCGCTTTAATGACAGAAGGCAGCATTGAGTTTTTGAAGCATTAAATTCTACGCGGTTTTTGTTTCCCCATTGGACAATGCTGCTTAGATCAGAATTTAATGAGCTTATCATACGCTGCCGTTCAAGTTCCACATCCGAAGGACATGGGTGTGAATCTGTAAACGAATATGAGAAGCTGAGGGTACTGTCGTCAGCGAAACAGTTTAATGGATTAGAAGTTTCAGATAAAAGATCGTTTATGAATATAAGGAAGAGAGTCGGAGACAAAACGGAGCCCTGGGGCACACCAGCATTTATTTTATGGATTTCAGACTTGAAACCATCCAATACAACTTGAATTGAACGGTCCGAAAGGTAGTTTCTAATCCAGCGAAGTAGAGATTCGTCGATGCCAAATGCACGCATTTTCGATAAGAGAGCTTGGTGCCAAACTCTATCAAATGCTTTTGAAATATCAAGTGCAATAATCTTACTTTCTCCAAAACGATGTTAAGATTTGTGCCACTGTTCGGTGAGATAAACCATCAGATCACCAGTGGACCTATTGCTGCGAAAGCCGTACTGCCGGTCATTAAGAAGCTTTCGATCTTCGAGATATTTCTTGAGCTGAAAATTAATCAGCGTTTCCATGACCTTGGAAAGAAGGGACGTAAGTGCAATCGGTCGATAGTTAGAGGGTGAAGAAGATACGCCTTTTTTAGGGACAGGCTGGACAAATGCTGTTTTCCATCCACTCGGAAAGAGACCAGTAGAGTAGGACAGATGGAAAAGCTTACGCAGTGGTTTTGCCAGCGTTGAAGAACACCTCTTCAGAACAATGGGAGGGATACTATCCGGGCCAGCGGATTTGTGTATATCAAGATCTTTCAGGACTCTGGCAACTGCACGAGTGCGAAAGAAGATTTGTCCCATAAAATCATTTACGCTCTCAAGTACAGGACGAGTCATAACACTTTCTGGCAGCGTCGAATTAACAGCAAACTGTGCTGCAAGCAAATTGGCTTTATCTATCGAGCTGACAAAAGGGGTGTCATTGAAGACGAGCGTTGGAACCGACGACGAAGTAGAATTTCGTATATTTTTTGCAAATGACCAAAAATTTTTACTACCTGTGGGACATTGTAGTATTTTTTGCCTTAATTTCTGGTCATGCAAAAATTTGGTTCGTCGAATATGAACATTACAGGTCTTTCTAGCTTGTTTGAACTTATTCCGGTTTTCCTCAGTAGGGTTGGCCTTATAACATCGGAAATTTACTTCTCTAACCCTAATAACCTCTTTACAGCTCGAATCAAACCATGAGTTTTCTTTGGGTTTGATAGATTTTACCCTATTCGGGATAAAATTACTCATTCCACAAAGAATTAAGTTTGTGATCATATCTGCGCTGGAGTTTACGTCACTATCGAGGAAGCATAGTGACCAGTTAAAGTTACTGAAGAAACCGTTGAGACCGTCCCAGTTGGCTTTCTCGTACTGCCACACGGTTCTCGTTGGTGCTTTCTCTTTAACTGTGTTTTGTTGGCACGAGAAATTCGCAGATATGACACAATGGTCTGATGTGCCTAGAGGCGATAATACACTAATTGAGTATTTATTAGGATCAGAGGTGAGAAACAAGTCTAGGGTGTTGGCGGATTGACCTGCAATGTCCGGTATTCGAGTGGGCTCGTCAACAAGCTGAGTTAGTTGGTTTAACTCAGCGAAGAGCTCAACATACCTTCCTTCGGGTGTTGTCTGGCCTGAAAAGCGAAGCCAACTAGAATTGTGTACATTGAAATCGCCCGCAATGACGATTTCAGTGCAAGGATAAAGGGCAACAATTCTTTGGATGGAGTCGGACAGAGCATCAAATTCGTTAAAAGTTAAATTTCTGTCCAGGTTCGGGCTCCGATAAATAAAACATGAATGAATGATGTGCTTATTGACCGAAAATTTGAACCACATGAAGTTAAAATATGTGTTTGAGCACAAACCATATTGTGGTTGAAGTTGGTACGCAACATCATTTCTTATATAAATGGCGAGTCCATGGTGAGCAAAGAATAGAGGCACTAAGCTATACCCATATAGGTTAAATTCTGAATGATCAGAATTTTCACCTATTTGTGTTTCACTCAGTGCCAAAACAGCTGGCCTGTATTGTACAGTATGAACGTATGCAGAATAGAAATTCTGTCTAAGCCCACGAATGTTGCTAAAATCCACCCTAAATCTACCACCCATTTAAAATATTCCTAACTTGCAAAAACACAAGTCAGACAATTACCTAAGAAGAACGTTTAATCTAGATCCCAATTTGAGCTTTTCAATAACAATTTGCCACTAGTGTTATGCCTAAGTGACAATCTGAAATTGAACCGCCCCTGGTTAACTAGATAAAACAAACAACTATCTATCTGACGTCATAATTAATTTGTTCAATGCAAGCACTGTGAGGGAGCAGTACCATGCACATCACACAGTGCTTTCAATAGTCAAACCAATTTGACTGCGAGAGATGATGGGGGAAGGAAATTGGGAGGAATACCACTCGCTGCTGTTAGCTCTTAATTTCTCATTTAGCTTTTTATTTTTGTTTTTTTTTTTTTTTTATATATAGGTTTATGTCTATTGCAATGCACTGATGTGCTTAGGTGATGGACTGGACTGTTGGTTGCACATTAACTATCACAGACACTAAAACCGGTTTATTGTTTTTTTTTTTTTTTGCGCGACGTAGATTTGGGGATATTTATTTTTTGATGATTATTTTTTTTAAAACACAAGCACTGATTGATGATTAATAATGGGGGTGTAATGATTTTTTTTTTGTATTATTATTAAAGAAAAGGACGTTATAAAGCAGTTTTTTTTTTTTAATTATTTAGACTAAACACGAGACAATAATAAATATAAACAGGGATGGACGAAAGCGAGGGGACTTTTACTTCCGCAGAGACTTAACAAAACGTGTGTGCAGCCAATGGACGGCGGATCGGCACTGATGTTTTTGCCATTACTGTACGAAATAAAACAATACAATGAAGTGGAGTTAGTTGTGTTTTTTTGACACATTCACAGGTATGGCAAAAGATACGAAATGAATAATTTTAAACATAGATGTCATCAAAACGAAATGTTTGATCAGAAAAAGTTTCTTATGAGAGAAAGTGAAAAAGGAGTTCAGTGAATTTTTTAGAAATTGATATAGAAAAAATTCCCTGACCGCTTCCCGAATTCCCTGACTTTCCCTGACCAAATTTTGTTCCCTGACTTTCCAGTTTAGCGGAAACCATGTATTGGAAAAGGACAGTTGCAAGGAAAAATGTAATAATAAAAATATATTAGCGAATAATAATTAAGATACGAGTACAAATTAATTTAAGTATATATATATATTGTCACCCTTATTCATAAAGAAAAAATATTTATTTTAGCTCTCGTGTTTAGGAAAACTACACGGGTGTATATAATAATTGCCAAAGGATTATAACAGTAGAAATAAATGGAATTTTTGATTTAAGGACTGAAGTATTAGATCGTATACCTACCTAAAACCTTGGAAAAAGCCTTGCTAGTTTCTATAACATCTCTAAAACCATTTTAAGCTGGCAATGGCCAATAACGACTGAACCGAACGGCTCGGAGCCAGTTGGCTTCGAACATTTTGTACTGGATGTCAAAAAGGTTCGGCGCCGAACCATTTGGATATTCAACTCGTCGGAAAACCACGAACCAAATTCGTTCCGAGCCGTTCGGCTCGGTGGTGTATGGGCGGCTTAAAAGTTTATAGTCTCAAAAGAAAAGAAGTTGATATTTTTTTTTAAAGGGAACTGACAAGTTTTTAAACATTTACATATATAATTTGATAGCATCATAGCATTATATCTACATTAGTTGAGTGAGTTAAAATCTTAAGTAAGCTTGCTTCATTTTTGGAGTTCATTACAAATTCAAACAAATTGAATTACAAGGAACAGTTTTTGAAGACAGCGATGAGACGAAAAATTATGGGTTCGGGTTTCGCTAGAGTACTTTGAATATACAAATGTGTATTAATTCTCGTGTTCTGTATAGACATGATTGTTGAACATTTTGTCCAAAATGCTATCTTACTGCTGTGTGAACTATTACTGTCAGAAATGAAAGCGAAGTAAAAAGGGATAATTAAAAGGTTTTAACAACACAATAATGGAATATAAACACTATAAAACAACACAACTAAAAAGAACTCGATCGCTCCAGGCGAGAGTAAGCACATCACAGAGTTTAAAAACTCTCAGTACCTCTTAGTGTAGCTCATCCGCTACACGACTAATTTTCGGATCCTTCGGGTTTGTCGCAGTAAGGCTTTAAATCCTTAACGTTCCAGGTACCTCGATTCGTACCTTTTTCGTCTACTAGGACATAAGTCCACGGCGATACTCGCTTCTTAATTAGAAACGGGCCTAGAAATTTAGGCGCTAATTTAGCTGTATAATAGTTCGCTGCTTCAGATAGGGTGAAGTTACGTCGCCAAACCAATTCGTTCGGGAGATACTGAACGTCTCTCCGACGAAGGTTATATGTTTTCGCTGCCTTCTTGGTTGCCGACTCTAACTTTTTCCCTATCTCCTCCCTAAGTTTCCTAAACTGTTCCCTAGTATCGTCCGAATTATCGCCCCTATCATGCGGAATGGTGGTTAAGGATTCGCCTCCAAAAGTCACCATACCTCGACCAAAATTTGCATAATACGGCGATACACCTAAAACTTCATGCTGGGCCGTGCGTATACTGCACACTACTTTCGCCAACTGCGAATCCCAAGCCCTATGGTTCTCTGAAACGTAAGCCCTAAGTGTCGTTTTTAAGATCTGGTTTATCCGTTCTGCCGGATTTGCCTGCGGATGATAATGCGCCGTAAACTTAATCGTCGAACCGTAACTATCACACAAAGACTTTAATTCCTTTCTTTTAAATTGCGGACCGTTATCGCAAACTAAAAATTTAGGGACCCCGAATAGCAAAAAGACATTGTCTTCTAATTCTTTGCAAACAGATTTTGCCGTAGCAGACCTCAAGGGAAACAATAAAGGAAATTTCGTGAAATAATCCACGACAGTCAAAATATAAATAAACCCTCTACTTGATTTAGAAAGTGGACCAACTAAATCTACACATAACATTTCCCAAGGATTACTAACCCCTTTTCTCTCCGTCATCAACCCAGCCGGTTTTTCATTAATTGGTTTCACGCTTTGACAAACCTTACAATTCTTCACATACCTAGGAATATCTGACCTCATTTTTGGCCAGTAATATTTATCTCCTATCCTAGCAAAAGTTTTCTTTACCCCCATATGCCCTGCTAACGGATTGGCCCCACGTTGGGCGCCAATTGTTGCAATATTTCCCGACCGAATTTATGTAGTTTATTTATGATGGTTAGGAAGACGAATTTTTATACTTAAAAACCGCGACTTAGGATTGTACGAATCCAATTAAGATAATAATAAAGACACAAACGAATTAAATTAATAAAACTGTGCCCGGCACACGCGGAAGTTAAAATCGGAATGTCAAACAGATTGACGAAACACGATTAAAAGAAATAGAGAGAACGAGAGAACGAAATATTGCAACCACACTGCAAACAACGATGCAGCCAACCGGCTAGTCAGCTGGGGTGGGTTCGCCAAATTAGAGATACACACAAAAAGTAAACAACTCGAATTAAATATAAAAAAAGAAAAGAATTGGGTGTTATAAAAAGAAAAGTACCTAAGTATGTACATATGTAGGTATTTAGGTAATGAATAATTATTAAATTAAATGTATGTCGTTAGTACAGGGACGTACTTACGCTGTAGGGTGGGCGCCAGGAAACTTTTTATAGGGTCGTTTGCCTTGACCGGATACTGAAATTATCGTCTTCAATTAATGAAGGAAACGCAAATGTTTATTCCCGAGGGAAGTTAAAAAAATATTTTTATTGAATATTGTCTGGGAAACCTTGGCTTTCGCCTGGATTAAAACCCAGAATCTTTTCGATAAAAAGAGAGTACAAAATTAAATGTTAATGAATTGTCGGAGGACAAATCCAAAGAAAATTATAATATAAAATAAAACAAAGAAAACTACAAAATGAAGACCGCAAGAATGGACCGCTATCACTAGGTCCCGATATGAAAATTAACAAAGAAATAAGCTACTCTAAGAAATGGGTCACGAGTCCCTCAATTTAGGGATTTAAGACAACGATTAAACCAAAAGCCAACCGAATTAAAATTCAAACAATTTATCAAACGAATAAAATAAACACTCTACTTATCTTAATTCCTTTCTTTTCCTCTTCCTGCTCTTTCCTCTTTAACTATCCTTCGCCCCGTTCTGACGATTTCCAACTCCTTTCATCAAAGCGAGTTCCTTTTCCTTTTTCCACTTAATTCTTTCTTTGAAACACTTTCCAAAAACCAAAGACACTATCGATATCTAATTTCTAATTATTTTTAACTTAAAGTTATTTTCGGCTCTTTATTATTTCTTTTTCTCAAATTCATAATCAAAATTAAACCTCACGGCTATGACAGTCAACCAAGAAGTGATTGATCTTGCTTAGCCTTTGTCCTCTTTTGGCCGCCCTCTTTCACTCATACATTCACACTCTCATGCAATAGCTATCGTGGAACTCGGTTGCGGTATCACTCCGAAGTTGAGTTCCATCGAAACTCTCTTTTACCCACACATGCACTGAATTCCCCAAGTTGTTGGCGTTGTCCCAAAACTTGACGAATCCAAGGCCGTATCTAGACATATTCACAATAATACCTCTGAGAAAAATAAAGAAACTATAAAAAGTTGAAAATACAATTCTGAGCATTCTCTCAGCTACTCTACATTATTAATTCTAACTTTTTGAAAATGTTTCGAAAAAGAACTATACAATCTCTGAACTACTTTATAAATATTTTTGAGGAAACGAAGCAGGACGGCAAATACTTAAATTAAACTGCCTAACGCGCAATCTACTATTCGGTGGACCTTTGTGCAGATTTGGGGAATTGGGGATAAGCGTTTAGCGCTCCATTCTTGAATGTCGGTCAATGTTAATTAAATTAAATTTAATTTATGTGAATTAGGATGGGCTCATAGCCTTGTTTAAAAATGTGAAAAGTTAAATTAAATATTTATGTTGTTGTGTTGTTTCTCATATCCATTTGAAGTAGATTGGGGTTCGTTGCTCTCAGTAAAGATGGCGTGCGAGTCTCCAGCCCATCCGCTGGCTCAACACGAACAAATAGGTGGCGTGTGAGTCTCCAGTCCATCCGCTGGCTCAACACGAAATAATCCATCAGAAAGAATTGGGTACCTAAATTGACATCCTCTCTGAGCAACTCTCAAAAGCTCCATGAGGACAACGGACTAAAAGTATGGGTCGAAAAATGGGAAGGGTTGGGATGGAGGGGAAAACAGATATCGAGAGTTTGACTATGACCAAACAACATAGTCAGACGAAGGTTTTAAGAACTTATAAGGAATGGTTTTTGTTGCGGGAAATCTTACCGTAACAGCATCATAGCATTATATCCACATGAGTTGAGTGAGTTAAAATCTTAAGTAAGCTTGCTTCATTTTTGGAGTTCATTACAAATTCAAACAAATTGAATTACAAGGGACAGTTTTTGAAAACAGCGATGAGATGAAAAATTATGGGTTCGGGTTTCGCTAGAGTACTTTGAATATACAAATGTGTATTAATTCTCGTGTTCTGTATAGACATGATTGTTGAACATTTTGTCCAAAATGCTATCTTACTGCTGTGTGAACTATTACTGTCAAATAATGAAAAATGAAAACAAAGTTTTATGAATATTTGTTTTGAGTTTCAAAAAATAAATGAAAATAAATTAGTTGCGACCTGCATCGTGCCTGATCGGGAAACTATTGATTGCTCAGAACTTGGTCTGGGCCAGTAGCGCAACAATCAGTCACGATGAAGTGCTTGTTTTACCTCCTCGTGGTGGTCCCCGGGCAACTATTTATGTATCCCAATATACATAAATAGGCTAAAATTACAAGTGCGAAAAGGCCTAGCTTTCTAGGATAGGTTACGGAGGTTAGCATTCTCCGTAACTGAAATCAACCCGCTACCGAAACCAACACTACGCCTCGGATAATTAATGATAACTCGTTGACGACTTTTGGCTATTGTACCCGGACAAAGATTGGTTTCTGGAATGTGAAGACGCTTCTTGACAATGGAAAAGAAGGTCCTCAGAATGCCAGATTCCTGCAACTAGAGAAGGAATTCATGCGGTATAGGATGGACATCTTAGGGATAAGTGAAGTTAGATGGCTGGGTTCGGGGAAGTTCAAGTCACCAACCCGTAACACTGTACTATTCTATTCCGGAAAAACACCTGGAAGCGCTCGGGAATCTGGCGTTGGATTGCTGCTTTCCAAAACAGCTCTCAAAAGCCTAATTTCCTGGGAGCCTTTAGGTGACAGGATCCTGAAAGCCAGGTTCCGGACTAGAGTACGTCGCGTCACCATCATACAGTGTTACGCCCCAACTTTGCTCTCTTCTGACGAGGAGAAGGAGGCCTTTTATAACCGGCTGAGTGCTGCTTATGATAGCGTTCCACGAGGTGATATAGTTATGGTGATGGGAGACTTAAATGCCAAGGTTGGCAATGACAACACTGGGCTAAGGCATGTCATGGGAAAACATGGTGTTGGTAACCGAAACGACAATGGCGAACGATTTGTCGATTTCTGCAACGCCAACGGCCTTGTTATTGGAGGGACCATGTTCGAGCATAAGACGTGCCACAAAGTCAGTTGGGTGTCGACTGACAGACAAGCAACTTCCAACCAAATTGACCACTTCGCGATCAGCCGGCGTTTTAGAAGCAGTCTCCAGGACGTCCGTAACAGAAGAGGTGCTGACATGGGAATGGCCCGGGACCACCATCTGATGGTTGCTACCGTAAGATTGCGTACAGCTGCAGTTCGGAGATCCCAAGGAAACACTCGAATGCCCAAGTTTAATACAGATAGACTAAAGGATCCTGCAGTGCGCCAACAACTAGGGGACCACCTTTCACAAGGATTGAACGCAATCAGCAGCACGGAAACCACATCCATCGAAAATCATTGGTGTGCTGTGAAAAATGTGTTCATATCCGGTGCTGAAAGTATAGTCGGCCGGGCGCAAGGAAGAAATAGTGCTTGGCTTTCCGACGAAACTTGGGCAAGGATCGAAGAAAGGAAACACCTTAAAGCTCGCATCGCAGCTACCCCAGCAGCAGGGAGAAACGAGCTTGAGTCTACGTACCGCATGAAGATGAGGGAAGTTCACCGTAGTGTGCGACGTGATAAGCGTAACTACATCAACGCACTGGCTACAGAAGCAGAAGAAGCCGCTAGTAGGTGTGACAGTAGGACCGTCTACAGAATTACCAAAGAGCTCACTGGTGTCCAGAGCTCAAAACAACACCTGGTTAAAGACACAAACGGATCCCTGCTAATTTCGGATGAGGACCAGCTCATAAGGTGGAGGGAACACTTTTCTGCGGTTTTAAACCGCGTTTTCGCCAGTGAAGTGAACCCTACTCCCACTGAGCTACCCGAAGTAACAATTTCCCGAATACGCACCGTACCCCCCAGTAAAGAAGAAATTATCACCGCCATCAAAGCACTGAAGAACAACAAAGCGGTTGGACTTGACGGTATTCCTGCAGAGCTCTTAGGAGCAGCCCCAACGACATCGAGCGAGCTACTGCACCCACTTATTAAGAGAGCTTGGGAAGCAGAGAGCTTTCCTGAAGAGTGGAAAAAACGAATGATTGTCAAGCTCCCAAAGAAAGGAGATCTCACACAGTGCGAAAACTGGAGAGGAATATGCGTTCTGCCTGCAGTAGCCAAGATAATAGCAAGGATAATATTGGACCGAATTAAAGACCACCTCGAAGACACACTCGACGCCGAACAAGCAGGTTTCCGCACTGGATCTTCCTGTGTTGATCACATCAACACCTTGAGGATCATCATCGAACAGTGCGTTGAATATCGATCACCACTTCACCTGCTGTTCATCGATTTTGAAAAGGCGTTCGACAGTGTCAATAGAGAATTTATTTGGCTTGCTTTGCACAGGAGGGGCATCCCAGATAAATTGATTGCTATTATCAAGGCTACATATGATGGATCCAGGTGTCACGTTTTGCACAAAGGTAGGCTGTCAGAGGAGTTTGAAATCCAAAGTGGAGTTAGGCAAGGCTGTATACTGTCACCAATACTGTTCCTGTTGGTGATAAGTGACGTACTGCACGCAGCTTTGTCAAATGGAAATGGGGGAATTCAGTGGACTCTGCAATCTCACCTCAAACATCTGGACTACGCGGACGACGTATGCTTACTCTCTCATAGGATCATGGATCTCCATCAAATGACAACAAGGGTGGAGAGAGAAGCAGAAATCGTAGGGCTTAAGATCAACTCGGCAAAAACTAAAAGGATCAGCCTTGGAACTTCCTCATCAATCCAAGTAAATATTTCTGGACAACCGGTAGAGATGGTAGAGGATTTCCAATATCTTGGGAGTATTATCTCTACGGGTGGCGGAACTGAACTGGACGTAAACAGCCTAATCAGAAAAGCAAAGGCTGCGTTCGGAATGCTGTCCAAAATATGGAGAAACAACTCTTTTAGCTTAAAGACCAAGCTACGACTGTTCCGCTCCAATGTTGAATCCGTTCTGCTTTACGGCTGCAGCACTTGGAAAGTCACTGAAATTGTCACTAGAAAGCTGCAAACCTTCGTTAATAGATGTCTACGAAACATCTTGAGGATTTTCTGGCCCAACCGTATCTCCAATGCCGAACTTCATACGAGAACGGGTCAGGAGCCCATAGACTCCATTATACGAAGAAGAAAGTGGCAGTGGATTGGCCATACGCTTCGAAAAGGCGATCGGTGCATTGCATCTCAAGCAATGCAGTGGAACCCGCTCACACAGGAGGGAAGACAAGTGGGCCGGCCTAGAAGTACATGGCGAAGAACGGTCGAACAGGAATCGGCACGACTGGGGAAAAGTTGGAGAGAGCTGAAATATATTTCAAGAAATCGTACACGATGGCGCGTAGGTGTAGTGGAGGCCCTATGTCCCGTAAGGGAAACATCACGGACGTAATAGGTCCGAGGACCTAAGTAAGTAAGTAAGTAAGTAAGTAGTAGCAATTTACAAATTCAAGTCATATTATGCTGAAGATAAACAGAAAATCAAACCGTTTGTCTCAGCAAGGAAGAAACTCTGCTGCACACCATCCTTTTGTGGTACATCTTGATACAAATTCTTCTATCCTGAATAACCATGTGGTGTCCGACAGTGTTTTACTGAGGCCTCCACCGCTTCCCATCCCCAAGCACGATACTATAGGACTTGTCATAACCATAAGTTGAATGATTGCTGTCATGGCTTCATCAAACATTTGACGTGCTTCCTCATCAGCTTGTCCAGATTGCAACCAAGCCTTAAAAAGATACTCGTAGAAACTATCTCTTAGCGCACCGAGTGACATATGAGCTATAAGTAAACACAAATATGATAATTTCGAGAGTATTTAGAGAAAGATAATGTATAGCAAATACTCACGTTGTCCCCATTTTCCAGTCTTTGGATTCAAATAATTTGGATCAATACCTTTAGGTTTTTCGATTTCCTTCAAAACTTGTCTAATAGTTTGTACTCTTTATCGGTACAATGAATTCCCAGTAATATCACTCAAATATGAGAATTCCAAATGCGATGTTTTAAATTCAGACAGAATTGAACTTCCACCCGATGCCCAGCCATAGTTTTTGCTCATTCCGGTTTTAACGTTCACCAAAGCATACGGAATACCAGTTGGTATTTGGAAGGCAGGTAAAAGTTTATCCGCTATATGTTGAGCTTTCTCCTTGTACATTGAATCGCCGGTAAACGCGTACAATGTCAAAAAATTCAAATTTGAAAAGATTTTCTTTTTAAGTAGCGAACTGCTATTTTCGAACGCTCTGGCTCTCCTGTTTTAGCATCAACTTCAATAACTTGGAGCTGGGCAGGAGGCTCACATTTAGCAAAGATGTATTCTACTTCGCCAGTTTCGACATCCTGAAACTGAAAGAATAACAGATTTTAAGTAAGTTATTTATATACTATAGAACTATATACTATACTATAGAACTGCTGCTATCATCGCCTGTGTTACTGCTTGATGACGCTGTTCCCGCTACTGATGAGGCTGCTTCCGCCGCGCCGTGCGTCGGGAGATGTTCCAATTGATGAAACGGCTGCCATTCGTGTTGGCACAGGCAGTTGATGTCCAGTCGCCAGTCGAAGTAAGTCTTGGGCGTTATTCCTAAAAATTGAAACAATTTTTAGCAAAACATATTAAGCTATAGGTACTAGAAATTTAGTTCTACATGATTGGGTCGCTCTTCCTGTTGGTTGTTGGGTTTATTTCACCAGGTCTGTCGATGTACATCATCTCGTGACAAAGTAGACACTTATCTTGGACATAAATCTATTTTCGGAGAGATACACCGTGGAAGAAATGTCTGCATCTGGTTATCTTGGCCAATTCAATTTGCCGAAATAAAATGTTTTTTTTTACTTTAATAATTTAATTTGCAAAAACATCATTTAAATTCTTTAGTTGGTCTTCTGTAGCTTGTAATGGGAAATAATGGTGTAACCAAAAGTTGTGGAACAACAAGCATAAAGCTGCTGCTGAGGACCTGCTGGATAAAATTCAAGTTATTTGTCGGAAAAACTTGTTTGGGTGAAGCGTCTCATAAGCTGACCATCGTTTGACAATTTCCAGCAATTAATTAACAGTTTAATTGCTTATTACTTATTGCGATTGAAAAAATTCTGAAAAAAAAGAGATATTAATTCCAAAATGTATGTTTTTGCCATTACTGTACGAAATAACACAATACAATGAAGTGGAGTTAGTTGTGTTTTTTTGACACATTCACAGGTATGGCAAAAGATACGAAATGAATAATTTTAAACATAGATGTCAACAAAACGAAATGTTTGATCAGAAAAAAGTTTCTTATGAGAGAAAGTGAAAAAGGAGTTCAGTGAATTTTTTAGAAATTGATATAGAAAAAATTCCCTGACCGCTTCCCGAATTCCCTGACTTTCCCTGACCAAATTTTGTTCCCTGACTTTCCAGTTTAGCGGAAACCATGTATTGGAAAAGGACAGTTGCAAGGAAAAATGTAATAATAAAAATATATTAGCGAATAATAATTAAGATACGAGTACAAATTCATTTAAGTACATATATATATTGTCACCCTTATTCATAAAGAAAAAATATTTATTTTAGCTCTCGTGTTTAGGAAAACTACACGGGTGTATATAATAATTGCCAAAGGATTATAACAGTAGAAATAAATGGAATTTTTGAGTTAAGGACTGAAGTATTAGATCGTATACCTACCTAAAACCTTGGAAAAAGCCTTGCTAGTTTCTATAACATCTCTAAAACCATTTTAAGCTGGCAATGGCCAATAACGACTGACCGGACGGCTCGGAGCCAATTGGCTTCAAACATTTTGTACTGGATGTCAAAAAGGTTCGGCGCCGAACCATTTGGATATTCAACCAGTCGGAAAACCACGAACCAAATTGGTGCCGAGCCGTTCGGCTCGGTGGTGTATGGGCGGCTTAAAAGTTTATAGTCTCGAAAGAAAAGTAGTTGATATTTTTTTTTAAAGGGAACTGACAAGTTTTTAAACATTTACATATATAATTTGATAGCATCATAGCATTATATCTACATTAGTTGAGTGAGTTAAAATCTTAAGTAAGCTTGCTTCATTTTTGGAGTTCATTACAAATTCAAACAAATTGAATTACAAGGAACAGTTTTTGAAGACAGCGATGAGAAGAAAAATTATGGGTTCGGGTTTCGCTAGAGTACTTTGAATATACAAATGTGTATTAATTCTCGTGTTCTGTATAGACATGATTGTTGAACATTTTGTCCAAAATGCTATCTTACTGCTGTGTGAACTATTACTGTCAGAAATGAAAGCAAAGTAAAAAGGGATAATTAAAAGGTTTTAACAACACAATAATGGAATATAAACACTATAAAACAACACAACTAAAAAGAACTCGATCGCTCCAGGCGAGAGTAAGCACATCACAGAGTTTAAAAACTCTCAGTACCTCTTAGTGTAGCTCATCCGCTACACGACTAATTTTCGGATCCTTCGGGTTTGTCGCAGTAAGGCTTTAAATCCTTAACGTTCCAGGTACCTCGATTCGTACCTTTTTCGTCTACTAGGACATAAGTCCACGGCGATACTCGTTTTTTAATTAGAAACGCGCCTAAAAATTTAGGCGCTAATTTTGCTGTATAATAGTTCGCTGCTTCAGATAGGGTGAAGTTACGTCGCCAAACCAATTCGTTCGGGAGATACTGAACGTCTCTCCGACGAAGGTTATATGTTTTCGCTGCCTTCTTGGTTGCCGACTCTAACTTTTTCCCTATCTCCTCCCTAAGTTTCCTAAACTGTTCCCTAGTATCGTCCGTGTTATCGCCCCTATCATGCGGAATGGTGGTTAAGGATTCGCCTCCAAAAGTCACCATATCTCGACCAAAATTTGCGTACACCTAAAACTTCATGCTGGGCCGTGCGTATACTGCACGCTACTTTCGCCAACTGCGAATCCCAAGCCCTATGGTTCTCTGAAACGTAAGCCCTAAGTGTCGTTTTTAAGATCTGGTTTATCCGTTCTGCCGGATTTGCCTGCGGATGATAATGCGCCGTAAACTTAATCGTCGAACCGTAACTATCACACAAAGACTTTAATTCCTTTCTTTTAAATTGCGGACCGTTATCGCAAACTAAAAATTTAGGGACCCCGAATAGCAAAAAGACATTGTCTTCTAATTCTTTGCAAACAGATTTTGCCGTAGCAGACCTCAAGGGAAACAATAAAGGAAATTTCGTGAAATAATCCACGACAGTCAAAATATAAATAAACCCTCTACTTGATTTAGAAAGTGGACCAACTAAATCTACACATAACATTTCCCAAGGATTACTAACCCCTTTTCTCTCCGTCATCAACCCAGCCGGTTTTTCATTAATTGGTTTCACGCTTTGACAAACCTTACAATTCTTCACATACCTAGGAATATCTGACCTCATTTTTAGCCAGTAATATTTATCTCCTATCCTAGCAAAAGTTTTCTTTACCCCCATATGCCCTGCTAACGGATTGGCCCCACGTTGGGCGCCAATTGTTGCAATATTTCCCGACCGAATTTATGTAGTTTATTTATGATGGTTAGGAAGACGAATTTTTATACTTAAAAACCGCGACTTAGGATTGTACGAATCCAATTAAGATAATAATAAAGACACAAACGAATTAAATTAATAAAACTGTGCCCGGCACACGCGGAAGTTAAAATCGGAATGTCAAACAGATTGACGAAACACGATTAAAAGAAATAGAGAGAACGAGAGAACGAAATATTGCAACCACACTGCAAACAACGATGCAGCCAACCGGCTAGTCAGCTGGGGTGGGTTCGCCAAATTAGAGATACACACAAAAAGTAAACAACTCGAATTAAATATAAAAAAAGAAAAGAATTGGGTGTTATAAAAAGAAAAGTACCTAAGTATGTACATATGTAGGTATTTAGGTAATGAATAATTATTAAATTAAATGTATGTCGTTAGTACAGGGACGTACTTACGCTGTAGGGTGGGCGCCAGGAAACTTTTTATAGGGTCGTTTGCCTTGACCGGATACTGAAATTATCGTCTTCAATTAATGAAGGAAACGCAAATGTTTATTCCCGAGGGAAGTTAAAAAAATATTTTTATTGAATATTGTCTGGGAAACCTTGGCTTTCGCCTGGATTAAAACCCAGAATCTTTTCGATAAAAAGAGAGTACAAAATTAAATGTTAATGAATTGTCGGAGGACAAATCCAAAGAAAATTATAATATAAAATAAAACAAAGAAAACTACAAAATGAAGACCGCAAGAATGGACCGCTATCACTAGGTCCCGATATGAAAATTAACAAAGAAATAAGCTACTCTAAGAAATGGGTCACGAGTCCCTCAATTTAGGGATTTAAGACAACGATTAAACCAAAAGCCAACCGAATTAAAATTCAAACAATTTATCAAACGAATAAAATAAACACTCTACTTATCTTAATTCCTTTCTTTTCCTCTTCCTGCTCTTTCCTCTTTAACTATCCTTCGCCCCGTTCTGACGATTTCCAACTCCTTTCATCAAAGCGAGTTCCTTTTCCTTTTTCCACTTAATTCTTTCTTTGAAACACTTTCCAAAAACCAAAGACACTATCGATATCTAATTTCTAATTATTTTTAACTTAAAGTTATTTTCGGCTCTTTATTATTTCTTTTTCTCAAATTCATAATCAAAATTAAACCTCACGGCTATGACAGTCAACCAAGAAGTGATTGATCTTGCTTAGCCTTTGTCCTCTTTTGGCCGCCCTCTTTCACTCATACATTCACACTCTCATGCAATAGCTATCGTGGAACTCGGTTGCGGTATCACTCCGAAGTTGAGTTCCATCGAAACTCTCTTTTACCCACACATGCACTGAATTCCCCAAGTTGTTGGCGTTGTCCCAAAACTTGACGAATCCAAGGCCGTATCTAGACATATTCACAATAATACCTCTGAGAAAAATAAAGAAACTATAAAAAGTTGAAAATACAATTCTGAGCATTCTCTCAGCTACTCTACATTATTAATTCTAACTTTTTGAAAATGTTTCGAAAAAGAACTATACAATCTCTGAACTACTTTATAAATATTTTTGAGGAAACGAAGCAGGACGGCAAATACTTAAATTAAACTGCCTAACGCGCAATCTACTATTCGGTGGACCTTTGTGCAGATTTGGGGAATTGGGGATAAGCGTTTAGCGCTCCATTCTTGAATGTCGGTCAATGTTAATTAAATTAAATTTAATTTATGTGAATTAGGATGGGCTCATAGCCTTGTTTAAAAATGTGAAAAGTTAAATTAAATATTTATGTTGTTGTGTTGTTTCTCATATCCATTTGAAGTAGATTGGGGTTCGTTGCTCTCAGTAAAGATGGCGTGCGAGTCTCCAGCCCATCCGCTGGCTCAACACGAACAAATAGGTGGCGTGTGAGTCTCCAGTCCATCCGCTGGCTCAACACGAAATAATCCATCAGAAAGAATTGGGTACCTAAATTGACATCCTCTCTGAGCAACTCTCAAAAGCTCCATGAGGACAACGGACTAAAAGTATGGGTCGAAAAATGGGAAGGGTTGGGATGGAGGGGAAAACAGATATCGAGAGTTTGACTATGACCAAACAACATAGTCAGACGAAGGTTTTAAGAACTTATAAGGAATGGTTTTTGTTGCGGGAAATCTTACCGTAACAGCATCATAGCATTATATCCACATGAGTTGAGTGAGTTAAAATCTTAAGTAAGCTTGCTTCATTTTTGGAGTTCATTACAAATTCAAACAAATTGAATTACAAGGGACAGTTTTTGAAAACAGCGATGAGACGAAAAATTATGGGTTCGGGTTTCGCTAGAGTACTTTGAATATACAAATGTGTATTAATTCTCGTGTTCTGTATAGACATGATTGTTGAACATTTTGTCCAAAATGCTATCTTACTGCTGTGTGAACTATTACTGTCAAATAATGAAAAATGAAAACAAAGTTTTATGAATATTTGTTTTGAGTTTCAAAAAATAAATGAAAATAAATTAGTTGCGCTACGGCGATTAGAGTCGATTCACACCTTAGAATTGGTTAGACAACTCTGGCTAATGACTGAGCATGTAGTAACAGTAGTGAGTGAAGTGGGTGAGGTGAGGTGATACCAACTCGATTTTTTAGAGGTACATATTTTCATGAAATCTAGTTTAAAAAACTCAACCGCCTCACACGAAAAAAAAACAAGATATAAAAGTAAGGCTAATGAAAGAATTTTATAAAATTAAATAAGTGGCGTAGTAGCAATTTACAAATTCAAGTCATATTATGCTGAAGATAAACAGAAAATCAAACCGTTTGTCTCAGCAAGGAAGAAACTCTGCTGCACACCATCCTTTTGTGGTACATCTTGATACAAATTCTTCTATCCTGAATAACCATGTGGTGTCCGACAGTGTTTTTCTGAGGCCTCCACCGCTTCCCATCCCCAAGCACGATACTATAGGACTTGTCATAACCATAAGTTGAATGATTGCTGTCATGGCTTCATCAAACATTTGACGTGCTTCCTCATCAGCTTGTCCAGATTGCAACCAAGCCTTAAAAAGATACTCGTAGAAACTATCTCTTAGCGCACCGAGTGACATATGAGCTATAAGTAAACACAAATATGATAATTTCGAGAGTATTTAGAGAAAGATAATGTATAGTAAATACTCACGTTGTCCCCATTTTCCAGTCTTTGGATTCAAATAATTTGGATCAATACCTTCAGGTTTTTCGATTTCCTTCAAAACTTGTCTAATAGTTTGTACTCTTTATCGGTACAATGAATTCCCAGTAATATCACTCAAATATGAGAATTCCAAATGCGATGTTTTAAATTCAGACAGAATTGAACTTCCACCCGATGCCCAGCCATAGTTTTTGCTCATTCCGGTTTTAACGTTCACCAAAGCATACGGAATACCAGTTGGTGTTTGGAAGGCAGGTAAAAGTTTATCCGCTATATGTTGAGCTTTCTCCTTGTACATTGAATCGCCGGTAAACGCGTACAATGTCAAAAGTTTCAAATTTGAAAAGATTTTCTTTTTAAGTAGCGAACTGCTATTTTCGAACACTCTGGCTCTCCTGTTTTAGCATCAACTTCAATTACTTGGAGCTGGGCAGGAGGCTCACATTTAGCAAAGATGTATTCTACTTCGCCAGTTTCGACATCCTGAAACTGAAAGAATAACAGATTTTAAGTAAGTTATTTATATACTATAGAACTATATACTATACTATAGAACAGCTGCTATCATCGCCTGTGTTACTGCTTGATGACGCTGTTCCCGCTACTGATGAGGCTGCTGCCGCCGCGCCGTGCGTCGGGAGATGTTCCAATTGATGAAACGGCTGCCATTCGTGTTGGCACAGGCACGTGATGTCCAGTCGCCATTTGAAGTAAGTCTTGGGCGTTATTCCTAAAAATTGAAACAATTTTTAGCAAAACATATTAAGCTATAGGTACTAGAAATTTAGTTCTACATGATTGGGTCGCTCTTCCTGTTGGTTGTTGGGTTTATTTCACCAGGTCTGTCGATGTACATCATCTCGTGACAAAGTGTACACTTATCTTGGACATAAATCTATTTTCGGAGAGATACACCGTGGAAGAAATGTCTGCATCTGGTTATCTTGGCCAATTCAATTTGCCGAAATAAAATGTTTTTTTTTACTTTAATAATTTAATTTGCAAAAACATCATTTAAATTCTTTAGTTGGTCTTCTGTAGCTTGTAATGGGAAATAATGGTGTAACCAAAAGTTGTGGAACAACAAGCATAAAGCTGCTGCTGAGGACCTGCTGGATAAAATTCAAGTTATTTGTCGGAAAAACTTGTTTGGGTGAAGCGTCTCATAAGCTGACCATCGTTTGACAATTTCCAGCAATTAATTAACAGTTTAATTGCTTATTACTTATTGCGATTGAAAAAATTCTGAAAAAAAGAGATATTAATTCCAAAATGTATGTTTTTTGCCATTACTATACGAAATAACACAATACAATGAAGTGAAGTTAGTTGTGTTTTTTTGACACATTCACAGGTATGGCAAAAGATACGAAATGAATAATTTTAAACATAGATGTCATCAAAACGAAATGTTTGATCAGAAAAAAGTTTCTTATGAGAGAAAGTGAAAAAGGAGTTCAGTGAATTTTTTAGAAATTGATATAGAAAAAAATCCCTGACAGCTTCCCGAATTCCCTGACTTTCCCTGACCAAATTTTGTTCCCTGACTTTCCAGTTTAGCGGAAACCATGTATTGGAAAAGGACAGTTGCAAGGAAAAATGTAATAATAAAAATATATTAGCGAATAATAATTAAGATACGAGTACAAATTCATTTAAGTATATATATATATTGTCACCATTATTCATAAAGAAAAAATATTTATTTTAGCTCTCGTGTTTAGGAAAACTACACGGGTGTATATAATAATTGCCAAAGGATTATAACAGTAGAAATAAATGGAATTTTTGAGTTAAGGACTGATGTATTAGATCGTATACCTACCTAAAACTTTGAAAAAAGCCTTGCTAGTTTCTATAACATCTCTAAAACCATTTTAGGCTGGCAATGGCCAATAACGACTGAACCGAACGGCTCGGAGCCAATTGGCTTCGAACATTTTGTACTGGATAAATGTCAAAAAGGTTCGGCGCCGAACCATTTGGATATTCAACCAGTCGGAAAACCACGAACCAAATTGGTTCCGAGCCGTTCGGCTCGGTGGTGTATGGGCGGCTTAAAAGTTTATAGTCTCAAAAGAAAAGAAGTTGATATTTTTTTTTAAAGGGAACTGACAAGTTTTTAAACATTAGCATATATAATTTGATAGCATCATAGCATTATATCTACATTAGTTGAGTGAGTTAAAATCTTAAGTAAGCTTGCTTCATTTTTGGAGTTCATTACAAATTCAAACAAATTGAATTACAAGGGACAGTTTTTGAAGACAGCGATGAGACGAAAAATTATGGGTTCGGGTTTCGCTAGAGTACTTTGAATATACAAATGTGTATTAATTCTCGTGTTCTGTATAGACATGATTGTTGAACATTTTGTCCAAAATGCTATCTTACTGCTGTGTGAACTATTACTGTCAAATAATGAAAAATGAAAACAAAGTTTTATGAATATTTGTTTTGAGTTTCAAAAAAAAAAATGAAAATAAATTAGTTGCGCTACGGCGACAGCTCATGGACACCAGGGCATAAATATTGATGTTGTTGATATGAAAATTCGATTTACCTAGTAAACCCCAAACATAGAAAATTGTTTTGCCTTAGTACTCCATTAGAGTCGATTCACACCTTAGAATTGGTTAGACAACTCTGGCTAATGACTGAGCATGTAGTTACAGTAGTGAGTGAAGTGGGTGAGGTGAGGTGATACCAACTCGATTTTTTAGAGGTACATATTTTCATGAAATCTAGTTTAAAAAACTCAACCGCCTCACACGAAAAAAAAAACAAGATATAAAAGTAAGGCTAATGAAAGAATTTTATAAAATAAAATCAGTGGCGTAGTAGCAATTTACAAATTCAAGTCATATTATGCTGAAGATAAACAGAAAATCAAACCGTTTGTCTCAGCAAGGAAGAAACTTTGCTGCACACCATCCTTTTGTGGTACATCTTGATACACATTCTTCTATCCTGAATAGCCATGTGGTGTCCGACAGTGTTTTTCTGAGGCCTCCACCGCTTCCCATCCCCAAGCACGATACTTTTGATCGTGTGTCAGTCTCCAAAGTATTTTTCTTGAGATTTTAAAGCACGAGCTTCAGCTGCTTCCCCAAAACTAAGAAAAAACAAAAAACAAACATGATCCATATAACATACAATATGCAGGTGTAGTATTTTTTGTTTAATATAAACATTCTTACCAAAAAGCTTCTGGTCCTAGTTTTGTGGAAGTTCGAATATAACTCTCGTGACACGTATTCTTTAAGCCCTTACCAACTTCCATGAACTTTTCAGTATGTTCAATACGTCTTGTATCCGCCCCAATGGCAAATATATCACCTAATTTTAGAAGATTAAATGAAACAATCGACAAAATAAAAATTATAACAGTCTTGCTATCAAAAGAGGCCAAATGATACATTTTATTTTCAGGACGATCAAATTTCATGTCAGTAACATAAGTCAATCCACTAGGACTTGTCATAACCATAAGTTGAATGATTGCTGTCATGGCTTCATCAAACATTTCACGTGCTTCCTCATCAGCTTGTCCAGATTGCAACCAAGCCTTAAAAAGATACTCGTAGAAACTATCTCCTAGCGCACCGAGTGACATATGAGCTATAAGTAAACACAAATATGATAATTTCGAGAGTATTTAGAGAAAGATAATGTATAGTTAATACTCACGTTGTCCCCATTTTCCAGTCTTTAGATTCAAATAATTTGGATCAATACCTTTAGGTTTTTCGATTTTCTTCAAAACTTGTCTAATAGTTTGTACTCTTTTTCGGTACAATGAATTCCCAGTAATATCACTCAAATAAGAGAATTCTAAATGCAATGTTTTAAATTCAGACAGAATTGAACTTCCACCCGATGCCCAGCCATAGTTTTTGCTCATTCCGGTCTTAACGTTCACCAAAGCATACAGAATACCAGTTGGTGTTTGGAAGGCAGGTAAAAGTTTATCCGCTATATGTTGAGCTTTCTCCTTGTACATTGAATCGCCGGTAAACGCGTACAATGTCAAAAGTTTCAAATTTGAAAAGATTTTCTTTTTAAGTAGCGAACTGCTATTTTCGAACACTCTGGCTCTCCTGTTTCAGCATCAACTTCAATAATTTGGAGCTGGGCAGGAGGCTCAATTTAGCAAAGATGTATTCTACTTCGCCAGTTTCGACATCCTGAAACTGAAAGAATAACAGATTTTAAGTAAGTTATTTATATTCTATAGAACTATATACTATACTATAGAACTGCTGCTATCATCGCCTGTGTTACTGCTTGATGACGCTGTCCCCGCTACTGATGAGGCTGCTGCCGCCGCGCCGTGCGTCGGGAGATGTTCCATTTGATGAAACGGCTGCCATTCGTGTTGGCACAGGCACGTGATGTCCAGTCGCCATTCGAAGTAAGTCTTGGGCGTTATTCCTAAAAATTTAAACAATTTTTAGAAAAACATATTAAGCTATAAGTACTAGAAATTTAGTTCTACATGATTGGGTCGCTCTTCCTGTTGGTTGTTGGCCAGAATTGGGTCTATTTCACCAGGTCTGTCGATGTACATCATCTCGTGACAAAGTGGACACTTATCTTGGACATAAATCTATTTTCGGAGAGATACACCGTGGAAGAAATGTCTGCATCTGGTTATCTTGGCCAATTCAATTTGCTGAAATAAAATGTTTTTTTACTTTGTTTTGTATTACCTGATGATAATTTGCAAAAACATCATTTAAATTCTTAAGTTGGTCTTCTGAAGCTTGTAATACGAAATAATGGTGTAACCAGAAGTTGTGGAACAACAAGTATAAAGCTGCTGCTGAGGACCTGCTGGATAAAATTTAAGTTATTTGTCGGAAAAACTTGTTTGGGTGAAGCGTCTCATAAGCTGACCATCGTTTGACAATTTCCAGCAATTAATTAACAGTTTAATTTCTTATTACTTATTGCGATTGAAAAAAATTCTAAAAAAAAAGAGATATTAATTTCAAAATGTATGTTTTTTGCAAACGTTCTTTGAGGAGTTTCTAAAATAAAAGTGTGTATCTACGAATGAATGGTTCCAAAATATATACATAAAGAAATATATCCTCTGAGGAGACGGTCACAAATCTACAATACTATTTTATTTTTTAAAGTTAATAAACTTTTATTGAAGTTAAAAGAAAAACTTACACGATTTCCACTTCACGTTTATTTTAGAACTGTCACTTTTTACAAAACAACAAAAAAAACTTACCAGTCCGTTTTGAGCAAATGTCGCCATTTTGTTGAGCAAATTTCGCCATTTTGTTTTTTAATCCACCATTTTGCCATTTCGCCATTTTGTTTTTTAATCCACCATTCACACTGATTCACGGATAGGAAAAAAAAGAGTAAATTAAGAGAGTTTTCTCTTACTCACCACAAATTAAATTTGCGGGTGTTTATGGCAAGGGGGGTACGAGTCGGGCCTCTAGGTAGTATACCTACTCTATGTATACTATCTAGTGGCCCGACTCGTACCCCCCTTGCCTTAAAAACCCGCAAAATTTTTTTTGAGGTGAATAAGAGAAAACTCTCTTAATCTACTCTTTTTTTCATATCCGTTAATCCTGGTGGATTAAAAAACAAAATAGCGAAATTTGCTCAAACTGACAGGTAATTTTTTTTTTGTCTTTTTGTCAAAAATGGCAGTCTGACAGCTCTCAAATATATACGTGAAATCGTGTAATTTTTTATTTTAACTTCAACAAAAGTTTAAAAACTTGTATAAAGGTTAGACCGCACTAGGCGGAACTGCACTGCAGCGGAACTGCGATTCAAAATAATTAGTATGAAATTGTATGAAGTTCAGTTGCCGCTTAGTACGATATAGCTCATACAATTTCATACAAATAATGTTTTGCCGCGTCGTGAAGTGTAGTTCCGCTGCAGTTGTGTGCGGTCTAACCTTAAAAGTGTATTTTTAATATCGTTAAAAAGTTTTTTGTGTTTATTTGTAGATGCGATACAATGTGAACAGAAGAAGCGCTCAGCGAGAAAAGTACATGAAATTACATCCTCCTAAAACGCAAGTACGCAAGTCCCAATCAAAAATGATATAATCTCTTGCCAAAGGGCACTGAGAGAGTCCTTGTGTCTGAGATCATCTGCGAAATTCTAGATTTGTAAGGCTCACCTTGCTATACCATGTAAAATGGAAATTTTCAAAGCACCTCTTAGTTCTTCTGTAATAAACATATAATTCCCCTTCTTTTTTCAGCATTCTCATTCATAAACTCCAAAGCTCGGAAATCTTTAAAAATCTCTAAACGAATCCAGAAAATCACTCATTCGAACATCTACCGAAGAACCAAATGACACTGTTGATCAAAGTTGGAAAAAACAGAGGGTGGATCTGAACCAAAAGAAACTCTGTCAGCTTCTGAAAATGCATTGGACACTTCTGCTGCAAAGACACTTAACACGTCCAAAAAGCTACACAAATCTCTTGATCAAAATAGCTCATTGCTGAAAGCACAATCTAAACGTCGGAAGTCAATCGCTCAACAACAAAGTACCTATTATCCAGAATGTATCCGAAAGTTCTGGTGATTCAGAAGACGACGATGAAGAAAAATCATGTCCTAATGAGCCATAAAAATCAAAGCGCCGGAAGTCAGTTGCACAACACAGCATTACAGGACAATGAAGAAATTTCATCTCCAGAACAGACAACGAAATGGAAAGTTCCCGTAACGATGCATCTGAAGCTCAATTTCCTGATGAAGAAAATGTGGCCACAGACAAAAGAAAATGTGGCCACAGACAAAAATGTCAGATTTCCTTGATGAGGAAGACAAAAATGTATGTAAAAATCAATTGTAACTAATGACAGCAAATTAGATGAAACTTTCCAGTTGGATCCCAAAACTAGTCTTTCTTCTTAATTACACGAGAGTTTACATCGCAGTGTGTTGAGGAAGTCTCTCAATCGGAGTCAAAAACGGAGAGAAACGATAGAAGCCAATACATATGCTGGGGCTGAGGAAAAAAATCTTCCAAGATATTCTAAAGAAGGAGAAGATGATTCGTCGTTAAAGGGAGAAGAAGTTAAAATAAAACAGAAGATTGCATCCGGAAAAAGTTTGAGTGTTTCGTTGAACAGCAACCAAATAAAAAAGAAGAAGTTTAAGGACTCTTAATCTATTCGTTATTTTTTCACAATTGGTGTATCTGTGCGAAAGATTTCTTCCGAAGATGAGGATGTGGATTCTTCAGAAGCTGAACATGTTGCTGAAATTAAACTTTCTTTAGAAAATGATGCTTCTTCAGGAAATGATAGCCAAGAGTCCTCTTCATCAGAAAGTAAACTTCTCGATTCAAGTGAATAAAAAGTTCTGGAAAAATTCAAAGATGTCCAACATGTTGGCCCTTACCTACAAGTCACGGAAATGAATGTCAAATTCTATATTACAAGCTCCTCCCCCATCAGAGGGTGATGATATCAACCAGAAAAACCGAATCAAACGTACAAGCCTATATCAACAAGAAGAGACTGCATCCAATTCTTTTGTGGAAACCTTAGCCCAAGAAAAAAAGAAAATCAAAAGTCAAAAGAGAAAATCAAACAGTTTCTGTTAGTTGTTGCACCAACAGCTGAAGATAATAGTGATGAAGATATTCGGCCCAAAGAACCAAGATCAGAGAAAAAACTAAAAAATTGTCTGAATCAGAAAATTCGATGTGAACAAATGATAGAAGCTGCAAATGAAGCAAAACGCAAAGCTAAATAACAAGCTTACGATTGGATTCAGATTTCATAGAATCGCTTGTGCAACTGTCGAATCGAAATAAGAAAAAGGTATGTCGTTTAATCTAAAAAAATTATAGGTATAAAAAAAAACATAATTAATGGCACATTTTTTATTTAATTTCATACAGAAACGGAAGCTACCCCACCATCTGATAAGGAAAGTTCAAAGAAAAACTCAAATAAAATGAAATACAAAATCAAAGATATCCACAAAAAAATAGAATTAGATATAATCATTGCAAAAGTGTAAAATTCAAAAATCTTCTTGCTCTATAACAACAACACTGCCTTATATCTTGCAACAGTTTTGCATTTTTGCTAAACCCTAACCCCATTGCAACATGAAGTGTAAAATTTGCCTGGTGTCCTCAGTTTGGAAGAAAATTTTTCAATTTTACACTTTTCCAATGATACTAGATCAAATGCAAAGGATCGTGAAACATAAGAGACTGCATGGGGAACAGTTATAGTTGAACCAAAACCTACGTTTTGAACATGGTTTTCGTGAAAGTCCAAAAACACCAATTGGATTTAAAATTCGGGATATAAATTCAACTGATAAAAAATCAGACAAAAACTGTGTTGCAAACTTTAAACCATAGAGTAAGTATACTACCTAGAGGCCCGACCATAGAGCATAGAGTAAGTATACTACCTAGAGGCCCGACTCGTACCTCCCTTGCCTTAAACACCCGCAAAATTTATTTGAGGTAAATAAGAGAAAACTCTCTTAATCTACTCTTTTTCCTATCCGTGAATCCGTGTGAGTGGTGGATTAAAAAACGAAATGGCGAAATTTGCTTAAACTGACAAGTAATTTTTTGTTGTTGTTTTGTCAAAAGTGACAGTTCTTAATACGTGAAATCTTGTAAGATTTTCTTTTCTTCAATAAAAGTTTATTTACTAATTTACTTATAAATATAATATTACTGTGCATTGGCCCATGGAGACGTATCAAAACACGGTTTTGTTATTAACTTCAATAGTCCTAAAATGCCGTCTTCAGAACATGTCATGTCGAAGGCATTAAGCAAATAAATGAGAACTCGGCAATTTAAAGTTAATTAAAAACATTTATTAAACAAAGTACATACAAATTGTTGGCGCGTTTAAAAATTTGTTTCTTGATTGCGGCTTAAAATTGTGTCCGCTCCCTTTGATGGTTTTCAGTGATTTGGTTTTCTTTTTAGTTCTTACTTCCTTCGATGGACTTCGATAAAACGATGATTTTGACTGGCCAGCCAATTGCAAAGATTCTTTTATTAAATTTTGGGACTGTTTGAGAACAATGGAATTGTCGATGCGCCATCTGTTGGTTTTTTTTTTTTTGTTAAGGCGGAGGTCACATGCGGGCCGACATTCCACCCTCTGTGAATCCTCGAAGAGGTTCACCATCAACGTTAAGTACGGCAAGCTTTGATGATGGTGGATACAATGTTCCATGTGAAGTTTTTACATCAGCGCTTCTCACTTGTCCATCCTTACCTTTTTCTAGAAACTTGGTTTCCCATCTTAAGTGCGGTTATCTCTTCTGTAAAGGCTTCTATTTGAGCATGTTTACAAAGGAATCTTTCGGCTGAAGTAATTTCTGCGGCTGTTAATTCTTCTCTTTGAACAGGTTCACGGCGTTTTGATGCATGATTGTTTTCATTGAATTTTTGTCTGGCGGCTATTTTTTCTCTTGCTAGTCCTAGCAGTGAATGAACTTAACGAAGTACCCAGGCTGCGCTTCGTTTCAACCTGGACAGTGAAGAAAATCTTGCAAAACAAATTATAGGGTTACTTGCCTCGTTTATGTGCAGCATTTTAGGACGTAGTTCTTTATCGAGTGTGGCTGGAACTTGAAATGTAGAATCCTTTGGCCAAGCTTGTTCGGACAGGCGAAGAAAATCTGGCCCAGATAACCATCGACTGTTTAATAAAAATCTAGGAGGGTTGGTGGCTCTAGTTGCTGCATCTGCTGCGTTTAAGTCCGTAGGAACCCAATCCCAATCTGATGGACTCGAAGTTTCTAAAATGTCTGCAACTCGATGAGCAACAAATGGTTTGAATCTCCGATGCGATGATTTGATCGACCAAAGAATCGTTTTGGAGTCGCTCCAGTAAACAACTCGAGATATGTTAAAACTGTGCATGGCTTTGACGGCTAATTGTAAAATACTGCGGCTTGTAGCTCTAGGCGTGGGATAGACAATGTTTTCTTTGGTGCACAACGTGTTTTTCCGAAGGCGAAAGCAACATCCACATTATTTTCGTACTGTATTCGAAAATAGGCAACTGCGGCGAAAGCACTTGCACTCGCATCTGTGAAGATGTGTAATTCGATTCCAAGTGCATGTTGAATATTTGGAGAGTAGCAGCGATATATTTGAAATTGTTCGACGAACCTTAGTTCTTCCCGCCAGAGTTTCCATTGACGGTAGAGACTATACGGTAGCGGATCGTCCCATCCTATTCCAGTTTTCCAAGTATTCTGTAATAGTATTTTGGAGCAAATGAGAAAGTCAGCCAAGAATACGCACGGATCAAAGACTGACATGACAATGCTTAACATCTCCCTTTTCGTTGGCGGCCTGTTTGTATTTAACGCATCTTCTGGTATTTTATGAAATTTTAATCGAAATCGAAAAGTGTCTTCCTCTGTGTTCCAATACATCCCAAGTACCTTTTCCACCTCTTTATCCAATTCTAGGCTAACCGATGATTGAAGAGAGCTCGAAGATTGATTTAGTTAAGCTTGAATTTCCTTTTTATTGCTTAAAAAACTACGAAGATGAAAGCCACCCTCCGCATGAATCTGTTGAACTTCGGCACTAATACGCTCCGCTTCTTCATCATTTGTAAAACTGCAAACAAAATCATCCACGTAATGGTTGTTTACTATTTTATTAACAGCTTCATTATACTCATTTTCAAATTCCTTGGCATTTTTGTTTTTAATATGTTCTGCAGAGCAATGGGAACAAGCAGCTCCAAAAATCATTGAAGTCATGACATATGTTTTGATCGGCTGATCTATTTCACCATCCCGCCACAAAAATCGTTATGATCCCCGATCATCTTGGCAGATCTTGACTTGAGAAAACATTTCTTTTATATCCGCAACAACACCAACTTTTCGCTGGCGAAACTGGAACAAAACTGATAAGAGTGGCTTGGCTTGTTCCGGACCTTTGAGCAGCATAGAGTTAAGGCAAGTCCCATTAACTTCGGCGGCTGCATCAAAAACTATGCGAATTTTTCCCGGCTTATGATGGCTGGTCACACCAAAATGTGGCAAGTACCATGTTCGGCTATTATATTGTTTGACTTTCTCTGGCATAAGCTGTCTAGCATAACCTTTTTCAATATATCCTTTCATCGGCGCCTTGTATTCCAATGCGAACTGAAGATCTTATTTCATTTTTGATTCTATACCATGAAGACGCCTGGTTGCCATATTGAGACTATCTGGTAAAACGACATCATCTTGGCACCATAGTAATCCCGTTTCGAATCTTTTCCCTATGCGTTTTGTTGTTTTTTCTAGTGTTTGCTTGGCTCTTGTGTCGTTAATAGGCTCCAAAACTGAATCATTTTTGCAAATTCCCCAATTCTCAATAGTAAATTAAGATTCCACCAGTCTATCCAACTTGTCTAGATTGGCACTTTTTCTAATGCAAAAAACCATTGGTATGTCATTATTTTTCCTAGTATGTGGCCCGTATACGACCCAGCCAAGTTTTGTGCAAGTTGCTATTGGTTGCTCCTTCTATAGTGGAACTAGACACACCTAAATGACAGTTGTCCAATCCAATGAGTAAAACTGGTCTTGCCTCTTTGTAGCTGGTTACTGGAATTCCGTTTAAATGTTTCTCTGCGTCTTTGTCAAATGATTAGATCGGCAAACTCAGATCTGGGACGGTTCTGACGCTCCTCATTTGGTAGCACTGATCATCCTTATTAATTCCTCTTATTTCGAGTGTAACTCTACGTAACGGTTCTGTTACTACTTTGTTCCCGAACCACTGCAGTTGTGTTGCTACATCCTCTTCCAAAATCGACACTGAAGAACCCTCGTCAAACATGGCGAACACAGTCTTGTTACCTCTTGGCCCCAACAACATAACTGGCAAAATTCAAACAAATGATTACTATTATTCTTCAATAGGTAATTGTGAACTCTAACTGGTGATGTGCTTTCTTCATGTAATAACTTGTTGTGAAATCTTCGACATCCATTTGTATCGCATCTTCTTTTTATTCGGCACGTTGCAGCTCCATGGCCAGATCTTAAACAACAAAAACAAACATGTTTACTTTTCACAAGTTTCCATCTATCATCTATAGTTAAATGTTTAAAAGAATGACATTCTTTCAATTGATGATCAGTGGTGCGTTCTTTTATTAACCATAGTTAACTATGGTTGATATGTCAAAAAAAATTGTTGAAGTGGCATTGTTAGATTTAGTTGGAAATTGTTACATTTCATTTAGGAACGATTTATTGTTAGATATTGTTGATCTGTCAAACGAAAACTTTGGAAAACTTTATTTTATCGTTAATTACCATAAAATCATGTTATTTTTCTACAATATAATCTCCTTTTTCATTAAAAATGGTAGAAAATTCAATTTTAATTCATTTCACTTCACCAAAAGCTTTGTTTTGATTCTTCAATTTTAATTTTTTGTAAACAAACCTTCTCACATGTGCTTTGACAGATCAACACTTTCAACTCATTTCATGGAGTTGAGTTGGAAATAGTTACGAATTGTAACTATTTGGCACTAATAAACTGAATTTAGGAACGATGTGATGACGTCATATAGTTACAAATCGTAACTAATTTGTAATAAAGAACGACCATTGTTAACTATAGTTAACCATAGTTAACTATGGTTAATAAAAGAACGCACCACAGCTCTACAGCATTTGCAAATTATCTTCAGAGTATTGGGATCTCTGTTAACACTTAAAGTTGTGTTGGCATGTAACATCCTTCGCGTGTTGGCTGTCTGATTTCTCGGCATAATATTTGTACTCGGTTGAGCTACCAATTGTACAATTCTAGCTAGCTGACTCAGCCAATTAGAGAGATCGTTTACTGTGGCATATGGTTTTATAGCTGACGCATGCTGTGCGCAATCGAATCTTTTCGTCATCGGCAATTTCATGATGAGCTCATCTAAAAGCATTGGATTGGCTAGATGTTGCTCGCATTTAACAGACGTTAGAAATGCCACCACATTTTCAACCACTGTAGAGAATGGGATCAATTGTTCTAGACGGGCTTCAACTATTGCTGGAAAATGTTGAAATTTTGTCAATTGAGCCTCATCAGTTGTTCAGGTTTACCAAAACGGAAGGCAAGTGCTTCTACTACCCTCTGTGCATTACTATGATGTATTAATAATGAAGAGACTGCTTCCTAGGCTTCACTTTGCAAACACTTTTGTAGCCGAATAGTGTTCTCAGCTGCCGAAAATCCAAAATTACTTGTAGTCTGCTCATAATTGGCAAGAAATAACGGCTGCTTTCCCTGAAAACTGTGGCCAGTGATATATTTTTTTAAATGGCTGAACACTTGTGGCAGTATTTACTAAAGCATTCGATGAAAAGGCATGACATTCCTCACGTAAGTTCTGTAGCTCCCTTGTCCCTTCGTTGTTATTGTCGCCTTGAGCATTTGATTCGACCTGTCGATCTACGGTTTCTCGTAAGCGTTGTGTTTCGGCCTGATTCACGCTGGTATCATTGCGCAGCTGATCAACCGATTCTTTAAGCTCTGTTATCTGTGCTACTAGAGCCGTTAGAAGTTGTTGTTGCTGAAGCTGTTGAACCTCTTGTATATGTTGTACTCGTTGCGCTTGCGGCTGTAATCCTGATGACTGATGTTGTGGTTGTGATGCTGCTGGCTGCTGCTGTGGCTGTAAACCCGCGGGCTGCTGTTGTGGTTGCGGTGTTGCTGGCTGCTGCTGTGGCTGTAAACCTGCGGGCTGCTGTTGTGGTTGCGGTGTTGCTCGCTGTTTGTCCATTCTAGCTTTTAGTGTGCCACCGAAACGTACTGGAGGCTTGCCTCTGTTTGATTTACTACTGCTGCGAAATGACGACGACATAAACTTAGCACACGACTCTTGCGGTTGCAGTCAGGCTTTTCTACAGCAGTAGAAGTACAATTGTCCTAAAAGCACCTTGCACCTTGGCACCAGTAGTAGGTATTTAATTCAATTAGACGTATCCTGAAACTCAGCTAAAATTAAAAAGTCCAAAAGCAATGGCAAAAGGAAATCAAATTGAAATCAAATAGCTATTACGGTAAGATTTCCCGCAACAAAAACCATTCCTTATATGTTCTAAAAACCTTCGTCTGACTATGTTGTTTGGTCATAGTCAAACTCTCGATATCTGTTTTCCCCTCCATCCCAACCCTTCCCATTTTTCGACCCATACTTTTAGTCCGTTGGCCTCATGGAGCTTGTGAGAGTTGCTCAGAGAGGATGACAATTTAAGTACCCGATTCTTTATTATGGATTATTTCGTGTTGAGCCAGCGGATGGGCTGGAAACCCACACGTCACCTACTATTTCGTGTTGAGCCAGCGGATGGGCTGGAGGCTCACACGCCACCGATACATACGTAATAAGGGCCGATGGAAAATATACACTGTCACTTAAGTGGATTAACAACAACGCAACACAACAACCTAAATTTAACTTTCCTTTTTTATGGCTACCAGCCCATCCTAAAATACATAATCTTATATTTAACTTAATTAACATTGACCGACATTCAAGAATGGAACGCTTAACGCTTATCCCCAATTCCCCAAATCTGCACAAAGGTCCACCGAATAGTAGATTGCGCGTTGGGCAGTTTAATTTAAGTATTTGCCTTCCTGCTTCGTTTCCTCAAAAATATTTATAAAGTAGTCAAGAGATCGTATAGTTCTTTTTCGAAACATTTTCAAAAAGTTAGAATTAATAGTGTAGAGTAGCTGAGAGATTGCTCAGAATTGTATTTTCAACTTTTTATAGTTTCTTTATTTTTCTCAAAGGTATTATTGTGAATGTGTCTAGATACGGCCTTGGATTCGTCAAGTTTTGGGGACAACGCCAACAACTTGGGGAATTCAGTGAATGTGTGGGTAAAAGAGAGTTTCGATGGAACTCAACTTCGGAGTGAAACCGCAACCGAGTTCCACGATCGCTATTGCATGAGAGTGTGAATGTGTGAGTAAAAGAGGGCGGCCAATAGAGGACAAAGGCTAAGCAAGATCAACCACTTCTTGGTTGACTGTCATAGCCGTGAGGTTAAATTTGATTTTAGAATTGAGAAAAAAAAAGAAAATATTGAAAAGAGGAAAATAATTATTTTTTTGTTTGAATTTGAGATAAATTTTAAAGCAGAATTTTATAAAGTGTGGATTTGTTTTTGAAAGTGTTTCAAAAGAGTTTAGTAGAGGAAAAGGAACCAGCGTTGAAGAAAGGAGTTTAAAATCGCCAGAACGGAGCGAAGTTTATTTATAGAGGAAAGGAGCAGGAAGGCAACAGGAGTTACAAAAGAAAAGAAAAGTAGAGTTTAGTTTATTGTTCGTTTTGAAAAGTAAGTGTTTCAAGAGATTCGGTTGACTTTTGTTTTATTCGTTTTATTATATTCCTTAATTGTGGGACTCGTGACCCCATTACTTAACGTAGTTTTCTTTGTCTTTTATTTCGGGACCGAGTATTAGCGGTCTATTCTTGCGGTCTACACTTTTGAAATTTTCCTTTGTTTTATTTTTTTTTGTTTCTTCGAAATTGTCCTTCGATATTTCAAATATAGAATAACTTCATAACGAAAAGATTCTGGGTTTTAATCCAGGCGAAAGCCAAGGTTTCCCAGACATTATTTATCAATAAAAATATTTTTGGGAATAATACGTTGTGTTTCCTTCATAAATTGAAGACGAAATTTTCAGCACCCGGTCAAGGCAAATGACCCTATAAAAAGTTTCCTGGCGCCCACCCTACCACGTAAGTACGTCACTGTACTTACAACATAATTTAATAATTCTTCCCTATTATACATACATACCCACATACGTACTATTCCTTTTTTAACACACAGTTCTTTTTTTTATTCGATTCGGGTTGTTTACTTTTTTTGTTCATATCTAATTCGACGAACCCACCCCAGCTGACTAGCCGGTTGGCTGCATCGTAGTTGCAGTGTGTTGCAATATTTATTTCTCCCTATTCCTCTTTAATCGTCTTTCGTCAAATTGATTGACATTCCTCATTTCGATTTTAATTTTCGCGTGTGCCGGTTGCACAGAATAATTAAACTAATTTGTTTATTATATTATTGAATAATTAATGGGATTCCAATAATCCTAAGTCGCGGTTTTTAAGTATTATAATTCGTCTTCCTAATCATCATAAATCCCTTCTGTTAAATTCGGGAAATATTGCAACAATTGGCGCCCATACGTGTTGGTTTTCAAAAAAAAAAAAAAATTTTATTGGAAAATTAAATCTTTTATTACTTGTTTGGCTGTGCTACAGTAGATATTGTTTTCATTTATTGTGTTTTTTTTTTGGTGAAATTACTAATTGTTCCTTTTTTATAATTCATGAAAAAGTTCTCTACCAAAGTTTTTTTATCCCTAGGTAGACTTACAACAAAAATAATCAACAAGCTAGTAGCATTTTTTTTGGTGGAAACAACAGAGTACCTAACTAAATTGTTATTGTGCAGTGTGGTGCAGTAAATACCTACATTACCAACGTGCAAAAAGTTAAGAGTAAGGTGTTTTATAGTTTTTTATATTACCTTTTTCTCTATTTATATTTCATTTTATACATTTTGTGTTACCTATACCTTTTTTTGGTGAATTAAGTGATTTTAGTTGAGATTTTGGGTTGCCATCAAGTTAGAACGTAGGAATTCTTATGTAGCTCCCGCTTATCCATTCACTTTTGAAGACGAGATAATGGCGGTTGAGAAAAAGTTAGTAGAATTAGGGAAACTTTTAGAAAATCCTCCAAAGTCAGAAACTTCAAATGAGTATTTGAAGATTTTGACGAAAGTAGAGTAGGGATTGCGTAGGTTAGATAGGTCTATACCAGAAAACAATGAGCAGGAGAAGAGCAAGCAGGCTCTGAAAAATAAATTAGTTATAGCAATGACCGAGTTAGAGGGCGACGACGATGAAGAAGACGATGATGATGAAGAGGAAATTCAAAATGAGGTGAAAAATAATCAGGTTAGTGAAAAAAGTGCAGAGGTTGAAAAACAGCGTTCAGCTGAACCTAAAAATTTTGAGTCGGTGAATACTTCTGCCAGTACATCGACAGGATTAGGAGTGGCAGATAGTAGGATTGGTGGCATTAGGGATATAGCTAGAAGGGAAAGTCCTATAGTAGAGAAAGTTGTTGTTAATCAACAAAAATGTGAGCAAATTTATAAATGGGATGCGAAGTTCACGAGTGAGCGCTGTGGTGCCTCCGTGAACGCATTTATAGAAAAAGTAGAGGAAATGCGATAGTCCCGTGGGGTAACCGAAGTACAACTTTGTAGGTCCGCGGTAGAGTTATTTGTAGAAAAAGCGTTAATATGGTTTATGGCAGTTAGGCTTAGTGTAAATTCGTGGTCAGAACTCATCAGGGAATTGAAACTGGAGTTCTTGCCACCGAATTACGACGATTCATTGTTAGATGAGATTAGGCATTGAACACAGGGACGTGACGAGTCAATTGGCGTCTACGTGGGTACGATGCAAAATTTGTTCGGCAGGCTTTCCGAACAAATTTCAGAACGGAGGAAGCTGTCAATCATTTAGAGGAAATTGACACCTTTCTACCAGACGCAACTTGGTTTAGCTAGACCAAATTGCATTGCTGATTTAGTTGAGTTAGGTAGAGATCTGGAGGCAGTGAGAGCGAATGTTGAATCGTACGTTCCTCCACCTAATAGTAGAATAAGGAATTTATTAGAGCCAGATTTGGCATACTTAGGTGTAGATACTCCAACAGTGACGGTAGTTAATGAAAACAACCAAACTGTTCGACGGGGACGAAATCCAACAGTTTCGGTTGTTACGGAGAACAACCAAATTGTTCGTCAGGGACAGACTTCGAGCCCATTTTCAGGAAATAGTGCAGGACAAAATATTAGGTGTTATAATTGCAATGGAGAAGGCCATTATGCAAATAGGTGTTCCGCTGTTAGGCGTTGCTATGGTTGTGGTAGAGTTGGAGTGAGTAGAAATAACTGCCAACGATGTTCGGGAAACGGGAGACGAACTTTTGGGTCAGTAGGACGAGAGTTCCGTTAAAATCTTTGAGGTTGCCTACTGGTAACCAGTCGGCATTACATTAAGGGTTCACGCTTGAGCAAAATGGTAGGGATCAACGACCGTATCTTGGCGTTGAAATTTATGTAATAAACATGTTAGGGTTATTAGATTCAGGTGCTTCACGCACAATCATAGGTAAAGACGGATGGGAAATTTTAAAGGATTTAGGGCTAAATTTAGGGAAAACCAATGTAGGAAATGCCATTTTGGCAGATGGTGCAGGTATTGGAGTGGAAGGTGTAGTTTTACTTCCAATTAGGGTTAAAGAGAAAGTTGTTCTCATAGAATGGCTCGTTATTCCTCGCCTTCCTCACAAACTTATTTTAGGAGCAGACTTTTGGGCTCTATCAGGTGTGGTCCCGGATTTAAAATCAGGGGAATGGACATTTCCGAACCAAAGTTCGTTGGCTTCGATGTCCGTGGCGGATCATTTAAGGTTAGACCGCACACAACTGCAGCGGAACTATACTTCACGACGCGGCAAAACATTATTTGTATGAAATTGTATGAGCTATATCGCACTAAGTGGCAACTGAACTTCATAAAATTTCATACAAATTATTGTGAATCGCAGTTCCGCTGCAGTGCAGTTCCGCCTAGTGCGGTCTAACCTTTAACGGAATTAACGGAGACACAGAAGATGTTAGAGTTAGATAGTTGTTTAGAAAAAGTTTTTAGTGATATGCCAGAAGGGTAAGGGTGCATACAGATGGTAGAGCACAAAATCAGGACGGAAGCTGAACCAATCAAGCAACGGTATTATCCAGTGTCTCCTGTGGTTCAGTCTTTCATAGATAAGGAATTAGAAGAAATGTTAAAAGATGGAGTTATAGACAGTCCATGGGCTTCTCCTATTGTCATGATTAAGAAGAAAGATGGCACGTATAGGTTTTGTGTAGATTATAGGAAGTTGAATGAGGTTACGGCTAGGGATGCATACCCCCTTCCGTATATTACGGCCATCTTAGATAAACTTAATAATGCTAGGTTTTTGAGCTCACTGGATATCAAATCTGCATATTGGCAGATTCCAGTTGAGAAAGAGTCAAGAAAGTATACTGCTTTCACTGCCCCAGGTAGGGGTTTATTTCAATTCTTAAGGATGCCGTTCGGGTTGCATAATGCACCTGCAACTTGGCAAAGATTTATAGATCAAGTTTTAGGGCCAGAGTTAGAACCATATGTTTTCGTCTATCTCGATGATATCATCATCGTGACAGATACTTTTTAAAAACATATGGAAGTTTTGAACGAAGTTTTTAGGAGATTGATCAAATCAGGTTTAAAAGTAGCTAAGGAAAAATGTCAGTTTGTTAGGCCATCTTTAAAATTTCTGGGCTATGTTGTGGACAGAAACGGTTTACACATGGACCCAGAAAAGATAGAAAGTATGTTAGGAATTCCATCGCCAAAGAATGTTAAGCAAGTTAGGAGTTTTATCGGAACGGTATCCTGGTATAGGAGATTTATCCCAAATTTTGCAAGTTTGGTGAAACCGTTATCCGATCTTTTAAAGAAAAATAAGAAGTTTGAATGGAGTAGGGAATGTGAGGAAAGCTTTAGAAAAGCTAAAGAATGTCTAGTTGCAGCACCCATCCTGACGTGTCCGGATTTTTCAAAGTCATTTGTCGTTCAGACAGATGCTTCTGATTTTGGGATTGGGGTTGTCTTGACACAGGATTTTGAGGAGGGAGAGAAGGTGGTTTGCTATTTGAGCAGATCACTTAATAGGTGTGAAAGGAACTATTCGACCACAGAAAAAGAGTGTCTAGCTGATCTGTGGGCAATAGAGAAGTTGCGGCCATATCTGGAGGGAGTGAGATTTAAGGTTATTACTGATCACTACTCTTTGATATGGTTGAGCAAGTTGAAGGACCCAGCGGGTAGGCTGGCTCGATGGGCTATACGTATGCAGCAGTTCGAGTTCGACATTGTTCACCGCAAAGGTAAGGATCATGTAGTGCAAGATATGCTTTCGAGAAGCGTACCGATGTTAGCCGGGATTTCAGAGCCTACAACCGGTCCGTGGATAGGGAAAATGATAGGAGAAGTAGAAAAGAAACCTTTATCTTTTCCAGCTTGGAGAGTAGAGCAGGGAAAATTGTTTAAGTTTGTGAAAGCAAAGCATATAGTAGTGCATGATACTAATAGTTAATGGAAATTAGTTGTTCCAAAGAGTGATAGGAAAAAGGTCTTGGAAGAAAATCATGACCATCCGTCAGCAGGGCATATGGGGGTAAAGAAAACTTTTGCTAGGATAGGAGATAAATATTACTGGCCAAAAATGAGGTCAGATATTACTAGGTATGTGAAGAATTGTAAGGTTTATCAAAGCGCGAAACCAATTAACGAAAAACCGGCTGGGTTGATGACGGAGAGAAAAGGGGTTAGTAATCCTTGGGAAATGTTATGTGTAGATATAGTTGGTCCACTTCATAAATCAAGTAGAGGGTTTATTTATATTTTGACTGTCGTGGATTATTTTACGAAATTTCCCTTATTGTTTCCCTTGAGGTCTGCTACGGCAAAATCTGTTTGTAAGGAAGTAGAAGACAATGTCTTTTTGTTATTCGGGGTCCCTAAATTTGTTGTTTGCGATAACGGTCCGCAATTTAAAAGTAAGGAATTGAAGTCTTTGTGTGATAGTTACGGTTCGACGATTAAGTTTACGGCGCATTATCATCCGCAGGCAAATCCGGCAGAACGGATAAACCAGATCTTAAAAACAACACTTAGGGCTTACGTTTCAGAGAACCAAAGGGCTTGGGATTCGCAGTTGGCGAAAGTAGCGTGCAGTATACGCACGGCCCAGCATGAAGTTTTAGGTGTACGCAAATTTTGGTCGAGGTATGGTGACTTTTGGAGGCGAATCCTTAACCACCATTCCGCATGATAGGGGCGATAATACGGACGATACTAGGGAACAGTTTAGGAAACTTAGGGAGGAGATAGGGAAAAAGTTAGAGTCGGCAACCAAGAAGGCAGCGAAAACATATAACCTTCGTCGGAGAGACGTTCAGTATCCCCCGAACGAATTGGTTTGGCGACGTAACTTCACCCTATCTGAAGCAGCGAACTATTATACAGCAAAATTAGCGCCTAAATTTCTAGGCCCGTTTCTAATTAAGAAGCGAGTATCGCCGTGGACTTGTGTCCTAGTAGACGAAAAAGGTACGAATCGAGGTACCTGAAACGTTAAGGATTTAAAGCCTTACTGCGACGAACCCGAAGAATCCGAAAATTAGTCGTGTAGCGGATGAGCTACACTAAGAGGTACTGAGAGTTTTCAAACTTTGTGATGTGCTTACTCTCGCCTGGAGCGATCGAGTTCTTTTTAGTTGTATTGTTTAAGGGTGTATATATTCCATTATTGTGTTGTTAAAACCTTTTAATTATCCCTTTTTACTTCGCTTTCATTTCTGAAAGCCAGTTTCAACTCCTCGGTAGGTAAGGGTAGAATTTGTTACGCAAAGATTTCCCGCAACAAAAACATTCCTTATAAGTTCTTAAAACCTTCGTCTGTTTGGTCATAGCCAAACTCTCGATATCTGTTTTTCCCTCCATCCCAACCCTTCCCATTTTTCGACCCATACTTCTAGTCCGTTGTCCTCATGGAGCTTTTGAGAGTTGCTCAGAGAGGATGACAATTTAGGTACCCGATTCTTTATTATGGATTATTTCGTGTTGAGCCAGCGGATGGGCTGGAAACCCACACGTCACCTACTATTTCGTGTTGAGCCAGCGGATGGGCTGGAGGCTCACACGCCACCGATACATACGTAATAAGGGCCGATGGAAAATATACACTGTCACTTAAGTGGATTAACAACAACGCAACACAACAACCTAAATTTAACTTTCCTTTTTTATGGCTACCAGCCCATCCTAAAATACATAATCTTATATTTAACTTAATTAACATTGACCGACATTCAGGAATGGAACGCTAAACGCTTATCCCCAATTCCCCAAATCTGCACAAAGGTCCACCGAATAGTAGATTGCGCGTTGGGCAGTTTAATTTAAGTATTTGCCTTCCTGCTTCGTTTCCTCAAAAATATTTATAAAGTAGTCCAGAGATCGTATAGTTCTTTTTCGAAACATTTTCAAAAAGTTAGAATTAATAATGTAGAGTAGCTGAGAGAATGCTCAGAATTGTATTTTCAACTTTTTATAGTTTCTTTATTTTTCTCAAAGGTATTATTGTGAATATGTCTAGATACGGCCTTGGATTCGTCAAGTTTTGGGACAACGCCAACAACTTGGGGAATTCAGTGAATGTGTGGATAAAAGAGAGTTTCGATGGAACTCAACTTCGGAGTGATACCGCAACCGAGTTCCACGATCGCTATTGCATGAGAGTGTGAATGTGTGAGTGAAAGAGGGCGGCCAATAGAGGACAAAGGTTAAGCAAGATCAACCACTTCTTGGTTGACTGTCATAGCCGTGAGGTTAAATTTGATTTTAGAATTGAGAAAAAAAAAGAAAATATTGAAAAGTGGAAAATAATTATTTTTTGTTTGAATTTGAGATAAATTTTAAAGCAGAATTTTATAAAGTGTGGATTTGTTTTTGAAAGTGTTTCAAAAGAGTTTAGTAGAGGAAAAGGAACCAGCGTTGAAGAAAGGAGTTTAAAATCGCCAGAACGGAGCGAAGTTTATTTATAGAGGAAAGGAGCAGGAAGGCAACAGGAGTTACAAAAGAAAAGATAAGTAGAGTTTAGTTTATTGTTCGTTTTGAAAAATAAGTGTTTCAAGAGATTCGGTTGACTTTTGTTTTATTCGTTTTATTATATTCCTTAATTGTGGGACTCGTGACCCCATTACTTAACGTAGTTTTCTTTGTCTTTTATTTCGGGACCGAGTATTAGCGGTCTATTCTTGCGGTCTACACTTTTTAAATTTTCCTTTGTTTTATTTTTTTTTGTTTCTTCGAAATTTTCCTTCGACATTTCAAATATAGAATAACTTCATAACGAAAAGATTCTGGGTTTTAATCCAGGCGAAAGCCAAGGTTTCCCAGACATTATTTATCAATAAAAATATTTATAGCTCCCATTGGGAATAATACTTTGTTTCCTTCATAAATTGAAGACGAAATTTTCAGCACCCGGTCAAGGCAAATGACCCTATAAAAAGTTTCCTGGCGCCCACCTTACCACGTAAGTACATCACTGTACTTACAACATAATTTAATAATTCTTCCCTATTATACATACATACCCACATACGTACTATTCTTTTTTTAACACACAGTTCTTTTTTTTATTCGATTCGGGTTGTTTACTTTTTTTTTGTTCATATCTAATTCGACGAACCCACCCCAGTTGACTAGCCGGTTGGCTGTATCGTAGTTGCAGTGTGTTGCAATATTTCTTTCTCCCTATTCCCCTTTAATCGTCTTTCGTCAAATTGATTGACATTCCTCATTTCGATTTTAAATTTCGCGTGTGCCGGTTGCACAGAATAATTAAACTAATTCGTTTATTATATTATTGAATAATTAATGGGATTCGTATAATCCTCAGTCGCGGTTTTTAAGTATTATAATTCGTCTTCTTAATCATCATAAATCCCTTCTGTTAAATTCAGGAAATATTGCAACAAGCAGGCGCTCTATCTAAACTCACTAATCAAATAATTATTTTGTCCAGATACTAATAGCTTTATTCTATTATTTATTATTATTTAATGTGGCAATATTTCATAGGCATATAATTTATTTTCCAGGCAAGGTGCTCCGGTAACCAAGCTGTAGCAATGATGACGATAAGGGTTTTCCAAATGTACGAAAAACTAATATAAATGTAAAGTCGCAAATCCTCTGACACAGGCGGCCCACTATTCAAGTGCCGAGGAAATTTATCCAACTAAGTGATTTCCAAATGTACGAAAAAACTATTATAAATGTGAAGGCGCAAATCCTGACACTGGCGGCCTACTATTCAAGTGCCCAGGAAATTTATCTTGTCCTCTGAAATCACGAAAGCAAGTTTTCTTTCCTAAGCAACGATGAAAGTTTCCCAAAGATGTATTTTAAGTTGAAGCTTTGTTGGCTTACGGCAAGTTATAATCCAGTTGGAAATTTTGGCAAATGTTTTTCCGATCGAGGTACCGCTCAACGATTACCGTTTATTGCTGTTGTTGCACATTTGTGGTCTGAAGTACCGTAGTCTGAGGCAAGAATATAATGTGGATCCGATGTGTAATCCTTTTGTGACTGCTGCGATATGTATAACTCGACTAAATTGCAGTGTCTGTCTACGATGTACCTCAGCTTGTAACAGTGAATGTTTTTGTCTGCTCGATTCGTGCTGTACTGTAATAAAGTCTGGGCAGTAAATTTCCTTAGATATGTGGATTTGTGCAATACTTACACTTTTGCTGCAGGTTAGGTTAGCTGCAGCGATGAATGTGAATTGCTTTATAACCAAAATTGGCAGGATATAACAGCAACGTCTCGGATAAAACTTCCAGTATGGTTGGGCAATTTTTGAGGTTCGTTTTTAGGCAGCGGCTCACACGTGTTGCAAATTTAATTCTTAAACATAAATTTTTAAATTTGTCATGGGGAAGGTATTAGGCAAATAAATGAGAACTCGGCAATTTAAAGTTAATTAAAAACATTTATTAAACAAAGTACATAAAAATTCTTGTCGCGTTTAATTGCGACTTAAAATTGTGTCCGCTGCCTTTGATGGTTGTCAGTGATTTGCTTTTCTTTTTAGTTCTTACTTCCTTCGATGGACTTCGATAAAACGATGATTTTGATTTGCCAGCCAATTGCAAAGATTCTTGTATTAAATTTTGGGACTGTTTGAGAACAATAGAATTGTCGATGCGCCATCTGTTGGTTTTTTTTTGTTTCTAAGGCGGAGGTCACATGCGCGCCGACAGAACAATTGAACATATGTCGTTTTCGATTGGATTTCGAAACAGTACTACTCCTTTTTGATTCCAATCGAATTATTTTCTATTGTTCTGAGACTAATTTGTGAAACATTTATGTGTGTGTGCGTAAATTGTCTGATATTTATTTATATTAGTGAAATTATCGTGTATCATCATATCAGCAAATCATAAAACTCTTCAGTGAGTCTGCAAAAGGACATACAATTCAAGAAAACTAAATTCTATACCGCAAAAAAAAGTCAGTAAATAAACAAGTAAAGAAATTATTCGAGTGGAAAGAAAAAGTTATATTCTCGAATCGCAATGTCCTCAACCATGGCGTCGAGCCCGGGCCTGGAGTGGCAACAAAGTTTTCGCAAGTGTGAAAACAACATTCAAACGCATAAAATAAAGCCAGTGATTGCACTGTAGCATTACGCGTTAGCCGCCCAAACAATCTCCTGTCCATGTTGAATCGAAACAGGCAAGTCTCGATGATTGCGACGATCTTAGTTCCATGCCACAAACCGCTGCGCTACCAGTACGGCGGCGTGGTGGTATTGCCACAGGCTTTGTGAAGAAAGTCGTAGAAAGTTTATGGCTTCCTTGTCAAAGGCTATTGCCAAAAATATCCTCTTCTCACATTTGTACGAAAATGAAAGATCTGACATACTCGACGCAAAGTTCCCCATTACACATTTAATGGGCGAGAACATTAGGCGCGTTCACGAGAGATATCGGAGACTTTGCTCCGTCAAAAGCTAAGCAAGCGAATCCAAAAAATTATTTCCTCAGTATTTTCACAGCCAAACTGAGATATTTTGCTGAGGAATCCTGTTCAGGCAATTGAGCTTGCTGAGGCTGAGGGTGAAAAAGGTGACAATTTGTATCTCATTAATATGGGTGAAGTTGAGGTGTTTGGGAATTTCAAAATGGTAACAACAATCGGCGATGGCGGTAGTTTTGGTCAACAGTTCTACAACCGAGAAGAGAAAGAGAAATCTCCTGTGAATCTATTGGAAATAACAGCAACCTTACATCCAGACTCCACAGGCCATGAACGATGCCAATAATCCAATCTACAATCCAATCCACAATCTGATTTGTATGGATATGTCACTGCTTGGACATGGATTTTTGCGACTCCATGGGATTTTTTTTTAGACATGTTCCATAGTCTGGGCATCGTTCATGGATTGTGGAGTCGGGCTGTTAGGTTCGGATGATTCAACTTCATAATGCAAGATTCGCACAACATAAAAGCCACCACTTTTTATCTGTGAAAATTGCGGTAAGGAATATAAATCAGTTTTACTTAACTGCAAATAAATTGAGAAGATTTTTCTTTCTTTTGATTGAATCATGCTGTTTGGATATAATTGAATTGTTTATTTTGTCAGCATCACGAAGATACCCATAACGAAACCAATTACATTTGCGTGGTTTGTGGACTCCAATTAAATACACAGCGCTTTTACTTCCCCTCTGGCCTATGCCACCTGTCATCGTTTAACTATTGACGTCCTTGGACAAGTAGAAGTGGATGATTTTCGATTTAACATTGTGTTCCTTTCTAACAATTTAATAAGTTTTGCCGAAATTTGCATCACATGCTCACGCAATCAAAAAAAATGAATAAAATCTACTTTCGCAATGAACCCGGCACTACGGAAATACAAATAAATTTTCGCTACCAAAAAAGCGAGATGAATATTGACCAGGAGTTCAATTTTTCTCGAACAATGAACGAAAATATTGATGATGCACTTGAACGAATACGCAATAATACTACAAAAGAACTAAATAAAAAGTCGAAGAAAAAACAAAAGAAAACCAAACAATTTCAAGGAGAAGCTGCTGCAATTTCAGGTTTAATAATTCAGATAAGATGTAAGATTCTGATTTTTAAAATGAGGTACCTAACAAACTAAATCTTCTATCAATGTTCTAATATGTTTTGATCTTTGGTAGGTTGCTGTAGATTTCATCCAAAGCGCAATGAGAAATTGTCGTCAGTAACATTTTCCAAAATCATTTCGAACTCAAAAGAACTCAGCCTTAAAGTGCTCGGTTCAAAGGCAAGAAGGTAAATCGATTGGATACACTTTGATAAAATCCTAAATGTCTAAACACTTATCCCAAGACCAGTTCAGGCAATCTACAAAATATGGAGTGGACAAAATGTGGCACGAATCCTAAACCTACCCTATACTTTGTACGTATATCGTTATCAAAAATGAAGTGCAGGCAGGAGGCCCTGGCAAATGTCCATTCGAAGAACGTCATGTGTTGGTCCTAAAAAAATGTAGCCCTTGAAATGAAAACACGGTCCTTCTGTTTCGATAAACTCAAGGACTTTTATTTCCTACATAATATTATCGGTTATAATTATGATTTATTTGTTTATTTTTATCATTTAACTTACATTTAGTTTTTTACTTTCTTTTTATTTGTTTTATTGTATTTATTCCGTCTATATAAGTATATTTGCGTTCTGAACGTAATGGCTGCCTTCTTATTTTTCCTTCTTATTTTGCCGCAATTGCATGTGCATGCAATGTCTTTTCATTTAAAGATGGCTGCCGGAAATTGCAAGTGAGTGAAATCTCTTCATTTAATGATGGATGCCAAGTGCATCCGTTGCAATTGGATCGTTGCCAGGTATGACAACACTCCCCCCTGTAAAGGCGGTTCCTGGGATTGACTTTCCACTGTCGCCAAATCGGCCAACGTCTAGTACTGCCAGCTTTGATGTAGGCCGGGTGTAGACTCCGGTTGTTGTCTTCACTACCGCACTTTTAATCTATCCATCTTTACCTGGTATGGTTTTAAGAATAGTGCCTTTCGGCCAAGAGTTTCTCGGGTTATTGGGATCTGCTATGATGACGATATCTCCCTCTTTATTAGGCTTGGTCATTGAGAACCATTTTGTACGTCTCGTAAGATCCGGCAGATACTCACTGACCCATCGTCGCCAAAAACGCTTAGCGAACTGTGCGCTGATGAGCTAGTTTTTTTCTTTCACCAAATGTTTTATCACCGTTTGAAGAGCCCAATAAAAAATGGTTGGGAGTCAGAGCTTCTTCGTAGTTATCACCTAAGGGAACGTAAGTAAGAGGCCTTGTGTTAATTATTCTCTCTACCTCTGCAAGCATTGTCAACAAAAGTTCGTCGGAAGGGTTTCTTGTTGGTGTTATGAAAATCCCCGAAAGTTGGTCCCATTATCACTATTAATTTCTAAGGGCCAACCTCTTCGACTTATAAACCGCTTATGTGGCATTATACAAGAATCCGTTGTGAGTGAATGCGCCACTTCAATGTGAACGGCTTTTCTGACCGCCTCCCCACTGCGACAAACATTGGCCCGAAATAGTCGATTCCGATGAATGAAAGGGTCTGGTGAATGACTGCAGCCTTCCGGAGGGTAGATCACCCATTATTGGCGGATGTGGAATACACTTCGTATTCATGAAAAGTTGGCAATTTTTCTTTATTATTTTTGGTAGAAAAGCTTGAAGTTTTGGAATGAAATACTTCTGCCGCAATTCGTTGATGACTGTTTCACTGTTTTGATGGCAAAATCTTTCGTGACAGGATAGAATGATGAGTTCAGTTATATGATGCTGGTTTGATAAAATTATTGGGCGCTTAGTATTAAGTGGAACCCCGTATGCTGCATCGATTCTTCCCTTTACTCTCTTGACTCTTATGACTGTGTTCTCATCTAGGTATGGCGTTAACTTGTCAATTGTGCTTGTTGATTCGACTCCTACTCTTTTGCCTTTGGTGTTCGTTTGGTCGGATTTAAGGATTAAGATTACTTCGAGAAAACTTTCTTTTTGGCAAACTTTAAATAAGTAGTTTTCGGCTTTGTAAAGATCAAGCCAGTTTAGGTATTTTTCTGTGGTTACTTTCAACTTTTTGCATCTGAGATTCCTGAAGTACCGAAAGATTTGCGCGGTCACGCGGAGCAATCGTTCCCATTTGCTGAATCTTTTAACATCCAATAAGTCCAATAGTCTATCAATATCAACATGATGAAAATTGCCCTGCCTTATTTCTTCGTCCGTTGATTCGGTACTCGAGAATTCACTAGGCCATTGGTCAACGGGATCATACAGGAAGCTTGGTCCTTGGTACCACCGACTGTTAGAGCAAAAGTCTTGATTGCACTGCCATTTTGTAGCTTTATCAGCAACGTTAGCTTTACTTTTTATCCATCTCCAGTTCTTTGCTTCGGTTTCTTCCAGAATCTCTCCTACGCGAAAGTTAACAAACTGCTTGTATCTTCTGTGATCGGAGTTTATCCAATTTAATACAGTTTTTGAGTCGGACCAGTAGTATTTTTCCTTTATTGGAATTGTGTGGCTCAACGATACCGATTTAGCTAGTCTTACACCCAACACAGCAGCTTCTAGTTCAAGCCTTGGAATAGACATGATTTTCAGCGGGGCTACTTTAGTCTTGGCAGACACTAGAGCTATCTCTACTGAATCTCCATCTGAAATTCTAAAATATACAACCGCAGCGTAGGCCTTTTCGCTGGTGTCTACAAATATTTGCTTCTGCACTGTCAAGTTCTCCGAGAATGTGAGTTTCTTTAGGTATCGCCTCTCGATGGTTATGTTTCTTACTTCCGGTATAAGTGTTTTCCATCTGCGCGATTTATGAAAATGCTGCTGCCGAATCTTTTCATCCCAAAACACTGCTGACAGCCACACTTCTTGAAGCAAAATTTTTAATAAAACTAAAAAGTTTGCAATGAGGCCTACTAGATCAAAGACTGACATTAAAGTTATCAGGAGTTCCCTTTTTTGTCGGCCAGGCGTTTTCCGAAAGTATGTTCGGTTTTGATAAATCCGATTTAATGGCGAACGAAAAAGTGTCATCCGAAGGAGACCACCACATTCCAAGGATTTTTTCATAGCTGGGTAGTAGATTCCCATCGCTAAATTTCTTCTCGTAGCAGGCGGACTTTCCTCCTTGGCTATGCAGAACATTTTTGGAGACGAATCCAGATTGAGAGTGAATGTAAATGACATTTTTCGTGAGTTCTATTGCTCTTCTTCTGAATCGACACTATCGAGGTAATCGTCGACGTAGTGATTCTCGATAATTCCTTTGACTGCTCGTGGATACCTCGTTGAGAAACTCCTGGCGTTTGTATTTTTTACATATTGTGCGCAAAACGGTGAACAAGTTGAACCGAAAGTCATGACCTGCATGACATAAACTTCAATTTCATTGGTCTCTTGATTTCGCCACAAAAAATGTTGAACGTTCTGATCTTCGGCTTGTATCCACACCTGATGAAACATCTCCTTTATGTCCGCACATATGGCTATCTTTCTTTCTCTGAAACGCAATAGAACTGAAAGTAGGGATGGCACGATATCTGGTCCCGAAATGAGCATTGAGTTCAGAGAGATCCCGTTGGCTGCAGCAGCTGCATTCCACACCATCCTCACCTTTCCTGGTTTGTATTGGTTGCAAACTGGAAATATTGGCAGATACCAATTTGCATATGATTGCCAATTTGCCTCATCTATGGTCAGCTTTCGTGCATATTGTTTTCGAATATAGTCTTGTATCTGTTCATTCATTTTCTGTTTTAGTTCTAGGTTACCAGACAGTTTTTTCTCTAAGTGTATCAGTCGCCGCTTAGCCATTGGACGACTATCGGGCATCTGCGTTGGAGTAAACTTCCACAATAGGGGAACTACAAAATTGTTTGCCTTTGCTCTTCTTGTCATGTTTTGAGAAATGATTGACATCGCTTTTTCGTCATCAGTTGAACGTAAGATCTTCTTTGTAGTGACACCTTCCAAGTCTATTGCAACGAACTCTTTAAATTGTGTGCTCAGCTTTTGTTCTTCAAGGTCTTGGCAGTCGCAGCTGTGAAAATTGTGGTAATTCGGGCTTTCGTTTTTTGAAGAGCTACTCAAGCAGGATCCATACACCATCCATCCTAATCGAGTCTTCGATGCGACTGGTTCATCTGCTCTTCCTTCATGAGACCGGAGTGGAATGGTGAGCTTCAACTGATCGAGGCCCAGCAAAAGTTGTGGTTTCGTTTTAGTGTACGTTTGAAGAGGGATATTTTTCAGGTGATTGTGTCTTCGGCATATTTCTTCCGCGTTGATACTTTGCTTGGGCAAGTCAAGCGACTTGACTGTATGTAGGTTGGAGACTTCATATTTTTTGCTTGAAAATGTAGATGATATTTTTAGGTTTATTAATCTGGAGCTCTTCTCAGTACGGTGTATGTTTGATGTCCATTTGAGACAAAGTGGTTGTGGATCTCCAGTTGCATTTAGTTTTGTTGCTATCTCATCGTCGATTAATGAAATGGAAGAGCCATCGTCTAAAAAGGCGTAAGTGTTTATTTTTATTCCATCATTATATTGCGTCCCTGGAACAATTCCTGTGATAGCAGTTTACTCTTGCAGCCGCTATTGTTGTCTCGCGCACTTTGTGGAAGAGCTTATGGTGCTTGAAGGTACATCCTTCCACACCACATTCTTTCAGAAGGCGGCAGCGGTTTCTCCCATGCCGGCGAATGCACGTTCTGCAAAAGAAGAATCTACTAATTGCGTTCCATCTTTCATTCAGGTTCAAGCTTAAAAACTTCTGGCAATTTTCGAGTGAATAACAGCTTTGATCGCATAACGGACACCCCGAATTTACAGAAGGTGGTGACTGTAACGTTGACGGCTGCGACTGCGATGCTTGGTGCAGGTTTACTGAGGATTTGTTAGAACTTCGTTCGATTCGGTTTGAGAAGTTGGTGGTGCTCAAAGGCATTACCTCGGATGCTGACTGCGCAACGTCCTCTAACCAGCCACTAAACGTTAAAAGGTTCACTACATTCAGGTTCTTCCTAAATTCTCCCTAGTTTAAACGAATCGAGGGTGGTAGTCTGTCGGTTAGTTCCCGAAAAAGTGATGGATTTGATAAGTGCTCATTTAATCCACTTCCGATCATAACTGCACAGGCATTTTGCACGGATAAAGAAAATCGTATTAATGTTTGAAGCTTTTCCATGCGAGGCGTTTGTTCCTTTCTTATAGTTTCCAAGAGGCCGTCGATTATAGCTTCTGGGTGACCGTATAGCATCTGGAGTGATTTCATAGCGGCCGGAACTTGATCTGGGAGAAACAGTCTAACACCAACTGTTCTCAAGGCGTCGTCCTTTAAGAAATGTTGTAGTCGGCTCAAGTTATCTGTGTATCCACATGACACTGTAGTGTTATTAAACCAACTGATGAACCTTGGCCATTCCTCGACCCGCCCACTGAACGTAACGATTTCCTTCGACATAACCTGCCTGGCTGCCAGTTGGTGTTTATTCGGCGTGAGCGTTTTTTTTTTTTTGAATTTGCTGAAGCTGAACGGCTTTTCATTGGAGGGTACACTGAAGTTCAACGCATGGGTGGCTAAATGATGAAGTGCAGGAGGCTGTTGCATTGTTGACATTAGCGGTTGGCTGACTGGCTTGTGGCAAAACGTGCTATTCCAACCGTCTCGAGGTCCAAACAAATTCGACCTGGCTACCGCAACCGACTTAGGCTCTCTTGCTGGTTTTTGCCCTGTGTAGCTTTGTTGAAGTGAGTAGTTATCATCGGTTTTCATTTCCAATTCTTTCAAAAGAGCATACTTCTTCTTGATATATTCCGTATCGCTTTGTGCTTGCAACTGCCTTTCCTCTTCCAACTGTTGCAGCAACAGTGAGCTTCTTTTATTTATAAGCGTCGTTGACTGTTGTTTTTCGGTTTCTGAACTGTTGTCCTTTGCTTTGCTTACGTTGAGAGCTTTTTGCGAATCTTCTGCAGTGGTATCTTTGGAAGCGGATGATGTTTGCTTTGAGGTACTCGTTGGGCTGCGTTCTGTCTGCAAGTGTGGTGGCACCGCAGACTGTTGAGGAGGAATTTGTTGGCTGGGTTCGAAAGTATTGCCTGCGGTCGACAATAAAGGCGATGGGGTTTGCTCGGTGACATTGGTAGTAGTATCGTTGTGGACTTTTTCTAGTGACGAAGTTCGACACTTGACGCATTTCCACTCGTGGTCCTCAGTTTCGTCATTGACTGCCACGCAAGTGTAATGGTACCACTCATCGCATTGAACCATTTCATCATCTACTTCATTTTCGCATGCCTTGCAGTTGTTTGGCATTTTCAGAGTATTGGGATGCGGCGTGACACAAAGGCAGAACTCAAATTGCGGGGGTACGGCGTAACACGAGGCAGAGAGAACAATCAACAAATGACTTTGACTTACCTGCGTTCCTGGTGATAATTGTTGCTGTGGTGATTTGTTGGAACTGGTGGCGCTGATTTGAGGCTGGTCTGTTTTGTCTTTGGAGCTTATTTTCCCTGGCTCCAATAAACAGTTCTGTCCAGGTTCTATTTTGCTTGGTTGCAACGTTGGTAATCCTTTCAGCTACAAATGATTATAAAACCACGGTTCTTCTGTTTCGATAAACTCAAAAAATAAATAAATCGGGTGGCACAACGCCTCATGAAGAACCAGGGCCTAGTGACTAACAACTCGCAACCATTCCTGTGTGCGCCTTTCGACAGGAATGGAAGGGACCTACAATTTTATGCCAAATCCGAACGGCTAGACGAGAAGCACTTATGCGTGACAAATGATACTCTTGGAAGATTTGTCAATTCCTCGCAAGAGGCAGTATTATAGTATAGTCATAGTATAGTCATAATAAACATTAAAATATTGTGTTATTCATTATAGGTATTGATACATAGGTATTATTTGTTTTGACAAAAATAAAATTTTGCATAGGTAACGTTTCGAACTTAATTAAGCTTATTGCGAAGATCAACATCACACAATTGTGCCCATTTTTGCCATTCCTTTATCCACTCTATTTTTTTTCCAAAGGTGTATTTAGCTACCTTTTGCGGTAGTCTGTTTTGGGTATATGCCAGTACTTTTAAGATTTAATCAATGTGCAGTTTGAAGGTATTTATGAAAAGGGTTGGAAGTCCAGTTTCGATTTGCAAGACGTAATTTGGTGTTCTAGATGGCAGATGAAAAAGTTTTTTGAGAAAAAATCGTTGCAGCTTTTCCACTTCCTCATATTGTGAATATCTCCATGTTTGGCAGCCATAACACATAATGGAACGCATTATAGACTCGAATACCCTATATTTGGCCGAAGTTGGGATTTCAGTGTGGCAGACGTTAATCGTTGTTTTGGCTGCAACCAGTTTTTTTTCGAGGTGGGATGACATTTTTATGTTTGGCTGAAGAAGAACGCCAAGATACTTGTATTCCGAAACCGTTTCGATTACTTCTCCATTAATGTACCATTTTGCACTACTCTTAAGTTTCATTCGTCTCTTTTTAACGATCATAATTTTTGATTTTTCGAGGTTAATTGTTAAGTTCCATATTATACAGAAATCTGATAGCCTGTTTATCATAAGCTGTAAGCTTTGTGGTGACTTTGCCATTAACAGTATGTCGTCTGCATATAGAAGAACTTTGATGACAAGGTCTTCAATCCTTACTCCTGCTGGAAGGTGCATTGTTATATCGTCTATGAAGACTGCAAACAGCACAGCGCTTAACAGACATCCTTGTTTGACTCCAGATTTTGTCTCAAACCAATTTGAAGTATCTTTTCCATCCCATACTGACTGTCGAGTATTTTTGTACATATTTTTCAAAATTTTTAGTAACTTCGTTGACATCCCCTTTTGAGAAAGTTTATAAAACAAAGCATCGCGATCAATTGAGTCAAACGCAGCTTTAAAATCTACGAAAAAGATGTACAATTTCCTGTTTTGCCTCAAGAAATACTGCAATACTGAAGTCAGTGTAAAAATATTATCTATGGTGGAATATCCCTTTCGAAAACCCGATTGGTATTCGCTTAAAATAACGTTTCGGTTTATCCAAAGCTGTATACGTTCTAACAAAATAGATGCAAAGATTTTTGCAATCGAATTCATGAACGATATACCTCTATAATTACATGGAAAGTTTGGATCACCTTTTTTAAATATCGGATAGACTATCGAGTCTCGAAAGCTTTGCGGTATATCTCCAGTATCAAAAATAAAGTTAAACGATTCTAATATTTTACGATGATAAATAGGTGGAGCATTTTTATAGAATTCATTTGGGATTCTGTCTGGACCGGGGGCTTTTTTGTTTGATGCTTTAAAAAGTGCAGTCTGCAGTTCACTCATGGATATTTCACGATCAAGTAATTCGTTACGAAGGATAGGTTCGGCGTATACAAATGTGTTGAGTGGTGGATGAGGGTTTAATAGGAGTTTAAAATACCCAGCGAGATCGGTTACTTTCATTTTTGTCCCTCGTATTAGCTCCTGCCCTTTTAGTCTTTTTATTTGCTCCCAAAAGTGTTTACTATTTTTGGTGGCTGAGAGACCTATAGCCATAGACCTTAAATATTCTTCCCGTTTCCCTTTACACAGTTGCTTATATTTTTTTTTCGCTTCTTAGTATTGTTTTGAAAGTGTTTCATTAAAGTTTGGAGAGGATTTTGCTTCTCTCAGAAGTCTGAATGACAGACTTCTAGCTTCAAACCATTTTTGTTTGTAGTTAGGTCGCCTTAAATTGCCACTAAAATGTGTTACTTCTTTAATACACTTATTGAGTACTTTTATTTTTTCATCAGATATTGTGGGTATCGAAGAATTGAGATTAGATCTGTGTAGAACCGAGATTAATTTTTGTTGATACGTTTCTTTTTGATTTTCTCTCCAAATAATTTTGGGTGGCAACACAAATTTAGCAATATCTTGATCTGTTTCATCATCGATAGTGAAATTAACTATTAAGGGCATATGATCAGAAAATATCTACGTTACTCTACTTCTCCATTCTTGCGATACTGCACAGTAATCAACTACTGATTTACCTGGGCCTCCTATAAACGTAAATTCTCCTTTATCGTCATATTTACTACATCCATTTAGAATGAAAAGATCATGTATTTGACACATTTCTAAATATTTTCTACCATTTGTGTTAATGACTTTATCTTTAGACTTTCTGTTTTCCTGAATGACCGATTTACTGTTTAAATGTTCATTATAATCCGTTTGTATTTGTTTTTCACCTATCCTTGCATTCATATCCCCTATAAGCATTACATTTTCTAGATTATATGAGTTTAAAAAGTCTTGAAGAGATTCAAATTCATAATTCCAATTGCTGCAATTAATATATGTTGGAACAACATGGAAATTTAAGTTAAAGTGTCTTAACTTAAGACACACAAATTCATCATATTGAATAAAAGTAGCTGTTATATCAGGACTTTTAATACCGTACAATAAACCACCACTTGCTCTTCCAAAATTGGCTAATCGAGTTGCTGAAATGCAATGTAACCGAAATTCTGAAAAAAGATTGCTATATGTTTCAAAATTTTCACTGGTAACGAAAGTTTCAAATAGAAAAAATATATCATGTTTCTTAACATATTGAAAAAAATCTGAAAATAATAATTTGTTTGCTATTCCTGCAATATTATATGATAATAAAGTAAGTTTTTTAAATTCATATTGTTTTTTAGTTTTTTTCTTAAAAGTAGTTTTGTTCGTACTTCTTTTATGGCAGACGACAGCACTGTTTCAATGCTTCTGTTGTTGACTTCCAGATGGCATCGGCATCGGTGATGTTCCTTCACTGACACTGACAGCTCCTGTTGAATTTGATGTTGTTGTTTGTGATATTGCAAACGTGTTATGATTTGTTGGGATATGTAGCTGAAGTTCACCAAACATTTCAAGAAGTATTTCCATTCCATCTCGATTATCACATAAAACCATTCCGTCATTTGTTGTGCTAAATATTTTATTCTAAAAATGATTTATTGACCAATTTGGAATTAATAATTGTGATTGGAAGTGATTAAAAATAATCTTTCCGTCGGCTTTTTTTGGTCACTGTAGTATTTGCAATGAAACAATTAAGTTACATTAGCTTTCCCGACGTTTCGGCAGGGGTTGCTGCCTTCTTCAGGGGAACTTTATTTGGACAACAAGAAAAAATATATTGTTTACATTATAATAACAATAATTGAAACAATACAAAATACACTCACTTTAATAAAACTGTGTTTAAATTTAAACTGACATTTAAAATTATTGTATCTAATAATTGTAATATTATTTACAAAAGTAAAGAAATAACCACTTCATACGAAGTTTAGTCTATGGAATTTAAACAAGGAGTAAAGAAACTGAAAGAATACTGTGTTATGATGAGACAAGAGAACAATAGATGGCAGAGATGTTTTGGGTGTCTTGTTTTCTGTTCATGTTGTTGTTGTTGTTGATGATGTGTAATGTTTCTAGGGTGTATCGTTTCGAAACATGTTTCTCTGTCTGTAGGACTTTGACACCTTCAAAATCTGGAGAGTGGCCGTTTTCGATACTGTGGCTCGCCAGGGCTGTCTTTCCAGGATTGTTTGATTTGATATCCGATTTATGATTAGAAATTCGCTGTTTAAGAAATTGTTTTGTAGTTCCGATGTAACACTGGTTGCATGGTTCATTAGGTTTACCCTTACAATTTATTTTGTAAATGACATCAGTAACTTTATCCTTATCCGCTTTCGTTTTAAGTTTAGTGAAAAGGTGACTCAGAGTTTTATTTGATTTGAAGGCCAGGCGAACATCTGTTAGTTTTTGGTTTATCACTACTTTAAAATTCTCAGTCAGTCTTGGGATGTAAACCATACTTTTGTAGTAACCATTATTCGGGTTTTAGTGTCTTCGCTTGGAATTTTGCAATTTTGTTTCTGAAGTAGACCACGAATTATAGAATTTGGAAAACCATTGTCACTCAGGATTTTTTTGATTTTTTTCTCATTGGCAGAGTGAAATTGTTCGTCGCTGAGTGCGAAAACTTTACTGACGAGATTGGATGCAGTGTTCATAACTATGTGCCTCGCTTGGTTAGACCGAAAGTTGACTAATCTTCCCGATGCAGTATGTTTTTGGTGCCAGTCAAACAATAGACGGTTGTTTTCACGATGGATTTTTACGTCCAAAAATGCTATTGACCTGTTATGTTCCATTTCCACAGTGAACTGGATTTTCGGGTGGAATCCGTTAAGGATCAGCTGCACTTTTTCAATGTTGCGTTTGTCCATCACGGCAAAAATGTCATCTACATACTTAGCAACAAAAGTAGGCCTTTCTTCTCTGCCATCATCTCATTTTCCATTCATCTCTGCCATCTATTGTTCTCTTGTCTCATCATAACACAGTATTCTTTCAGTTTCTTTACTCCTTGTTTAAATTCCATAGACTAAACTTCGTATGAAGTGGTTATTTCTTTACTTTTGTAAATAGTATTACAATTATTAGATACAATAATTTTAAATGTCAGTTTAAATTTAAACACAGTTTTATTAAAGTGAGTGTATTTTGTATTGTTTCAATTATTGTTATTATAATGTAAACAATATATTTTTTCTTGTTGTCCAAATAAAGTTCCCCTGAAGAAGGCAGCAACCCCTGCCGAAACGTCGGGAAAGCTAATGTAACTTAATTGTTTCATTGCAAAAACTACAGTGACCAAAAAAAAAAAAAAGCCGACGGAAAGATTATTTTTAATCACTTCCAATCACAATTAAATATTTTATTGTTTACATGAAGCCTCAGCCCACGAACCAGCGGGATTGCAGACGGGTGTTTCGTCTTGATAGCACGTCTTATTTGCAACTGTTTTTGACGTTTTTGTTGCTCTTCCTTCGTGTAATCTGGATTTACAAAGACACCAGTTCCTTTTAATTTAGCTGCATTTTTCAGCATTTCAGCACGAGTTTTTGACTTCCCTTCGACGGTAGTTCGGTAATATCTTCAATATGAAAGTCTGATCGATAAAAAATCGGGTGGCACAACGGCTCATGAAGAACCAGGGCCTAGTGACTAACAACTCGCAACCATTCCTATGTGCGCCTTTCGACAGGAATGGAAGAGACCTACAATTTTATGCCGAATACGAACGGCTAGACGAGAAGCACTTATTCGTGAAAAGTGATACTCTTGGAGGATTTGTCAATTCCTCGCCAGAGGTAGTAGCCCTGAAAAAAAAACTTTAGTTTTTTTTTTTTTTAGGTGTAAGAGGCTGGTCGATCCATAAGTTTATTTGCGAAACGCTGGACAGACTTGTAAACGTCATCGCGAATGTTGTTGGGGATTGCAAATATTAGGTTTTTAGCTTTTGCATATTTTTCTAGCTGTTCGATTTTTCTTTCTAGTATTTTATTTTTTTCTTTTTCTTGAAGTTCAATCGTAATGATGTCTGGTTGTTCTTTTAAGCCTTGTACATGTGCACATATCCTGTCTATATCTTATTTCGTTGAAAGTTCAGCTATTTTGCTATGTAGAAGTCCTTCCATCATAATCTCAAGTTCAGTCACGGACATTGTAGATACCGACATGTTTCCGCAATTGATTTTTTTTGGGGTCTCTGAGGCTTCGGGTGACGTTTGATGATGGTTTCTTTGACTGGGTTGATTATAGGTAGCTTTTGTTTGTGGTTTTTTGCGTTTATATAATAAATTATACTGTTTTATTGTGTTTTACTTAATTTATGAGTTTTAAACTTTGGAATAAGAGTTAATTAAAATTTTAAAACTACTTTATGAATATGATTTATTTGTTTATTTTTATGATTTAACTTACATTAAGTTTTTTACTTTCTTTTTATTTGTTTTATTAGGCGTGTACCATCAACTGAGCGCTCCGAGCGCTCAAGGATTTTTTAAGTGAGACAAAAAATCTCAACTGAGCACTGAGGTTTTTTGCGGAGATTTCTGATCCAAAAAATTCTTGGATTCATTATTTAATTTTTTTTCTCAGTTGAAACAGCTGTTTGTTTGACAACCAAGTTATAATTTTTTGAGGGTGTGCAAATAAGAAAATGGTAAATAAATACAAAATAAAGACGGAATGTTGGTGAAAACTTAAACTAATTGAATAAGCTATAATCATTTTCATTAATTTCAATAAATTTCTTGTTTTAACAATTAAATATTTAAAGAAAAGTTGAAATCTTATTTCCAAACTTGTATGAGAATAATAACACATGTTTTTTTTTAAAGAGAGCGGAGAATGTTGTCCCACCAAATGATTCTGCCTTCGTTTATCTGACATTGAGCGCTCAATGAGCGCTCAGTTTGTCGTTGTGAACGTAATGGCTGCCTTCATACTTTTCCTTCTTATTTTGCCGCAATTGTATGTACATGCAATGTCTTTTCATTTAAAGATGGCTGCCGGAAATTGCATGTGAGTGAAATCTCTTCATTTAATGATGGATGCCAAGTGCATCCGTTGCAATTGGATCGTTGCCAGGTTTGACAACATCATGTGTTTACCGAAAACCGCCTCAATGGAGACAGCTTTCGTGCTGTCTCGTATAATCTTCTGGCCAATTTGTACGCAGATAGTGAACACACCAGAACTTTTATTTTTCCATATTGCCCGCCATATGCTTTATTCACAGACTATAGACTACAATTTTTATAAATAAAATAATTGGGTTTAATAGTGACGTGTTGTGTCTACAAGAAGTCGATACAAAGGTCTTTGACCTAGATTTAACACCAATTTTTCTGGAAAAAAGGATATAATGGATTAATGTAACAAGATCTTGTTCTATTGTGTTATAAACTGTTCGGAACAGACTCAATGAATAGCAAATCAGAACAGATTGGAAGAGAACATTGTCATTGAACAGGAAAAATATGTACGTACTTTTCTGTTCCAAACTGTTCGGAACAACGTCGCTGAAGGCTATTGATTGCAGAAGTAGTAGGTACATTTGTTTTATGTATGTATATAAAATTAATAATTAATTTAATCATAAATAGATGATGAAGAAGCTGTACAAAATGTAACCCTCTCACAACCCTTCAGCATAGTCTCCAACATGTGGAACACCTAAATATACAAATTTTACTCATGCGTTTGCCGCATCTATCAAAGTGTTCTTTTGGCTGTTGAGGAGTTTTTCCATAGCCTTCGGACGAAAAACCTAACACCTAAGTGTCCCCTCGGTAGTGTTCCATTCTGACCATGTAGCGCTGGTGGCTGTTTTAAAAATGCAATACCTAGTTTGATATCTAATAATTAAGTTATATTATTTAAAGATGAAAATAAAAAAAACATGGTAATATCATACATCATACATACATAAGTTCTTAAAAAAGTATCGATTTGAGTCAAATCTTGATCATCGTCCCTAGCTATGTCTCTCTTGTTGCGAACTATATTCAGTTTCTTGCGTCTCTGCAATGTACCACAGCTCATCTTTATCTGCTTCAGCGAATGTATCGTGCTTTTGGCGGATTTACCTCCATCGCGTTATCCCATCAACTTCTGACTCACTTCGAAGGATTGATTTGGATGAATTATTCAGAATAAACAACAGTCTATAAACAAAAGACAAACAAAGCATGCAATACTTGAATTTGTATCTAGCTTAACTTTTCCTATGGTTAAATAACCAGCATTTCTTAAATACGCTTGTTGGTATTCAGTTTACTTGGCTTTGGCTTGGGCAGCAACAAATTCAATTGCTTTCTTAACTTTGTATCCAATTCGTAGACGAATGGAATACCGGTGGGCAGGTTAAGGGCCATAATAGCATCATCGGACAAATCTAGTTAAGAAAAGATCGAATTAATATTAAGTTTTTCATTTGCTATCAGGAAAAGATATTTCATCAACTGACTATCCAAACGCTTGACGATTCCTCGCAAGCTGTTACCCTGCAGCGATGATGGTTGTGGAATAATAACTTCATTCCAGTAGGGTAGAGTACGTGCAATGGTGAGTTTCAAGGACTCAAACATTGGAAACTCGTCGCCCTTTGGACCTGGTGAAGAGAATGAACAAGATCTTGCCATAGGGGGCGAAGAGTTTTACGATTTGTCACGAAATTTTCTACACCACAATTATTCTCTTGTTCTGAGATCTCTCCTTTTGCTGGCACCTTTTCATCTGTTCTTATGTTTATTGCATACTCAGTTGGCATACTACACGAGGTACTTCGCTTGCACGAATCCAAATCAAGGTAGTTACCTTTTCCGTCTATCTCGAAATCATTTCAACTGCTTTGTGACTGGTAACAGTTTCAACTAGTACTATTGCCTCACTTGTACTTACGCTGTATATTTTTTGAAGTCTTCAGTACAGTAAATTGGTGCTGGGATATTGTTTTTGTCCTTTTCTTGGTGACCATAAAGGAAACTAAACGGATACTCCACAAAGTTGGAATTACTTTGTTGGTGCTCCTGCTGCTGGCGGTGGTGTAAATTTTGGTGATCATCTGGTTCATGTATATTACCAACCATCGAGAAGCACAGATTGTGGAATCAATAGTTGACTATTGCCGTTAAAATCCGTCGGCGTTTAATCATGCGACGAGGTTTTTGAACCGAATTAAAAGCGATAATTAAAGTTTTTCACGCTGTTTTTTATCGAAAATAATAAGAAATTCCGACTGAAACTAAAATTTATAAAATTATTTTGTTGTCGCAGTAATTACACCAACAACAAATGTCAAAAAAATCTACCACTCGGTTCTCAGTTTTTCTCTGCAGCTGTGTGTTGGAAATGGCAGTTAAAGGTACGTACGCATTAAATTTCAAGGGTTCGCTTTTACTTTTTGATTACATTTTCTTTGTTTTCAACATAAAAAGCCATAAATATTACTGGAATTAAGGCTCTCCCAAACCAAGGCGGAACATTTGTTGCGGCGAAGAAACATTCGCATGTCAAAATTTATTTACATGGTGTTATATGAGAGTGCCCTCACCAACGCGGCCGAGAAACATATGAATTTCTTTTGACTGACGAATGATTCTTCGCCGCAACGAATGTTTCGCATTGGTTTGGGAGAGCCTTTATGTCTCAGAAGCAATAAAAGTCTACATGAAATAAAATTTTTGATCATAAACATTTAGAAACATCAATTTCATTGACAAAATATTTTATTTTGCTCAGAAGCAATAAAAGTCTATATCAAATAAAATTTTTGTTCATAAACATTTAGAAACATCAATTTTATTGACAAAATATTTTATTTTTCAATTTTTGAATTTAACGGATTACCTTTTTTAAATATCTGACGGCACTTATTCACCAAATTGCGCACTGAGCAAAAATCCGTTTGCATACATACAAAGCTCATTTTTCCCATTTAAAATGCACGGCAACTGCACACATGACTAATTTGAGCCGCAAAACGCAGTTTTTCGATCCGTATTTGGATCCGAATGCGAAGTCGTCCATACGTTGTTTGATACGTTTGCGGACCGAAAACGAGCTCGCTTGCTTGAAGGAAATCTACTCTTTTTTTTTTCCTATCCGTGAATCCGTGTGAGTGGTGGATTTAAAAACAAAATGGCGAAATTTGCTCAAACTGACGTATATTTTTTTTGTTGTTTGGTCAAAAATTACAGTCTGACAGTTCTAAAATAATGGGCTCATTCAACGCATCGAATTTTTCAGTACTTTATTTTCAGATGGAGCTTCTGATTGGCCAGCTGTCATAAAAAGTTAGCTGACATTCAGTTACGTTTAGTGAAGTTTAGTTACGTTTCATCTGAATTTTCAGCAAAAAATTTCCATCTGAAAATTCGGCTGACAGCTTTTCTATACAAAAAAAGGCTCTCCATACAAAACTGATTTTTCATATAATTTAATTTTGCGTTCAACGAAAAAAAAATAAGTACTTTAGTTTCAGCAGTGTTGTCAAATTTTGCATTGAATGCGCCCAATTATGTGAAAACGTGATGTCGTTTTCGGTTGGAGGTTCGGAGTTACTCCTTTTGACTCCGCTTACTCCAAAATAATTCAATTGGCTGTTCCGAGTAATGTTTTCGGAGTATTTTTCTGTTCCGGAATTAATAAAGGAGTAGACCCAGAACACACAAATACATATAAACCTTTTCATCGTATTATTTGTCAAATTAATTTTACTCGACTGAACGTGCAAAATATACATACATATCAGACAATTTACGTCCACACACATAAATATTTCACGAATTAGTTTCGGAACAATAGAAATTAATTCGATTGGAATCAAAAAGGAGTAGTACTGTGCCGAAATCCAATCGCAAACGACATAAGTTTTTATTTTAACTTCAATAAAAGTTTATTAATTTATATATAAGTGTATTTTTAATTTTTATTAAAAAGTTTGTTGTTTATTTCTAGGTGCGGTACAATGTTAAAAACAATAAGCTCTGAACCAGAAGTAAATGAAATAAAACAAGAAATCTCATCCTCTGTCGTTATACACAAACTCCGCACCGATGTCGTCATACATAAACTCCGCACCTGAACAGAGGTCGTCACACACATATTAAGAACCTGAACGAGGCCACTGACGTTTGTGAAAGCAGCCGAAAAAGAGAGGGCGATATGAGCTGTATTTTCCAGTTTTGCTGAAATGTATCTGTACTGTTGCTTCTAGATTCTTTGCCCTTGACTTTTAATTTTGCCCGCGAACCGATAAGACGACGCCAACCAGCATATAGAGAAGAAACAATTTTAAAACCATAACAATTTTATAAACCATTAAATGTTTTTAAATTCATAACCATTTTCTAATAAAAACAAAGTGTAACAAATTAATGTTCTCAATTTTATTTGTTCTTGAGCTACAAAGGCTACAACAAAGTTTTTAAAATTTGTATTTGCTGGTTGGTCAGTGTCGCCACCATTGTGCTACAGTTTTTTTTGCCGCCTGGAATAGGGCATTTGGTCGTATCTGTTGCCGTGGTACAGTTGCCGCAAAAAGAAATTGGAATCCAGCTGGCCAGATACTTTTATATTTGCAAGATATTAAATTTTTGTTGCTGTGCTACAGTTTTACCGCCTGGGATTGGGCACTGTCATATCTGTTGCTGTGGTACAGTTGCCGCTGATAATTGTAATCCAAATTGTAGCTGTCTGAAATTTGGGAGATTGTATTTGATTTGCGTGTGCCACCACTCACAAAAGTGAAATTCCTTTGCCTTGTATTTTTGCTGTTGCAGCTTTTGAAAAGCTGCAGCAAATGTGTAAGTAACAAAATATTACCACCTGAAATAAATTACTGTCCCAGTCTTAATTTACAGTACCCGTCTGCCCGACAAATTGCGTTGTTTCAACTTGCCAGCGCCAGCTTTATATTTGCCTACAACGTATGCCGACTTCACCACGTAGGAGTGAAAGAAAAAACAAAGGTGTTCCGCCGTTGCGATACCAATCGCCACCAACAGCAGCAGAAAATCAAGTTCTGAATGCTCTGTTGGAGAAAATAAACGCTCTCAAAACATCGGTGGATCAGCTGCGGACCGAAACGAGCATAAACCAAACGGAGACACAACGTCTGCGCGACGCCATAGAATGCCAAGTCGACGTCGTCGCCGATGCCAATGAAAGGAACACAAATCAATCGTCTGATGTAAGTAACACACCGTCGTATGTTACAGCCAGTGGAACCACGGTTGCGCAGTCATATAAGAAGTTGTATGACCTGCCGCAGTTCACAGGCAGGCCTGAGGACTGGCCCCTTTTTATTGCCAATTTTGAAGAAACCACCGCAAACTTTGGCTATTCGGCGGTGGAAAACACAATTCGCCTACAGAAGTGTTTACAAGGGGAAGCCAGAGAGGCAGTCGCTTCCTTGCTGATCCATCCGAACAACGTTGCTGCAGTTATAGATTCACTTTCATTCCGCTATGGCCGACCGGACCTGCTAATAAAGGCCCTGCTTTTCAAGATACAAACCTTTCCAGCGATTGTGGATTCTCGCATAGAACAATTAATTCCGTTTTCCACTTTAGTCGAAAACGTTGTGGCTTTTTTGTCTTCGGCTAAATGCGATCAACATTTGGCTAACCCAATGCTGGTGGAAGAGCTTGTTATGAAGTTGCCAATACACAGAAGACTGGACTGGGCGACTTATGCTTCAACCATTCAGCCATATGCCACAGTTAAGGACTTTTCGAAATGGTTGAGCCAATTGGCAAGAGTTGTACAACTTATGCCCCATTCAACCACAAATATGATGGCCAAAGGTCAACAGCCGAATACACGAAGAATGCTTCACACCACAACCGCCGAAGGAGATGCCGCAATTGTGAAGAATAAAAATTGTATATGTTGTAGTGCATGTCACTTAATGCATGAGTGCAGTGCCTTTAAGGCTCTTTCAGTTGACGATCGTTGGAAGCTGGTCAAGGATAAGCATATCTGCTTTTCATGTCTAAGAACGGGTCATGGTGCTGCAACGTGCCGCAGTCGTCGTAGATGTGATCATAACGGATGCCGCAGATTCCACAATAAAATGCTTCATGAGGAATGCTCCACAGTTGCACCGCTTCACCGAATTCACAATTGCCAAACACAAAACAGCAGTAGTCAGCTTTTCCTAGTTTTGCCAGTGGTCTTGTGGGACCTGGAGGTCAAAGGGTTGTTTTTGCAATGTTCGACGAAGGATCTTCGATTTCCATCTTAGACGAGGATGTAGCCACGCAACTGGGATTGAAAGGGCAAATGGAGAACCTCAAATTGCAATGGTTTGGCGATAAGGTCGTAACCGAACCATCTCGGAGAGTTGCCTTAGAAATTCGAGGAGTGGAAAAGGGTTCTCAGTGGTATGAGCTGAGAAACGTAAGAACAGTTCCAAAACTGAGCCTCCCAAGTCAGTCCGTTGACAAAGCCCAGTTGCAACATTTGAATAGTGTGCCCTTCAACAATTACAGAGATGCAAGACCGGTTTTGTTGATAGGGTTAGACAACTGTCATTTAGGGGTCGCTAGTACTACCATTGCAGGAAACCACAAAGAACCGATAGTAGCTTGCACCAAGTTCGGCTGGGTTGCCTATGGGCCACAACAAGAGATGACCAACGAGATGTCAATGGTTTTTCACTTCAGAGAAAACGATGCCCTTGCGAAGCTTAATAAGCTGGTAGACTCATATTTTATAGTGGAAAATTTTGGTGTGAGCAAAGGTGAGCAGATCTTGGAATCTGAAGACGACATACGAGCAAGACGAATCTTGGAAAGGTCAACCAGACGAGTGGGGAAACGGTTTGAGACAGGTTTGTTGTGGTGCCGTGACGATGTTTCCATGCCAAGTAGCTATGAAATGGCATATAAACGTTTGCAGAACATCGAAGCAAAAATCAAGCGAGATCCTGAATTTGCCGAGCGATATAAAAGCCAAATCATGTCCTATATCCAAAAAGGATACGCCAAAGTACTGTCGCAGAAGGATTTAAAGCTTACAGATAGCTGCACATGGTATTTGCCACACTTTGGAGTCGTCAACCCACACAAACCGGAAAAATTACGTATCGTCTTTGATGCTGCCGCCGAGGTTCGAGGAATCTCACTGAATTCTATGCTTCTGAAGGGGCCAGATCAAGCCAAACCGCTCCTGCAGATACTGTTTAAGTTCCGCCAAGGGAGTATTGGAATTGTTGCTGACATCAAAGAGATGTTTTCGCAGGTGAAGATACGTGACGAGGACCAGAATTCCCAAAGATTCCTGTGGAGGGATGGAAATAGTGATTTGCCACGGGTGTATGCCATGTCTTCAATGATATTTGGGGCCACTTGTTCACCATGTGCAGCCAAATACATCAAAAATCTTAATGCCAAAAGATTTCAACTAGAGTCACCAGAAGCGGTTGAGGCTATCATTAACAACCATTATGTGGATGATTACGTCTGCAGTTTTTCGAATCAAGCTGAAGCGGAACAAATAAGCATGGAGGTCAAGAGAATTCACGCCGAAGGAGGTTTCGTACTTCGGAATTTTGTATGCAACATAGCTGGAATTCAAGAAAGGTTGAACTACCCAACATGTCCAGTCAAATCAGCAGTTAACCTGGAGCCAGATAAAGGCCAAGAGAAGGTTCTGGGAATGTACTGGGACGTTGAGGATGATACCTTTCGTTTCCAGATAAAATTCCATCGCATTTCCAGAGAAGTGTTAGAACTGTTGAGACCGCCAACAAAAAGGGAGATGCTAGGCATCATTATGGCTGTATTCGATCCGTATGGGTTTTTGGCAGATTTCCTCATATATTCCAAAATACTCCTTCAAAAGACCTGGAAGACTGGGATCGGTTGGGACGATCCATTACCGCAAGATATATTTAGCCAATGGAAACTTTGGTGGACAGGACTAAAGACAGTCGAACAATTCCGACTAAGCCGCTGCTATTCATCAAGATTACAACATGCCGAAAACGTCGAGCTTCACATTTTCACAGACGCAAGTGAAAGTGCCTTTGGCGCAGTAGGGTACTTCCGTATCCACTATCAAGGGGAAGTAGACGTAGCTTTCGTCTCCGCCAAAACACGGTGTGCCCCAAAGAAGATGCTCTCGATACCGCGCCTAGAGTTACAAGCAGCGGTTCTTGGAAGCCGTTTGCAAACAACAATTCGAGAAAACCACAATATTGCCATTTCTCGTGTAGTTTACTGGAGTGATTCCAAAACTGCAATCTGGTGGATTCGATCGTCTCACCGAAGGTATAAACCATTCGTCGCCCATAGAATAGCCGAAATACTGGACGCATCAACGCCGACGGATTGGCACTGGCTTCCAACGAACTTAAACGTAGCAGACGATGCCACACATGCTACTAATCCACCAAAATTCATCACGGATAGCCGCTGGTTGACGGGACCCGAATTTTTACGTCATCCTGAGACGCAATGGCCAAATTACTCCGAGTTTGAAGTTCCAGAGACACTTGAAGAAGAAGTTCGACCGAGGATATTGCACGTTGATCAGGCAAATAACTATTTAATTTGTATTAATAACTTTTCTTCTTTTACAAATTTGAGACGAGTTACCGGATGGATATTGAGAAGCCGTGCTGCGTTGAGCCGTGCCAAAAAAAGAATTGCTGCAAAACAAAAGGCCGAACCCAAAATCCGAACATCAAGCAATCAAGATCTTATTCGCCGAAATCAAGTAGCAAAGTCCAGTAAAATTTACCAACTATCACCGCATTTGGGTCCCGATGAATTACTACGAGTAAGTGGACGTATTGATGCGGCTCAATGCCTGCCAGCCGATGCCAGGAGACCAATAATTTTGCCCCAAGGCCATGTATTTACGAATCTTATTGTGACCTACTACCACGAGTTTTTACATCATCAAAACGACGCCCTTACCATTAACGAAGTTCGCCAACGATACTGGATTCCGCATATACGGCAAGTTCTTAAAGGGATCAACGATGTAAAAATGATCGAGCCAAGCCTGTCACTCCACAGATGGGACAATTACCAGTGGATAGACTAACATCATACGTACGTCCATTTACATATACGGGCCTAGACTATTTTGGACCTCTTCAAGTCGCCATTGGACGAAGGAGGGAGAAACGATGGGTGGCATTGTTCACCTGCCTAACGACACGAGCTATCCACCTAGAGCTGGCTGGAGACCTGTCAACTGATGCCCTGATTTTATGCCTAAGGAACTTTATAAACCGCCGTGGAACTCCTGTTCGTATAAGGAGTGACAACGGGACGAACTTTATCGGGGCAAAAAGAGAGCTCAGTAAAGAAGTCGAACTATTTGACACTGATAAAATTCAAAACGAGATGTCATCAAGAAAAATCGACTGGAGATTTTCGTGCCCGCTAAACCCAAGTGAAGGAGGTGTATGGGGGCGTATGGTACAGTCTGTCAAGAAGATACTCAGGGTCACATTACGCGAGGAAGCCCCTCAGGTGGAAACATTGCGAAGCCTACTCATTGAAGCAGAAAACATAATAAATTCTCGACCGTTAACCGAGCTTCCACTGGCTTCGGAAGAAGACGAACCACTTACACCCAATCACTTTCTCATTGGGTGCACCAACTCCACGCAAACACCTAATCTGGATGACTTACCTATATGCCGAATAAAACAGTGGAGAATTGCACAACAGCTAAAAAACCGTTTCTGGAAAAGATGGATCCAAGAATATTTGCCAATGTTGACCAGACGAAGCAAATGGTTCGATGTAGTGCCTCCTCTCAAGATTGATGATTTGGTAATTATTTGCGATGCCAGTCAGCCAAGAAGTAAATGGCACCGAGGAAGGATCGTTCAAAAGTATCCAGCAAAGGATGGCCAAATAAGAAGTGCCGACGTCAAAACAAGCCAAGGTACCTTCCGCCGCCCAGCCTCCAGACTTGCCCTAATGCACATACGTGGTGAATCTCCAGGAGAATTCACGGAGGGTGGGATGTCGTCATACACAAACTCCGCACCGATGTCGTCATACATAAACTCCGCACCTGAACAGAGGTCGTCACACACATATTTAGAACCTGAACGAGGCCACTGACGTTTGTGAAAGCAGCCGAAAAAGAGAGGGCGATATGAGCTGTATTTTCCAGTTTTGCTGAAATGTATCTGTACTGTTGCTTCTAGATTCTTTGCCCTTGACTTTTAATTTTGCCCGCGAACCGATAAGACGACGCCAACCAGCATATAGAGAAGAAACAATTTTAAAACCATAACAATTTTATAAACCATTAAATGTTTTTAAATTCATAACCATTTTCTAATAAAAACAAAGTGTAACAAATTAATGTTCTCAATTTTATTTGTTCTTGAGCTACAAAGGCTACAACATCCTCCAAGAACCAAAGTCCCAATACAAATAATGGCGACACGATTTATTGAGACAGAAAACTTTATATTTTCTAAAGAAATCAAAAATGATATAATCTACTGCTAAAAAATAACTTAAATCCTACAACACAAAACATATCAATTACATATGTATATAACAATATATGATCTTCGTTTGTCTTTTGAGTTTGTTCCATGGACATTTTCCCGGCGAAGCAGAACACTTGCTCCAACCGCGAAACCAACTTTTCTGGTGAGTATCTGTGTGTGCTCTCAAGGAAAGGTTAAGAATTATCGAGTTAAATATTTAGAAAATAAAATAACCATTGACGACGATGAGTTCTTTGAGAATCTTATGTGGATTTCCTTTCAACAAAAAAATCAAATCTGTGAAGGGGAATTTTGATTTGTTTAGAAAAAAAATTCAAATTTTCGTAACAAATCAAATCTTTAATGTCGAATTCCTTACAACCATTTGAAGTCGATTTCATTAAAAAAAATTTATTGGTAGAAGGAATTTTAAAAACAATCGATTTTTTTTGTGAGTGTGTCGCACATTGTTGTCGCACAAAAACTAAGAAGTAATGCGCGCTTAGCAAATATTAAAGTGTATTTTATTTTCGCGTTGTTTTGATAATTTAAAAGCAAATATATTTCGTCTGATAATTGAAAAACATCAAAAACAATTGTGCGCGTAATCAAGTAAAAAAATTACAATCCAAAATTAATCCACACACAGCAGCGAGGATCTATTCTGAATGTTTCACTAGGGGACGAAGAAAAATAATTTTGCAACGTGTTTTCCTCGCGAATTGTATGTTATTTTAATGGGATTTTTTGTTTCTTGAAGATACGCACAATTATCTTTACTTTTTTTCATCATTCACTGAAATATTAAACAATTAAGAACACTTAAACATTTGTTTTCTTTTTTAACTTCGTCACAAAATTGTAATGAGAACATTTAATTCCATCTTGATGCATGAGAAATGTCAAATCTTGATAGTGCGTGTGCGATTTGATGTGAAATCTAGCTAAAAACGCAAGATTTGTTTGACAGCATTAAAATCGATTTTGTTTAGAAAAAATTCGCTTTGTTCAGAAAAATTCGAATTTTTTTGGTTGTAAGGAATTCGACATAATTTTATGTCGAATTCCTTACAGTCATTTGAAGTCGATTTTATTTAAAAATTTTTCTTGGTAGAAGGAATTTAAAAAATTCGACTTTGAGTGTGTGAGTGCAATTTGACAGGAATTTTGTTGCCGCACAAAAACAAAGAATTGGTGCGCGCTAAAAAAATATTAAAGTGTATTTAATTTTTCGCGTTGTTTTGATAATTTAAAACCAAATATATTTCGTCTGAAAATTAAAATAGAACAAAAACAATTGTGCGCGTAATCAAGTAAAAAAATTACAATCCAAAATCCATCCAGACACAGCAGCGAAGATCTTTTCTGAATATTTCACTAGGGGACGAAGATAAATAAATTTGCAACGTGTTTTTCGTGCGAATTGTATGTTATTTAAATGGGATTTTTGTTTCTTGAAGATATATGCACAATTATCTTTACTTTTTTTGATCATTCACTGAAATATTAAATAATTTGAAACACTTTAACATTTGTTTTCATTTTTAACTATTAAAAAAAAAAAAAAAAAATGAGAAATGTCAAAAATTTGATGGGAAATCTAGCTAAAAACCTAAGATTTGTTTGACAGCATTAAAATCGATTTTGTTTAGAAAAAATTCGATTTGTTCAGAAAAATTCGAATTTTTTTGGTTGTAAGGAATTCGACATTAGAAAGATTTACACCGACTTGCACACACACTAGGAAGATTTGACATTTATCTGGCTATCTTTTACGTTTGGCTTTTCAGTCAATTTGTTCAATTAAATTATTTCGGTGGTGTAGAAGTATAAAGTTCACGTTCTTCAGTAAAAGAAACAAAATACATTTTTTTCTGTGATTGTATGTGTGTGCAATTTGACAGGCCCGAACGCACAATTCTTAAATCTGTTTTTTGAAAATGGAAAATTGTAATTCTAAATACATATAGTAAATTTTATTTAATTTATTTTATTTTATTTACTGAAGAACGTGAACTTTATACTTTTACACCACGCAAATAATTTAATTGAACAAATTGACTGAAAAGCCAAACGTAAACAATAGCCAGAGAAATGTCAAATCTTCCTAGTGTGTGTGCAAGTCGGTGTAAATCTTTCTAAAATTAAAGATTTGATTTGTTTAGAAAATTTGATCTTTTCTTCTAAACAAATCAAATTTCCCCTTCACAGATTTGATTTTTTTGTTGAAAGGAAATCCACATTAGAAAATTTGATCTTTTCTACAGATTTGATTTTTTTGTTGAAAGGAAATCCACATTACAACAAAATAAAAGATTTGATCTCCAATAGTTGAAAAGAAATCGACATTAAAAAACTTTTATCTGTAAATAATATATTACAAAGACTGTACTAATTTATAATTAATTTTTTGTCTCTCTTTTTCTCATTAAAGCATTATGAAAAGGATGCCGATTGTCTGTGTACGCAAATAACCAGATGCCTGCCTTAAATAGGCAGACAGGAGCATTTAAGGTTAATTTCACCAAGTTTGAGGCTCCGCCTGCCAATCCGGCTAATGTTACTGGCGAGAAACGTTCGGCCAATCCTGACAACACAGTAAACTCCTTAAAATTTGATGAAAATACTTATAACATATTATGGTCCTAAGGATCGTAAAATACGTCGTCGTGAAAAGCAACGTCACCGACCATGGGCTGGAAACAATAGTAGCAATAATTGCAAATCGTCTTATAATGATAATGCCAATTTAGCAGCAGGCTGGTGGCAAAACAGATGATAAATTGAAAGATCGCAAAGATTCATCGCCAAGTGGGCAGAGTACAAACGAAAATAATAGTGGAAATGAAGCAAAGATCGATGACCAGAACCAATCGAAGAAATTTGTTGCTGCAACACCACCAAAAGTCAACACTTGGAAGGTAAAGTTTCTTATTTTATATTTTTTGTTTTTAAATTGTTTATTTCTTTGGTTTTTAGAGAAATGTATTTCATATCGAAATAGATTCTTCCATGATGCACATTCCGGGTTTTTCGCACGGAATTTCCCTCGCTTGGCAATTGTTGCCAAAGAGTATTTATCACCTAATCGTCTCAACAAATATTTTCGCATGTGAACTTTGGAACAGACTTATTCAAATGGCTTGCACAAACATTGTTTTTTATGATGAATAAATATTATCAGTGCTTACTAATATCTATTCACTGTCAATATAACCTTTTTATGAAAGTATACACTTATCTCACTTCTTAGAGCGACGATATCAAAGACAACATAAGTATGAACGGGTGTGTAAATTTTGCGAAAGCCTGGTGAAGAGAATGAACAGAATCTTGCCATAGGGGACAAAGAGTTTTACGATTTGTCACGATTGGTAGTAGCAGGAAGAGTGTGTGTTCCGTACCGACATCGGCTTCTAGTATTCAAAATTGTATCAGAAAACTTTCTGTTTAATACAAAAAGAACCTACCTTGAATTGCACCTTTTTTTCATTCTTTCCAACTTTAGCTTTTGAATTTAGTTTTTTTTGTCGGAAAATGGTTCTGAAACATCCATTTGTTATGCCTCGTCTGGTTTATTTATTTTTTTCAATTGCTGCTTCTTTTTTCTGTAGTTAAATTAAAATTTTAAAAAATCAATATGGTTTGTCTGGAAATGTCTCAAGCTACCGGTTGGCTCCATGCATTTTCTACACCACAATTACTCTCTCGTTCTGAGATCTCTCCTTTTGCTGGCACCTTTCATCTATTCTTATGTTCATTGCATCCTAATGCCGTTTTCTTTTGGACGTCCAGAAAAGTCCGGAAGTCTTCTGAAACCATTTCATTGGCACAAAAAGTACGCTTCTGACGATTCTGAGAAGAGAAATTCGATTCTTGATTTCAAATCAGAATCCACTCAAGAAGCACTAGGCATTAAACTCAAACGTCACAACAAACTGCAATGTACTTCATGTTTTTTTTAACTTTTCATTTTAAATTAATTTGCATCAAAATCAAAGTTATTGGTAAATTTTTTATAAACAAATTAAGAAAATATTATTTGGACGTTCGGAGTTGATACAATCGTGTTTTACATTTCGCTTATGGTGTGGTAGCAGACTTGAGTAGATGCATCTTGGACTGTTCCATTGGATTTCAGAATGAGTGAAACCAAAGGAAAACAGCATAAGTTGACATACTACCCGAGTTACTTCGCTTGCACGAATCCAAACCAAGGTAGTTAACTTTTCCGTCTATCTCGAAATCATTTCCACTGCTTTGTGACTGGTAACAGGTTCAACTAGTACTATTGCCTTACTTGTACTTACGCTGTATTTGTTGAAGTCTTCAGTACAATAAATTGATGCTGGTATATTGTTTTTGTCCTCTTCTTGGTGATTTGCCTCGCAACCATAAAGAACACTAAATGGATACTCCATAAAATTGGAATTACTTTGCTGGTGCTCCTGCTGCTGGTGGTGGTAAGTTTGGTGATCATCTGGTTCATGCAAATTACTACCATCGAAAAGCACACATTGTGGAATCAATAGACTCTCAGATGTTGTCGTTGCTAATGGCTTTGCAAATAAAGAAGAGGATGGAAATTCAGGTGCAGGTGGTGTCAATGCATTGTTTAGAGTTCCCTCAGTAGCTCCGATATCCATTCTTTCCGTCTTTGGAAACTGCATTGTTTTTGCATTTGATTTGCTTACTGCCTTCTTCGGAGGTTTCTTCTTCGTAGCTACAGCTCAGCTTTTTGGCGAGGCTTTTTGAGAACCACAGCAGACATTAAACAGCCCTATTCTGCCGTTGTGAGGCTCACAGGTCACAATTTTTTTTGAGGTTGTTTTTGTGAGGTTTCGTATGAGGCGGTCACAATTTCGTATTCTGTCCTCATAAGAAACCTCACAAGATAACTCACCACAGGAAGGTGATTATTTTATTGCCAGGTTGGCCAGCTGATTTCTGAAAACAAACAGATTTAAAAAAAAAATAAAACTTGTTTGGCGGAATTAAATACTTTATAATAATAATGAATTTGGTAAGGAATTCGTTTAAACATTGATGTTAATATTTAATAATTATTATATTATATTCTAGATGATCAGAAAATCAAACGAGCGTCGTGGGAGCAGCTCGAGTATTTCACCGATCTCCTAGCAAACAAAAATGACCCCACATTTTGAAGAAAATTGAATTAAAAAAAATAAAAATGAAAAGGCCAAATTGTGATTATACTCGGATGTCAAAGGGTAGTATACTGTCCTGGTCCTCATGTGGTTTGAGTTACTGGATAATATCCAGGCACAAAGTTTTTGGAAACCGAAAAAATTTAATAAAAGTTGTGTTTTGAAGGGCAAATGTATCATTCATATCTCTTTAATTGTCTTAGCATATTCTCCTTCGCTCAAAAAAAAATATTTATTTGCTTTTGTTAATATGTTTGTAAATTCTTACTTTTCATTTTTAGATGAAAGTTATTCTAAAAGATGTATTAAAATCAAATTTAATTCCATATTTCTTCTTATTTTGCTATTTTTGTATAGTTTTGAGGGAAAGATGTGTCAAGGACCGGATCATAACTTTCAAGTTTTTATGAGCCTCACAAGTTGTGAGGTTTTTGCTAGAATACGAAAAAAGTCACAAAATCAAATTCACCTCGAGTTATGAGGTTATTGTGACTTGTGAGGCATCAGTGAGGTTGCCAGAATAAAGGTTAGACCGTACACAACTGCAGCGGAACTACACTTCACGACGCGGCAAAACATTATTTATATGAAATTGTATGAGCTATATCGCCCTAAGCGGCAACTGAACTTCATAAAATTTCATACAAATTATTATGAATCGCAGTTCCGCTGCAGTGCAGTTCCGCCTAGTAAGGTCTAACCTTAAGGCTGTAATCATAATTTGGTTCTTTATTGGCCAATTCTTTAGGTCGCTGAATAAGAATTTGTCTCAAGTACGGGAAAAAGTTCTTGAGTTTCCAATTGACTGGAGGTAAACGAAAAGGATGAACTTTTAAAACGTTTAGCCGTTAAATTGGATTTGACGGAATGGAAAATAATTTTCCGAATTAAAAGGCGATAATTAAGTTTTTCGGGCTAGTTTTCTCCAAATTAATAAAAAATACCGACCGAAACAAAAATTTATAAAATAATTTTGTTGTCACTGTAATTTAATTACAGCAAAAACAAATGTCAAAAAAATCCACCACTCGGTTCTCAGTTTTGCTCGTTTTGCTTTGCAGCTGCTGTGGTGGAAATGGCAGTGAAAGGTACGTACGCATTAAATTTAAAGGGTTCGCTTCTACTTTTTGATTAGATTTTCTTTGTTTTCAACATAAGTAGTCATAAAGGATAGACCACACTAGGCGGAACTGCACTGCAGGGGAACTGCGACTCACAATAATTTGTATTAAATTTTATGAAGTTCAGTTGCCGCTTAGTGCGATATAACTCATACTATTTCATACAAATAATATTTTGTCGTGTCGTGAAGTGCAGTTCCGCTGCAGTTGTGTGCGGTCTAACCTTAAATATTACTGGATTTATATGCCAGAAGCAATAAAGGGCTATATCAAATAAATTTTTTGTTCATAAACATTTAAAACATCAATTTTATTGACAAAATATTTTATTTTTCAATTTTTGAAACGGATTCCCTTTTTTGAATATCTGATTCACCAGTTGAGCACATGACCACGTTTGAGCAAATGCAACGGACCCAAAACGGATCCAAAACGATTCCAAATCGGATCAAATTAGTATGGAAATTAGAATCACCACGGAGCCATTATATGAATGTGTTGTGAGAGAGAGAGAGAGAGTATTCCAATTCACCATACTCCGAGAAAACGGAGCCTAAATGAAATCCAAAACGGACCAACAAAAATGAATGAATCGAGGCATACCCAAATGTATTGTATTAAAAAGAAACTTCCCCATCTAGTCGAATTTCTACATTGCATACAACAAAAAAAAACAAACATTTCAAGATTTTATTTTAATTTATCAATTATTAAAGGTACATTATATATTTCCACAATTAAAAAAACATATACATATAATAAACTTCTATTTTTGATTGGAAATTTCTTAAAGTTTTCACAAGAAAAAAAGATAAAAAAGCAATACCTAAAAAAAAAAGTGGTGGAAATTAAAACAAAATGACTGTACTCTCTCTATTTCTCCGTGCATAGAAAAATTCTCTCGATTCTTGTTCTTCTTTTTACATGCGTACACAGAAAATTTGTTAATGTGTGTGAGACACTCAGTTTTTTTGGATTCCCAAGTGATTCCAAAGTGAACCGAGAAATTTGGGTCCGTGATTTTTGGGACCCAAATGTATTTTATTAAAAAGAAACTTCCCCATCTAGTCGAGTTTCTAAATTGCATACAAAAAAAAACAGAATTTTGTTCATTTCAAGATTTTATTTTTATTTATCAATTATAAAAGGTACATTATATATTTCCACAACTTAACATAAACATAATAATAAACAGTAAACTTGTATTTTTGATTGGAAATTTCTTAAAGTTTTCACAAGAAAAAAAATTAAAAGAGCAATGGTGTTCGCCACGCTTTCTACAAAACTGAACTAAAAAAAAAAGTTGTGGAAATTAAAACAAAATTACTGTACTCTCTCTGTTTCTCCGTGCATAAAAAAATTCTCTAGATTCTTGTTCTTTTTACATGCGTACACAGAAAATTTGTTAATGTGTGCGAGACACTCAGTTTTTTTGGATTCCCAAGTGATTCCAAAGTGAACCGTGATTTTGCTTGAAGGATGCAAAATCAGAAACGTCAAAGTTCAACCAGAAAAAGTCTTGAAATTTTCATTCCTGCTTTCGTAATTTCCTTCCCTCTACATTTCTACTCCCCTCACCTAATCTGTCAAAAAGACGAAAGATGAAACAACCGAAAAAACAAATCGTGTAATGGGGCACAAAGCGAATCGTGTAATCCGGTTCCATGTAGGCAAACCGGAGTGACACCCGAGGTTTCATATCTTTATGTCGATTATCTTTGGGTGGCGGTGGGGGTTTTATTTTCGTTTATCAAAACAAAAATAAAAATCATAACACAAATCATTTGATTATTCGTCAATTCTTTTTTACTTTCGTATTTCCTTTCTTCTTGCATAAAATGAATATTTTACCAAAAAAAAGGCAAGTAAATGGGCAAATTTCTAAACGCAAAACTTGCGCAAATTATGCTAAGCAAATAGTCACAAGAATCCCTGCAAAGCAGATTGTCCCGCAAATGTAAATGCATTTGTCAACGTCAGATACATGCTATGCAAACATATGCTTTTAGCATTTCAACTTGCTTTTTACATATGCTTTGCATATATTTTGCTTTGTAAATGTTGCGTTTAGGTATTTGGTCTATCTGTTCATTTTTCCATTGTAAAGTCGTTATTATATTCTCTCTTAAAGGTGGCATGTCCGCACCAAAGATAATATAGCTCGAGTGAGGCGCGATGAGGCTGAAGCTGCTGAACAGGAGCGCCAACGTGTTCAAAAACAGGAATATGCTGTGAGTTTTATATAATAATAAACTAATATCTTAATGAACACGCAATAATTTGGATGGAATTCACAGGAGAGTGAAGCTCGATTGAATCTGTTGAGATCCAAAGTGAACCCAATAGCGAACTCTGGATCAATATTAGCTGACAAAACTGCAACAGGAACAATTACTACGCCCGATGGACATGTTGATCTTTTTTCAGATTTTCAGTCACATATAAAGACTATCAACAAGGAGCATGAAAAAGAGAAGAAAGAAGAACAAGAGAAGTATGAGAAACAAATAGGATATCTTACATTCTTGGGACAAGACACCAATGAAGCTTTAAAACTGCGAACCTGGTATGAAACTCGACCAGAAAGACTTGAAGTTGGTGACATTGAAATAGTAGAAAAGGACCTCAAAAAAAAATATCTTCATGACCCGCTCACTTTGATGAAAAAACTATTGCCGGAAGAGAAATTCGTAAAAATCGCTAAACCAGATCCGACACTACAACAAATTCGAACCGAAAATATACTAAAACAAGTATACAAAGCAAAAGAACTGAAAAAAGATAAAAAGCACAAAAAGTCAAAGAAAAAAAACAAAAAAGAAGGTAAACATAAAGGCGATGTGGAAAAACACGAAGAGGAACAAACTCGCAAGAAAGACCTAATCGATAGGTTAAGAAGAGAAAGACTGAAACGAGAAGGGCATGAACGAGCTCGTCAGGAAAAACTCTTATGTCCAAAAGTTGAAAAGCCTAAGGAATTGAAAGAGGCTCCTGGTGTACCGCGAATAGTACAAAAATACAATAGTCAATTTAATCCGGAATTAGCAAAACAAAATATGGCTTAGCAAAAGAAGTTAAAATTTAGCTTTTTGCTAGTAATATTTTAAAGCTGAATCTGTACTTGTTGGAAGGGCACTAAAGCATTATTGACATGAGCATGGGAGCGACTATAGACCGTTAGAGGAATTAAAAAAAAAAAACAAAAATAAATTAGTCGTCACAAAGTGCAATTGATACAGGACTATTCACATGAGAGCGTCCAACAACCAACGAATGAATGAACGAATGGGATTTTAAACATTTATAGGCCTAAATTCTTCACAAAATCACATCAGATTGATATAAATCTAATTTATAATAGTTTAAGTATAGTACGCTGCTGATGCGAATCGAAAAATCTATAACAAAAATGACATGACGAAATGATAAACGAAAAATGTCTGTTCGACACTGTTCGACCAGCGATATTGATGATTATACCAGATTGTTTTGACAAGTCTCCACTCTCTTTACGCAATGAATTAATTGCCCGGACCATTAATGCACTGTTTTTGTTTGCTTTTTTCGTTAAATTTCTATTTATTTATTTGCAATTTATTTAAACTCCATGAATATTTTTCCGCTGTGTTTTCGTAAGCATTTCGTTGTCTTTTTTGAGACCGCAGGAAAATTTCGTTTCGCATCAGCAGCGTACTAGGCTTTAGACGTATTTTTAATTTTTGCGAAACGAAAAATCCCATACAAAAATGACACAACGAAATCATAAACGAAAAATTTCGTTATGCTTTTCATTTTTCAGTACGCTGTAGCAGATTATTTGGAGAAGTCTACACGCTTTTCGCACACAATTAATTACACCACCATTAATTGTGCGCGAAAAAATGACATTTGAGTTGCATTCGGGTTTGATTTTTCTTTTATTACAGCATGGCTCTCTGTGATTGTTTTAATGTGTGTTTTCTTGTTTGTTATTGGTAACACATTCAAAAAGAATTTTTTCGCTGTGGTTTCCGTAAGCATTTTGCTGTCGTGTAGAAGACCAAAGAAAAAGTTCGTTTCGCATCAGCAGCGTACTAGGGATTATAAGAAAAAATTGATATAACAAACAATCGTCGTCGGTCGTCACTAGTTGCAATTCATTGTTACAAATTGTCAAACTCTATTTGCGTTCAACATACCATCCACACTGCAACAAATGAATTCTTCGAGGCGTCTAACCTCAAAATCACTTGTTTTTGTTTTCTTCGTCATTTGCGACAAATTAAAAGATGATTTGGGAACAAAGTATCAAATTGGATGAATGTTGATTCATTTGATCGTCTTTGGACGCTCGCATGTGAATAGTTCTTTAAGTTTTGATTTCGTAGTGGATGCAGGGGTGGAATCGCCTAAGGCGATAGTTGACTGTTGATCATCAAAATAAATGCTTTTGCTCCACGTAAGGTGATTATCAAATTGACTATCACTTTTTTGCTATAGTTTGTGAGTGACAGCTATTTAGGTGTCACTTTCATACATTTTGCTTAATATTTTTGAGAAAGATAAGTTGTGTTAGTTCAAGCTCCGCCATAAATCGATAGTAGAATGAAAAAAGTTATCAAAGTTAAAATAAAATATAAGTGAACAGTAATGTTTGTATATATACATATATAGGTACTCCAAATCAAATTTTCTATGCGCCGAACAGAACGACATTACAAAAATTTACATTAATTTTTAACGAGTTTAGCATCGCAGGTACTATCCCCCAACATTTTACTAAAGTTAAAATCACCAACTCTTTATTTTATCTTTTTAGTATCGTACTTAATCCATATGAGAAATTTTGAGAAATTTACTCCAGGTATAGGATGGACCCAAATGTTCCAGGTTCGAGTTCTGCTGGTACCCAGCTTTTTTTCTTTTTTTAATTTTTTTTTTTTCTAAATAATGAAATTAAAATGATAGAAATATAAATATCGGGTACTTATTTAAAGCACATGATGGTTTTCCATCATAATATAATTAATTTACAACGCATAATAATAATTGTGTTCATCAAATTTAAACCCTACAAAAATCGGCCTTAGCCGATTCCACCCCAGGCTTTCGTACGTACCTCTCTTATATAAAGATGACATTTGGTGAAGCTAGGAATATTTATTCACTTGAATATGAATTGAATTGAATTTTATTGAGACTTATTAAAATGTGTTACATAGTTGATCTTTTTCTAACAATAACTATAATAGTACAAAAGCGGCTGTAATGTATGGCCTTCTTTTTCGATTGTTTTTTTTTTTTTTGTATATTATGATTATTCAGTGCGGTTTTTTCAGATTAGAACAGAACAGAAATGTCAGACAGCATAGAACAGGCAGCTGTCTGACATATGTAATTGTCAAAAAAAAAATTCGAGTTTGGTGGATAAGCTAGAAATACTTTTTATTAAAAACAGTTAGAAATAGTATTTATTTAACTACACAATTTAATTTGTGTTGTTTTTTAAGTATTTATTTGTTTGTTTCCGAAGTAAAAGCACAAAGATCCACGAAATTTGTTAAAAAATATGAACTTTCAAGTGACAGCAGCTGATTTTGACAGTTGTCACAAATCTGTTCTAAGTTGTTCTACCTAAAAAGTAAGAACAGACAATCCTGTTATATTCTGTTCCAAACTGTTCGGAACAGCCTCACTGAACAGCAAATCAGAACAGTTTAGAACAGAAAATTCTCATTGAAAAGCAAAAACTTGTACTTTTCTGTTCTAAACTGTTCCGAACTGTTCGGACTGAACAAAGCTATTGTTTCGCTCCTGCTCAAAGAGCGTTTGACAGTTACGTGTTGGCTTATGGTGCAACGAGAGAGATATACATATATACAAATACCTTAAAACTGAAATCGCCTAGAATATAAATTTTCATGTGCTTTAGAGCGAGTACGCTCTATGTTTGGGATATTTAAATTTATGAAATCGATTACAAAAATTGTATTATATTAAGATGGTTGAACTCTCTTCTAGAGCGAGAGCACTCTATGCAATTATATTGTTTTTACAATAAAATTTCAATTATATTTTTTACATAAACATTTTTTTTTTAATTTTTTGATAAATTAAAACATTTAATGGCGTTGAAATGAAAACGATACTTGACACTTATGTATGTAAAAAAAAAAGGATATTTTAGTATAGGTATACACTAAATACATTAACACAGAAAAAAAAATCACTGAACAGGTTACAATCAGGAACAACTGTTGCGCATCTCCTCTAGGATGCAGCCTCACCATCAACACATGCAGGTTGACAAAAAAATTAACTTCACTGAGAGGTTCTGGCGAATTCATGATGTTCGGCTGACGGTTGTGTTTAGTAATGCAATCATGGTTATACCAGGCTTGGCGGGGTGTCATGTGACACTGTTGTCAACCAAATGAGGCTGAAGCGGTTGCAAGGCAGAACAAACATTCCACCTGGATGTCCGTTTTAACGGGAACGGAGTAGGTAACGCTGTTTTAAGTACTGGAGAAAATGCTCGGGAACTGAACTTTTGCTGGAGTGGTCTACCGTTTGCCTAGTAGAAAATCTCCTTCCCACGGAGGATTCCAACCAGGACTTGTGGTCCGTTTTAACGGGAAACGGAAAAACGTTGTCAGAGTTCTGGCGCTGCGGCAACGGAACTTTACAGTTGCTTGGCAGAAACTGGTTCTACCTGGAGGTCCGTTTTCTCGGTGAACGAAAAAACTATGTTTAAGCTCTGGCAAGATGCTCAGGAACTTATCTGTTGCTGGAGATGAACTCCTGTTAACCCAGAAGGAATTCCCCTCCTACTGGGGATTCCAACCAGGACTTTAGTTTAAATTATTTATATTAAAATAATTATCAGTAACTGTTAATTAAAGACTGTTTATGCACGGCTGTGCAAGGCACTACCGGCCTCGTTGCCACCCAAAATCGAACTCCCACTTGAATATGACTGACTTCTCTGTTTGACTGTTCGGAAAGCTGTTTTTCGTTGGTTAATGACAATCGCCTCAGTGGCACCCTGGCAATTGTTGTTTCGACTTAAAGCCTAGTACGCTGCTGATGCGTAACGAAATTTTTCTTTAGTCTCCAACACGACAGCGAAATGCTTACGGAAACCACAGGGAAAAAATTCTCTTAAAAGTCCCGATCTACATTGAACGATTTTTCCAGTGCCGATCTTTTGTTCGTAGGTGAAGGGAGTGAAAAGTGAGGGGTAGGGATCAAATCGTTTGTACCACAAAACTCGAACGATTTTTCCAGTCTGTTTATGTTCTCTCTCGTCTTCTTTCCATTTTTTGTGTGTTCGGTGTCAGTGTGCAGTTCGTTTTATGGTGTAAGTGCATCTCAATGAAACATGAAGAGCACAGCAATAAAAAAAATGAAGAAGACAAGCAAAAATCGTTCTGTGTGTACATTTCACACGATTTCTGGAAAAATCTTCGTGGAAAAATCGGGTAATGTAGATCGGGACAAATTGTCGCCAATTACAAACAATTAAAAACACAGCGAAAACAATCACAGTAAGCCATGCTGTAATAAAAGAAAAAACAAATACAAACACGAATGCAACTCTAATGTCATTTTTCTGCGCACAATTAATAAGGCCTATTCCGCCATATCTGTTATTCTGCTATGAATTTTCTGTTATACTACGTTTCCACCAGACACTAAACCGAGATTTAGCAAGATTATCACAAATCTCCTTGAAATCTACAAGATTTACCATACAAATTTTAATCTCCTCAAATGAAGATTTCAAATAAAACTCAATCAAATCTACTTGGAAACATTTGTTTGTCAAATCAAACAAACTTTTTTTTCGAAGAATAATTGTGGAACCGACCTATTTTCGTTTATTGACAGATGGAAATGTAAAAAAAAACTATCTATCTCACTTCCACTTCATATCAAAAAAATGAAACATCATTTGAATGTTTTGCCATAATCCTCTTTTTGTGCAGTGGAAACACCAAACAAATCTCATTACCTAAATCTCGGTTTAGTGGTTGGTGGAAACGTAGTATTATGATGCATAACAGATCTCCACCATAAAAGACATTTTATAACTGGTATTCAGGAGTTCGATTTTTTATAAAAGTCTGTTACGGAACTTCGAAATAGAAACATTTATATGAACAGACCTTAAATCTGCTATCAAATTATCAGCTGTAGTAAATAAAAAAAAACTCGGCACTGACGAGTGACCAAAATAAAATTAACGTTCTATGTAATTTGTCTATTATCGTTCCTGAATTTAATATCCAATTTAAAAAGTTGTACGAAACACACACTGGCAATATTAAGGCGACTTCTTTTTTACCTTTCATCCATCATAAGTGTTCTGTGCATTTCTGTGTAAAAATAATTTTGCTTGCAATTACGTAATTGTGTTTGTAATTATGTATTTTAATATTATTTTAGTATATTCGTCTCCTTTTAATAACAATTTATAAACAAAATAAAAGTTTTTACCTCATAAATTGAAATCTTTTATGATAAAAGTCAACAAAATCTCACTTTTATTCTGTTATTTATCCAATCAGATTATAAGCCAACTAAAAAGAATCCGACTTAATGATCATTTCAGCTTCGTTTTTTTCTTGTTTTACTAAGAAGTTATAATGTTTAAGTTGAAATTATAAGTTTATTTTGAAAAGTAAATCTTCTAGAGCCATCCGGTTTTCAGAATTTGACTGGGAATCGATTGGAGCATTGAATTTTGAAAACAAAAATAGTACCTAACAAAGTAAACTTTTGTTTCTTCTTGGTTGGCACATAATTTGATTGGTATTTCGAAAAGTAAAAGTCCTAGGGCCATCCGGTTTTCAGTGGTTGACTGAGAATCAATTGGAGCATTGATTTTTGAAAACTTAAATTGTACCAACCTAGCAAAGAAAATTTTTGAAAAAAAAAAAAATAGTTTGAAATTTTTGTGTTAATTTTTTTTTCAAAATTTTAAGTTTGAAAATTAATTTTTCGAAAACTGTTCACTACAACAACTTTATTTAAAAATATTATACAAGAGATTTCTGGGTTTGCAAAAAAGTATAACACGTTGTTACACGTGTTACCGTTCTTTTTTAATTGTAATGATGCATTACACCTCTACCTTTCACCGCCGCCGTTTATTTAATTGCCTTAAAGTAATCCCGAATTACCTGTTATTTAATTGCATTCAAGCAATCCAGTATTACCGCCCGTTATTTTATTGCATTCAAGCAATCCTGAATTACCAGTACCGCCCGTTATTAAATTGCATTCAGGCAATCCAGAATCGCCGTCGTTTATTTAATTGCACTCAAGCAATCCTGACCGTTAAATTTACTCTATACCCAGAGTTCATTATTTGGTATAAATTCCAAACAAATATCCTTTTTCATATACCACACACCTGAACTATGTATAATGATACAAACCACCACTGGTTAAGTACTTGGGTAGGATTTTATTATGAGATTTTTTCTGTAAACTTTATAGTTCACAATCAGTAACCAAACAGAAGAAATCAGAGATCTACCATAGTAGAAAAGTACCAATCTAGAGTACCTGGTAGAGCTCCAACTTTTGCAATGACTAGGGTTCCAGAATTGACAGTGGAAGACCAGGTTTTAAAGTAGTTAGTTAATGACGTCTGCTTTCTCAGACTGTGGTTTATAGTGACGTCTGCTATCTCAGACTGTTGTTTATAGTGACGTCTGCTATCTCAGACTGTGGTTTATAGTGACATCTGCTATCTCAGATTGTGGTTTATAGTGACGTCTACTATCTCAGACTGTGGTTTATAGTGACGTCTGCTATCTCAGACTGTGGTTTATAGTGACGTCTGCTATCTCAGACTGTGGTTTATAGTGACGTCTGCTATCTCAGACAGTGGTTTATAGTGACAACTGCTATTTCAGTCCCTTAATATTAAGCTCTATGAATTTTGGAATTATATAATGTATAAACTAATTAAGTAAACATTAAAATTACAACAAAATTATAAATGAATTAAAGAACCAGTGATTGGTGAATAAAGAACCTCAAAAACCGACTAAAGTTAGTTGGCTTTGACAAAAAGCATCTCACATAATAATTTTTTTTCTGTTTTATGTCAATGTTTTTTGATAGTTGCCCCTCCTGCCTCAAATTTCAAAATAAAAATTCTAATTTTTTTTTATTTGATTTAGCGAATTTTATGAATGGGAATAATAGTGCGTCTTGTGCCCACAATTCAAATATAAATACATACAACGTTGGAAAGCTTCGTTCAAGAGCATCATTTTTGAAAAGCTTAGTGCTGATGAAATAAAAATGAAACTATTGGATACTCAATTTGTAAGTGAAGCTAAAGACTGAGCATTCTATGGCAAAAAAATGGCTAAGACAGGTGCAAATTCCAAACAAAATCGGCGTGGAATCAAATACTATTCATGTGGGGGTAAAAACACCATAAGTTCCGAATTAAAAAAAAAAAAGATAAAGAAAGGGAAAAAAATAAAAGCCACAACAATTTTGGTTGTGAAGCAAAACGTGCTTGTACTAATTTGATTTCCACGAAGGTTGAGCTGAGTGAGTGGATTATTGATAGCGGTGCTTCAAACCACAGGACACCAAATAAAGGTTTATTGTCCGCTCAAACAACTTCAAATGATTAAACAAAATCTTAACTGCAAACAATACTCAAATGATGGTTAAATGTGTTGAAAGATCTACTCTTAGTCCCCTTTCACACAGAGAAACCAGTTGCTGGAGATTTTTTTTTATGTTTTCCTTTAATTGCCTTGTAGCTTTCACACAAGGAAAATGAATTGCCGGAGATTTCTGTTTTTTCCATATAAAGTCTATTGGCTGAACGCACATTACGGACAGTGTGAGAAGGAATGTGATAAAAATCTCCTCAATCGTTGACCGGGGAGATTTTTTTCATTCCCCTTCTTGCCCTTCTCGCCTACAAACTCCCAGTTTCCAGCAACTCAGTTTCCTTGTGTGAAAGCAGTCTTACTTTAAATGGCGAAGAAATTGAAATGTCGAGTGTTGGCGGACATCACGTGTAAACCTCACTTGAGAAGATTAAAATTGTCTATATCCACCCTGTACTAACTTAACTTATTACTAACATAACTTAATAAATGCTAAATCTCAATTGCTATATCCGGCTTAAGAAACCATTTTAAAACAAAATTTCATCGTGATCAGATGCCATAAGCTTTTACAATTATTGTAAAAATTTGCATATAGAGCCTAGACAGATGTAAGTTTTCAATGAATTTTTATTATAATTATTATATAAAAAACAATAAATTGTTATTATAAATAAACATTATATTTAAATAAAGGTTTTTGTAACTTGTAAACATAAAAAATTGTTTGAGTTCACAAAAGTCTGGACGTTGGCCCTCTGTGCCAACATATTATAAAAACATCTTGGACTAATTTCGTTCTAAGATGCCATCATCACAAAAAAACATAAAACAGGGACTTAAAGCGAAATCCCTGAAAATTCTCAAATCCAAAACTCCAGATGAATACAACTGCTATGCCTGCGAAGATCCATATTCTGCTTTTTTTATTTCATTTATTTGGCAACATTTTGCCATTTGAAAATTCTTTACAAACATTTTACATTTATTCTATATTAAATAAATCTATTTTTAACATAATCAATTAAATTTTTTTTGAATTTCGCTAAATTTCTTTCAATTTTTAATTCATTTGGTAGATTATTATAAATATCTTATCCTCTATGAAGAAACATATTTTTTGTTTTTATTCGTTCTTATACCTTGGTAATCTAAAATCACCAGCATTACGTAAAGCAAAATGCTGTACATCACTAACATATGTTATATATTCATTTAAATAATTTGGTAATAAATTAAATTTAATTTCAAACACAAACATAATAGCATTATACATAATCCTTTAGTTTACACTCATCCAAGACAATTTTAACAACATTTCTCTTAGTGGAGTAAAACCATTGCAAATTAAAATTATTCTCATTGCCTTATTTTGAAGTTTTTGTAACCTATTCATCATGAGATTACTGCACATAAACAAAATACTTGAACAATATTCAAAGTGAGGTTTTATCATTGTATTATATACTTTAATTGAAGTGGTCTTAGACATTTTTTTCCTTATTCTACTAAAAAAGTAATTTTTTTACAAACATAATTAACATGTGCATTTAGATTTAACTTTTCATCAATTACAACACCTTAAGATTTGATTTCAATTACTTTTTCAATATTTTGATTGTTAACGTTAATGTTTCTATTTGAACATCCATTTAATATCATAGCTTTTGTTTTATTTATATTTAATTTTAACAAGAAGCCTAGTACGCTGCTCGAGGTAAAATTCCGCTCCCACTTTTCTCTCCAAACATCAGCTAAAATCCTAGCTAAATTTTGACATAAGAGAGTTGTGGAGAATTGAAACTTAACACAAGAATTCTGTGGAGAATATGTCAAAAACACTTGTTCTGTGAAAATATATATTCAAATTCAAAAGTTAAAATTTTAAAAAGAATCAAAATTTCAATGGAAAAGAATTTAGAAGAATTAGAAGAAGATTTGGTGATTTGCGCAGCTGCGCAAGTTGTGGTAATAGCTGCAACAATGAAGCGAAAAAATCTTCCACCCTTCCGTGTTAACCCATACTTGGAATATAGAAACAAAAAGGGGCGCTTCGCAGCCGACGTAAGTAGATATTTCGATTTCAAATTAATCGATTCTATAGCTTTTAAATTTTGTATACATGCTCAACACAAAATTACCCTTCTTTACAGTTTTCCGACATGGTTTCAAATGTGAAAGTTTTCAGGGAAAACTTCCATATGGAACCAGATACTTTCATGACGTTGTTCCAACTTGTGGAACCATTTATACTGCCACTCAGGAATACCAGGCCCCATGACAACATAAGCCCACTACAAAAATTTGCCGTTGTCATCGAGTACGTACAGATATTTTTTTTTTTTTTTTAATTAAACTGACTTATAGAAATGAAATTTAGGTTACTTGCAAGCGGGGCGATACAGCGACACGTTGCAGCAGTGTATAGGATTAGCAAGCAACATTTCGGTACCGTTTTGGAGGATGTGTGCACTGCTATTTGCAAAGCCTTATCTGACGAAATCCCTGCTCTCGATGAAACAGAGATGGTTAGGATTTCGAACGAGTTCAATGCCCAGTGGAACTTGCCAAATTGCGTAGGAGCAATTGATTGGAAGCATATTGCCATCAAATGTCCACCAAATGCAGGAAGCATATTTTTTTAATTAGAAAGTAAGTCCATTCAGGAAACACACACACTCACATATTTTAAATAATTTTTTTTTTAAGGATATCATAGTATTGTGTTTATGGCAATTTCGGACGCAAACTATAAATTTGTGTACATCGATGTAGGCGGGTTCGGGAGTGAAGGTGATGCAAACGTTTTTTGAGCAACTCAGCTTGGAAGGGATATCATCCAAGACAGATTGCCATTCCCACCAGACATGCCAGTTGGGTGCGAAAAGCTTCCATTCTTTTTTGTAGCCGATGATGCCTTCCCGCTCAAGAAAAGGATAGTTAAACCGTTTGCCCCAAGGAAACCCCACAAACTGTGCAACGAGGAACGCATTGCTAATTATAGGATAAGCAGAGCTCGAAGATGCGTTGAGAACTGCTTTGGAATACTAGTTTCCAAGTGGATCTTTCTTTCCCGGACAATGTTTTGTGGCCCAGACAAGTCCCAAAAGGTTGTCAGTGCATGTTGCTATCTGCACAATTTCCTTCTGCGCACAAGTAGGTCTACCTATTGTCCACCAAAATTCGCAGACTATTATAATGACTCCGGGACACTTGTTGAAGGCGAATGGAGACAGCAATCTTCTCAGACTGGTGAACTGAGTTCTTTCCAATCTGCGGCCGGAAGGCCAAATGAGTGTGGAAAAAAAGTAAGGAACCTACTTAAAGATTTTGTGAACTCTCCTATAGGAGCTATTCCATGGCAAAACAAAGCTGCGTTTCTCGAATAAAAGTAATTTGTTTCAAAACTAATTTAAAAAAAGGTAAGTAATAAAACTTTTATGTGAAGCTCATCATTTTAAGTTTTATTTTTGTTGATAATTAGCTTTAGTCATCATACTTTCATTCTAATCTCTAACAATTATATTATGTATGTGCCAATCTCCATCTGCCAAAATTGACAAAATAAATATGTAACCATCAGAATTGCTCAGCTTCACCAGTACCTACCAATGTACCAAAGGCAATGGCACAAACAAAATCTTGCTGAGAAATTAAATCAAAGATAATAATTGAAATCAGTAATCTCCATTCAACAAAAACTGTTCAAGCTATCTGATACACAGCCAGTTATTGATTTTGAAGTCTAACCCAACTCGCCATGAAAAAAAAACACTAGAAATAAAAAAAGGATACCCGTAAGTAGAAAACATCCAGTAGGCATTACTTCTATGCCAAATTGCCATATAATAAATAAAAATGTTTTAATTTTTGTGTACTCTTTGAAGATCCCATACTCGGTGAAACCCGATGACCCAGAGGAATATGAAAATTTTATCGCTCTGCGCGAGGGTAATCCAAGTTGACATATATCGGTGGTTGAGCTTTAGGACTCGACAAAGAAAAACGCAAAGAAATAAAAAAAAGCATATCCCGTAAGTAGAAAACATATATATACAGTCCATATTTGTATGCATTACATAAGCAGTTCCTTTCTTTCCAATGTGCTTGAATTTCAGACCACAAAGTCGTTCGTCGCCTCAGCCCCAAATTGTAAAAGCAAACCAAATACAGAAGATCAAAAATCAAGAAAAATAAACACAAAAATAAAAGAAGAAAAAAGCTCGTCATCATCAAGATTATACTATTATCAAAATTAGATCAATTACAACACCATCCAATGGAATAATGTATATAAAAAACCTCTTATCTTTCCTTTCTTTCATTTTTGAATTTCTTGACATTTTTGAATTTATTAAGACTTGTTCACTTAACACTTTTCGGTATACAGTAGTGAAATGTAAGCAATTTACCGTTATTAATCCTGTTAAATAAAATAGAGAATTCTTTATTCTTTGACCAAAATAATTAAATAAACATGAACATCATTGACATATTAGATATGGACAGCCAGCCGAATGACATTTCCATACAAAAACCCCAAAGAATTCAGTTCGAGCAACATTAGCGCTTTTGTAGGACAAGCGGGACGAAAACAATATCTTTTCCCAAAGCCATCTCTTGTCATCAGGCTGAACCATCATTTTGTGTCATAGAAACTAATGCCATCTCTTATTAATCCCATGCATATTTTGACATCTGTGTCTCTTTAGTGACGTTCATATAACCAGTAGTGACATTTGTTTAATTAATTTCAGTCATTGAATTTTAATTTTCAGAATATTTTTTACAGCAGTTTCGTTAAGGTATTGTTCTAATTTGAATATTTATATTGTATTGCCATCGTTCAGAACTTTATGTTGTTTTGTAGTCTACCCTTAAAGAATTGGGTGTTGGATATTGGTTGAAAAGTGTAACAATTTTAAAACGGTGCATCGAAAAACTAGCTAAATCAGCATATCAATCAAAACATGATCCCTTGGATGCAGCGTTATACTATTTGGCCATGAAGAAAAAGTCAATAGTTTGGGGACTGGGGACTGTTTCGTTCGCAAAGAGATGCCAACATTCTTCCAAAATAACTTCAGTGATGATCGTTGGCGAAAAGCTGCTCTCAAAAATGCATTTCTATATGTAGTTGGGTAACCAGAGTTTTGAACACGCTGTAGCTTTCTTTTCCAGCTATCTTTTGTTTTAACACGCCTCTACGAAGGTGAACAGGATATGAATACGCCGTCTACGTACACAAAAATGATAAATGAGCATCTACTTGGTATTGAAGCCGATGGTAGCGGTGGCCAGGATGTAAGTAAAGCCCATCCAGATCCGTTCTTGTGATCCATTGGATTTTGGATTCACTAGAATTACTCTCCAAGTCTTAGTACGTTTCTTCTGAATAACGTTGGACGGAATCACGGTGCGTACAGAGATGATGATAGCTTCAAAAATGAGAGCTCAGAGTACACCAATCCAAATGTGTTTAACTTTTATATTTACCTTCGAACGCATCCACTTCTTATAAGACAGCATGCTGAATCGAGTGGAGCTAATACACTAGATTCAACATTGCCAGCTCCAAATACACCAAGTGTAGGAGGAGATCAAGATGTAAGTATTGAAACAAATCAATTTTTTTTAATTGCTAACATTTGGTTTCAGTCGATACCATCACCGTTTGCTCCTTCAACACCATCAGAGTATTGTTGAAACTAGAGAAGCTTCTAGTAGGTTTTAAGGATTTTTTTTTCAGAACGATCTTCGGCTCTTTGATTTATATTTATATTGAATTGGTCTAATTTATAAAATCTTTTTATTTTTATTACTTACACACACAAAAAAAATCGATGGAAAAGGCTCTCCCAAACCCAACATTCGGTGCGGCGGCGAAACATTCACCAGTCAAAATTTATTTACATGGTGATAAATGAGAGTGCCCACATCAACGGCGGTTGTTTCGCGTTGGTTTGGGATCCTTAAAACATTTATAATAAAATGTAAAACTTTAAACAAAAAAAATATATCAAATTTTGTTTTGTATTTATGTTTGTGTATACGACAATATAAATTACATATATATTTAAGTTTCATTTTTATACAAATAAAAACAAAAGGTCCAATTCGTACTATTCTTTTGTAAAGCTCTCTTTGTGCCCCTCTAATCGACTCAACTAAACTTAACATCATTGCAACCTTTAAAAAAATTATTTCAAATTGATCCCGAAAAAATGGTAAAAATCATTTTCAAATCTCTAAGACCAAGAGCCGGCAGCAAATTATATGTATGTGTAGATATATGCAGTATTATGCTAAATTCGACCGTCTGGCAAGTTTCTTTTTCAGCCGGGGGTGGGGGTGGGCGTTCGAAAACGGTAATTTTTCCGATTTTGGGGTCGAAGTGAGAACCACCTTAATTAATATAAACCATAGAGGATGGTGTACTGATGTCAAATAATTCAGTCCAGCACGTTCTTCTTTCAGCCTTCCCCAGACGCCCTCCAAAATGTACGCAAATGAACTTTTGGGGTCGAAGTGATAACCACGCCTTAGACACACATTTTTATAATCAAGAGAGTTTTTCTGATATTTTGGGGTACCATTCTTTTGGTTTACCCCATAGGAAAAAAGTTATTAAGGTTTTAAGTTCAAAAATGCATTTGTGAAAAGTTAAAGTGCGTCTGGCAAGCACAAGGCTGAAACCAAAATGTCTTGGATACACATTTTTATAACTAGAAGAATTTTTCTGATTTTTTGATATATCACTTTTGTGGTTATCACTTCGACCCCAAAAGTTGATTTTTGAGTATTTTTATCTGGCAAGGGGAAGGCTGAAAGTAAAACGTCTTGGACCGACTTTTTTGACATCAGAACACCATCCTCTATGGTTTATATATTAATTTAAGTGGTTATCACTTTGACCCCAAAATCGGAAAAATTACCGTTTTCGAACGCTCACCCGCCTCCGGCTGAAAAAAAAAACTTGCCAGACGGTCGAATTTAGCATAATACTGCGTATATATACACATACATGTAAATACATTTTGGTTATCACTCCACTCCCAAAATTTGCTACCGGTTCTTAGACTATCTAGAGTAATCTTCGAAACTTTAAAAAATATTGGGATAGCCCAATCGATAAACCAATATTTTCGCTACCAGTAAAATTTAATTACAATACCGAAAGTTATGATGGTTTTTTTGAATACCGATTAATTAAAAAAAAAAAACATTTCCAATACAGTTGTTACAGAGGAACGTTTATTTGCCATTACGAAAATAAAAGTAATTTGATTGTTAATTACATAATTTGCAGATAAACTGTTGTTCCACTGAGTAAAGAAAGAAAAAAAAGTGTTAAACATTATAAACAATTTTTTATGGTTACAAATATATATTCCCTTTAGCTCATATGAAATTTTCTGTTTAGCTGGAGGCATTCCAGTTTCATCTTGAACCTTCGGTGATTTAAGACTTGCCACCGTATCAGTTAAAGCTAAGCAAATCGCAACTGTAGTCCATTAAGTTTCCATTCCGACTTATCGGTCACATTCAGAATTTTTATTTGAATCATAACGGGGCTCTGCAAAGGCATAAACAAATCTGGCAGTAGGCCTTTGACCTGGAAATTACAGTAAGTATAAGCAACGTTTTTCAAAAACAATAAACAAGAAACACTTTCTTACATTGTGATTCTGATGAACTTGGTCTGCCAAAGTGATGTTGGCCAAGGCACTGGATGTGTGACGATCCCAGGTAACACGATCGCGGCGCGGCGCGACGTCTTTTGGCCAATTGCTCGCCAATAATAGTAGAAACGAGAAACTCATCAGCTTGAGGTGGTTTGACGGGTTTCTTAGTTTGTTTCGGGTCGTATTTCATGACAACAACTTTGTCGTTCGTTGGTGGTATATTGGGTGTAACTGGTGATTGGACTTTGGTAATTGCAGCTTCTTCATCACTCGAAGCTTCGCCAACGTCTTGGACTTGGTTATAATATTTTTTCGATTGAGAGAAGACGGATGTTGGGACTTTGTGCTGGATGCCTGTACGATTCTCCATGTGGGAATCCAATGCAGAGATTGTTGGAGGATCTGCTATAGCCTCAAACCCCACGGGTGGTTCTTTTGAGTCAAATTGTTGCTCGGAGACTTGTTTCAGTAGTTCTTGCTGTTTTTGTTGAGCGGCTGTGGTGACTGGCATTGGTTCCTGTGTTTCAGCACAGTAACCAATGCTTGTCTCGTCCGGTATCTTAAAAAAAACACTATTGATTGCGTTGTATTGAAATTAATTTTTATTAAATTTTTTACATTTCCCCTCCCTGAATTACGGTATGGATGGCCAGGACTTAAGAAATTAAACTTTGGATTACCGAGTTCATTTTGTTGAATTCTCGCCTCGAATTCGGGTCCATTTCTTGCAACGCAACTTGTAGTTTTATCAATAATATCTTTGTTTTTATTTTAATATAGGAAAATTAAGTTTTTTGTTGAAAATAGGTATAAGGCACAATATTTTTTTGTGTTTAAAAAGGATACTTCTAACCTCCGGGCTCCGGTGGAGGATAGATGATGCCAATTATTGGGCCGGATAGTTTTTTGTGGTGGTGGCTCAATTTCTTCTTCGGGTTGTTTTGGTGGCAAGTTCGGTATCTTATGCTGGCATTTCAATTTATTTTATTGCACAGCTTAGGTTTTTTATGTGGAAATAATGTGGTAGCAATAAAAAAGGTAAACACAAAACGAAAAAACAATTTAATTTCTTCAACGTTCTCAGTCTGTCACTTACTAGCAGCAAACTCAATAATTGTCAAAAGTTACAACGTGTTTTCCGCTTGTCCTACATTAGCGCTTTTTAATAAATGGAACCATTTGAAGTTTCAGGCTAGCAGTCCATACATTCCTATGTCAATGATGTACATATATACCCATTACGATGTTTTTTACCTGAATGTTTTTTTTTTCTTATTACCATCACATTATTAGACGTTATAGTAGCAAGTTTTAAAGTAATGAAAACAAATTTTAAAATTGTATTTATAAGTTAATTTTTTTTATTAAAAATTAGTATTAGAATAAGTATTTATATATTCAGACTCATCACAAATTCCATCGTAATCGGAAATATTTTACGAATCCCGAAAAGCCTATCACCAAATCCATTCGTAGTTGCAATTTGTATTGGATTTTCCCCTACGATGGATTCTGTGATCCGTTTTTTAGGGGTTCGTATGAAGTTTTCGATTACGATGGAATTCGTGATAGAGCTGATTATAAATAATAAAGGGTGAAATGTCTACTTATGCAAAAATTATTGCAAAACATTCACAAAAAAATAAACGATGTTTATAAATTAAACTCCAGGTGACCTTGCTTTGTTGACGCTTTTCCTATGTTCATGTAAAGCAGCAATTGTCTGTTGCTGAAAACTTACACCGAGTTCTTCCACTATTTCTTCTGGAAGTTTTTTCAAAACTCGGTCTAAATTTGCCAGCAACGAATAATTTTGCAGCTCAGCTTGTACTGTCCCGGTGTTGTTCCTTGCCTCTTTTCTCATCTGGATGAGTTCTGCCACTGTCTGAGTCAAATTCGTGACATTTTCATCCATGACGTCTTTTTTTGGTGGCTTTGATGTATTCTAAAACAAAAACATACATTTTTATAAACATTAATGTAAGTAGAATTATACCTATGAGTTGAAATAAAAAACATACATATTTATAACTGGAAGCCAGTTCTTTGGCAGCTGCCTTGTTTTCTTCCGGCTCCTCGATTGTAAGAGGAGTTGATGATGACGGCAATGTACTAGTGTATGTCCTGGAATAAGGATTTTTCTAAGTTGTAAAAAAGGATTTATGTGTATTGAATAAACCTACTTTCTTTTGCTTGAAGCTGGAGTTAGGAATGCTAAGCACGCGGAGTATTCCCAATCTACATTATCCTCCTGAAGTACTTCTTCAGATTTCTGGGAGAGTTCATCTGCCGCACTTCCAGACTTGCCCATTTTGCGAGGAGCGGTGTGATAGCGGTGGCTTAGTCTTACAGTCGTCAACTAGAAGCAAAATTTAAGTTATTTAATACTTTTTATTGAAAATGAATTATAGGTATGTACATACCACTTTTTCCCAGCTGCAAAGCGACCCGGCGCCAATCTGCATTAATGGCATCCAAATTGCTATGGCTTTTTTCTTCTAAACACCATATTGATGGGTGAAGCTTCACCAGTAAAGCCAGTTTTTTATCCACATCAAATGTGGCCTTTTTTTCCCCGCATTCTTTTGCCTTCCTGAGAATTTATGGGCTCCTCATGATTCGCTTCTAAATTATACTCATCTAAATATTCCACTTCTATTTGCTCAGTATTATCCATAACTTTTTTTTTTTAACAAAATCTATGTAAGTCAATCACAGGAGTAATGTCAACATTTATTGGCACATGACACAAACAACGTCCAACAAAAAAACAATCTGTCAAAATTTAGCTTGAAAATAATGTGCTGGACATTTTTTTCCTGAGCTAAATTTTGACAAATAAGTGGTGTACAGTGAGAATCAAAAATTTGATTTTTTAGCTGGAGCTGCGTACCTCTCGGCTAAAATTCTTGGCTAAATTTTAGCTTGGCTAAATTTTGGAGAGAATTTTGTATGGGAGCGGAATTTTAGCTCGAGCAGCGTACTAGGCTTTACTGTCAAACCATTTTTGTAAACTTTTTAAATCTGATTTAATTTTATCAATGCATTCATCAACAGTACTACCAGATATAAAATAATAAAGCATCATCAGCAAACAGCACAATTTTAGAAAAACGAACAGCATTCTCCATATCATTGATGTACACCAAAAACAGCAATACACCAAGTAGAGATTCTTGTGGGACAAGATGATTCACAGATACAGCGTTTGAAATATCATCATTAATTTTAGTCTTTTGTGTTCTATTTTCAAGATATGATTTGAACCATTTAAGTTCTGTGTTTCTTACACCATACATTTATAGTTTATCTATTAAAATTAATTTGGCCACAGTTTCGAAAGCTCGCTTTAAGTCTGAAAATACGGCCACTACCACTTTCTTGTCATGAATGTCAATTTTCTACTGAGTGATGACTAGATTCAGAAGGGACTCGCAATTATGATTTTTTCTAAAACCAGATTGATGACATGAAATCAAATTGAAGGATTTTAAATAGTTTTGCAGCTGATTATATACAATCTTTTCAATAACTTTGCTTTCAAGCGTCATCATATTAACCGGTCTAAAATCTTCCACTTTCTTAGAGTTTTTTACTTTTTGAATGGGAACGATAAGGGACTCTTTACAGCAATTTGGAAACGTAGTACTTGATAAAGATAAATTAGCAATTTTAAGCAACATATCACCACATACATTAAAGGCAACCAAATACATTTTAACATTGATTCCGTTTATATCTTTTTTGTTATTCATTGACTTGAACACACTTTGAAGGTCACTCAAATTTATTTCTTTTAATTTAAAATCTAAATAATAATAATCCCGGATTGTATTGACGTAGGATTTTTTTGGAATATTACGTCTTATTTCGTCGATACTATCAACCAAAAAAGCGTTTAACACACTCGACATTTGGTGAACACTATTATATTTTTTCCCATTATATATCACTTCAATTATGTTTTTTTGACTTTCTTTTAAAACAAGGAGTTTTATTTTTGATTACTACAAACCTCAATTTTTCTTTTAATGTACTCGTGCTTAGCACTATCTAGCGAGTTTTTAAATTTATTTCTACAAATTTTATAGTTGCACCAATCCACCATTACACATGAAATTTTAGCTTTTTCGTATTTTTCGTATTTTTCAACTTTTTCGTTTTTTAGCATTCTTAGATTTTCATTAAACCAAGGATTAGGGGTATTATTTATATTTTTACATGACATGAAACAGTTAACCATCTGGAGAATGAATGTTGTCCGAAAATTTTTCGTAATGTCAACCGATATATTGTCATCATTCAGAGAAAAATCACAATTTCGTAGTTTGGGGACAAAACTTTCTGAATTATGTTTAAATAAACGTATAGACTTCTGTTTTTGTGTTATATTGATATATAATGCCTTAATACTAATTATCACAGATTCATGATCACTTATTTTAAATTTACTATCAGACTTGGCTTCAACTCTCTCCGGATTATTTGTCATAACAAAGTCAATTAAACTGCGGGAACTACTTGTTATTCTCGTCGGACCTTTAACTAGTTGGGTATATGAATTGTCACTTAATATTGCGCTTATTTGATTTTTAAAGGAACTATCTACTAATAAATTAATGTTTATGTCACCCATTAATATCACAGTTTTAAAATCACGGAGTGCCGACTGCTCTTCCATCGAGTGCACATGTCTGTGAAAGTCCATCTCGTCTCGTTGTAACCGTTGTAACGTGCCTGTTGTCTTTTTTTTGTATTGCTATTGTGTGTCAAACCTTGTTTTGTTTACTCTTTCTCCATTTCATCAAAAAAGAATAGAAAATTCTAATTACCTATAATAATAATACAAAAAAAAAATAAAATAAATAACCATAACCCGCATAAATCAATCAAAAAATATAATTCTCGCGCAGCGCCGAGCACCCACAAAAAAAATCCAGGTGCAAGTGCATAGACAGAAAAAAAAAAAAAAAAAAACAAGTCATCATAACCGCAGCTACAACAAAAATCAACAAAATAGAAATGAAAAAAAGAAAAAGCAACACAGTGCAGCAAGTGGTGAGTACCTTCTTTTCCTTTCCCTTTCACTTCTTACAGTCAGGTTTACTTGAATCGTTGTATGCACTGTGTGTTCCACACAGAGAGCATCACATCATTTAAGCAAGCCTGTCGTCAGATAGACAGTTGTTTAGCTTTTCTAGTTAACCAGGGGCGGCTCATTACAATTTTGTCACTAAGGCATAACACTAGTGTCAAGTTGTACTGAAAAGTTCAAATTGGGATCTGGAATCAAGTTAGTTAATTGTCTGACTTGGATTTTCGCTATTTTTGAATATTTTAAATGGTTGATAGATTTAGTGTCGATTTTAGCAACATTCGTGGGCTTAGATAGAATTTCTACGCTACGTACGTCTATACTGCAAACAACAGGCCAGCTGTTTTGGCACTGAGTGAAACCCAGATAGGTGAAAATTCTGACCATTCGGAATTTAATTTATTTGGGTATAATTTAGTGTCATTATTCTTTCCACACCATGGTCTAGCCGTTTATATAAGGAATAATGTTGCGTACCAACTTCAACCGCAATATGGTTTGTGTTCTAACACAAACTTTAATTTCATGCGGTTAAAATTTACGGTAAATAAGCACATCATACACACATGTTTCGTTTATCGAAGCCCTAATTTGGACAGAAATTCAACTTTTAACCAGTTTGGTGCTCTGTCCGACTCCATTCAAAGAATTGTTGCCCATTGCCCTCTCACTGAAATCGTCATTGCGGGCGATTTCAATGTACACAATTCTAATTGGCTTCGCTTTTCGGGTCAGACAACACCCGAAGGAAGGTTTGTTGAGGTCTTTGCTGAGTTAAACCACCTGACTCAGCTTGTTGACGAGCCAACTCGAATCCCTGACGTTCCAGGTCAATCCGCCAACACTCTGGACTTGTTCCTTACCTCTGACCCTGATAAATACACTATTAGTGTATTATCGCCTCTAGGCACATCAGACCATTGTGTCATATCTGCGAATTTCTCGTGCCACCAAAACTCAGTTAAAGACAAAACTCGCAAGAGAACCGTTTGGCAGTACGAGAAAACCAACTAGGACGGTCTCAATGCTTTCTTCATAGTGACGTAGATGCCAGTGCAGATATGATCACAAATTTAATTCTTTGTGGAATGAGAAATTTTATCCCGAATAGGGTTAAATCTATCAAACCCAAAGAAAACTCGTGGTTTGATTCGAGCTGTAAAGAGGTTATTAGGGTTAGAGAAGTAAGTTTCCGTAGTTACAAAGCCAACCCTACTAAGGAAAACCGGAAAAAGTTTCAACAAGCCAGAAAGACCTGTAACGGTCATATTAGAAGAACCAAATTTTTGCATGACCAAAAATTAAGGCAAAAAATACAACAATGTCCCAATAGAAGTAAACATTTTTGGTCATTTGCAAAAAACATTCGAAACACTTCTTCGTATGCGGTTCCAACGCTCGTCTTCAACGACACACCTGCTGTCAGCTCGCAAGATAAAGCCAATTTGCTCGCAGCACAGTTTGCTGTTAATTCGACGTTGCCAGTAAGTGATAGAACTCCGCCTGTGATTGAGAGCGTAAACGGTTTTATGGGGCAAATCTTCTTTCGCACTCGTGCAGTTGCTAGAGTTCTAAAAGATCTCGACATTCACAAATCCGCTGACCCGGATAGTATTCCTCCTAATGTTCTGAAGAAGTGTTTTTCGACGCTGTCAAAACCACTGCGTAAGCTTTTCCATCTGTCCTACTCTACTGGTCTCTTTCCGAGCGGATGGAAAACAGCATTTGTCCAGCCTGTCCCTAAAAAAGGCGTATCTTCTTCACCCTCAAACTATCGTCCAATTGCACTTACGTCCCTTCTTTCCAAGGTCATGGAAACGCTGATCAATTTTCAGCACAAGAAATATCTCGAAGAACGAAGGCTTTTTAATGACCGGCAGTACGGATTTCGTAGCAATTGGTCCACTAGCGATCTGATGGTATATCTCACCGAACAGTGAAACAAATCTTTACATCGTTTTGGAGAAAGTAAGATTATTGCACTTGATATTTCAAAAGCGTTTGATAGAGTTTGGCATCAAGCTCTCTTATCGAAAATGCGCGCATTTGGTTTCGATGAATCTCTTCTTCGTTTGATTAGAAATTACCCTTCGGACCATTCAATACAAGTTGTATTGGACGGTTTCAAGTCTGAAATCCACAAAATAAATGCTGGTGTGCCCCAGGGCTCCGTTTTGTCTCCGACTCTCTTCCTTATTTTTATAAATGATCTTTTGTCTGAAACTCCTAATCCATTCAACTGTTTCGCTGACGACAGTACCCTCAGCTTCTCATATTCGTTTACAGATTCTCATCCATGTCCTTCGGATGTGGAACTTGAATGGCAGCGTATGATAAGCTTATTAAATTCTGATCTCGACAGCAGTGTCCAATGGGGAATCAAAAATCGCGTAGAATTTAATGCTTCAAAAACTCAATGCTGTCTAGTGTCGTCAAAACGAAACCCACCCCTCATGCCACTGTCCATGAGTGGTTCGTGCATTGAGGAAACCGAAAAGCTTTCAGTCCTCGGTATGTGTATCAGAGACCACCTTCTGTGGAACGATCTCATATTTGATGTTGCCAAAAATGCTGCTAAATGTTTAGGTTTTCTTCGGCGATGCAAGAAATTTGTCACCCCTTCTGATCTGGCTGTTATCTATAAAGCCTTTATTCGTCCAAAACTCGAGTACAATTCTCATGTTTGGGTAGGTGCTCCAATAACTCACTTGAGTCTATTGGATAGAATTCAAAGAAGAGCTATGGAAATGATAGGTGATAGAAATATAACGGAAGCATTTGGACCTCTCGAACACCGACGCAATGTTTCATGTCTTTCGTTATTTTACCGTTATTTTCATAACCAGTGCTCTAGCGAAATAGCCAGTTGCATTCCTCCCCTAAAACAATTTAACCGTAATACTCGTATTTCTAGGAATGCACATCAGTTTACCCTTGAGCCCAACTTCGGACGTACTGTTAAGTATAGAGATTCTTTCTTTAGTCGCACTACAAGAATGTGGAATGCTTTACCCGGCACTATTTTTCCCTGCCATTTTGATATTCAAAGGTTCAAAACCAATGTGCACCGGCATCTCCTCTTAAATCCTTTCCTATTTTCCTAACGCTCGCACTGTGTTTAAACATTTTAAGGGTAGTAAGAACCCCTTTAGTGCACGCTTAATTTATAAAAAAAAAAAACAGTTTAAAGTATTTAACCAATTGGAAAATCTATCTTAAAATATCGTCGGAGATTGGCTAGGTGATCTGTAAATTCCTCAAGTATATATACAAGATTGTTTTTATTCACTTTCACCAATAAAAACCATATCTGCTTATCAATCGCAATATTGTTTAATATTTCAAACTCCCAATTATATTTAATATAAAAAGTAACTCCACCTGTATGTGCAGATATAGAATCGCATCTTACTATTTGGAAGCCTTTTAGGTCAATTTCTGCATCTTCAACGGAATCTGTAGTATGGGTTTCTGTTGCACATAAGAAATCAAACTCAGTCATATATTAACGATTCTAACTCACTGAAGTTATTTATGAGACCTTCAATATTTAGACTCAAACACTTTAACTCCGATTGTTGCTAATAATTTATTTTACTGCGTTAATTAAGGAGCTGCCTCCTGTAGATTGGACATTCCAAACTACGGACACCATGATTTATGTCCATATCCGGGAGGTTAGCTTTGTTCTTAAGCCTCATACAATTAACACATTGAACTTCGTTCGTACAGTCTTTAATTTCATGATATTTTTCACCACATTTTAAACAAATTTTATCACTCGTACAGCCACCATGTTTATGATTATACCCACGGCATTTAAAGCAACGACGACCACCAACTTTTTCATATACAACACATCTATCATATTTAATATATGAGTCGCTTATAATAATAGTGGTGTAACTCCATTTTTCTAAAAAATGTATTTTTTTTGCTTAATGGTATCACATTTTTTAATATCTGTTTGATTCTTAATGATGCAGAACACAAGTCGATAACAGATACAAGCACTTGAACTTGATTTGTTTATTATGTGTAAAATGGTGCACAATTAAGTTGATATTGGATAATACAAATGGCAGGCACTTGAAACCTGAACTGTATATGAAATGTTGATCAAATTACTACTCAAACGAATGTTTTTAAAATGATATTTATTTGTGGGCCAATGCCTCTTTTATACTTATTATTAATTGCATAAATGCTTACAATGAATAAGTAAAATAAATGTTTACAATGAATAAATAAAATTAAATTATTAATTATCTGGGTCGATACGAACAACGAATAGCTGACAAAGTGGTGATAAATGCTATTGAAGAATATTTTGTCGTTCAGCTTGGGGAGACCTTGATGTTGTAGGGTAGAGAGTTGAATCTGGAGATGGTTTAATGCTTCTAGATGACTGTTGTTGAGTTGGAAGCGATTCCAAAGCTGCGTGCACATCTTTGGGTTTGGCAATTAAAGATATGTTCCCAAAGCTTATGTAGGATGATTGTAGAGCGCTGATCATCATCTGATTTCCTTCAATGGTAATGAGATTGTTTCTCAGTATACAATCATTTTCCATTGAGAGAATGCCGGATCCAGTGAGTTCAATTTGTAATGTTTTTGTTTTGCATACAGCAGTTAATTGAATATTATAAAGATTTCCGAATACCCATTGATTTCTGCTATTCAGCTGCGTCCAAATTAAGTCATTACTTGGTTTTAGTATGCTGCATGTAGGTTTATTACTATGACAATTTTTTGCAATGTGTCCCCGGACACCACACTTGAAACACGTGTACTCTTTCCTCTCATAAGAACCATTTGCAGGTGCACCAATTGCGTCTCGTTCGGAAGGGCGAGGTTTTGTTCGGAAGGGATTGTTTGGATTGTGATGAGGTTTGCTGCGATTATGAGCCGGTTGAGATGTGCTAGGCTTTGCTGAAAAATGTTCTCGGCAGTTGTTCTTATACTTTTCATACTTCCTTAACGCGAGTTTTAGCTGTTCGATGTTGTCAGCGTTGTATAGTATACTCTTATTAACTTCGGTGTCGGAAATGCCTTTGATAATAAACTGGATCAGATCCTCTTCTTCAACTGGGTTATGTGACGCAATTTCTTGCATAGACAGAACATATTGCTGCACAGTCTCATCACGTCGTCTCTTCCTCGAATTAAGTTCACGGAATATATCTGCCTTTGTAACCAAACACTTAAAATCACCAACTAAAGCATCCTTCAATTCGACCCAACTTCGTAGCTTTAAAGTTCTTACGAAAAATCTGGCTGTACCACTGAGAAGTCGTTTCCCAAATATGAATTTAGTGCGATCATCTAAACGGAGAATTTCTGCATACTCGTCGAAATATGCGACCCAACGATCAATTGGAAAATTATACTCTCCACTAAATGGACACAATAAATCTTCCATATCCTTGAAATTTTGGGATACCTGTGGCTTCTGACTGTGGTGTGCATCTTCTATATGCAACTCTCTAAGCTTACGCTTCAGAAGAATAATCTCCTCCTTCTTCTTACAGGCTTTCTCGAAGACGGTTGAGCTCCACATCGACGTCATCATCCTGCTCAGACTCAGACACGTTTCACCAGGCGAAAAATCCTCAATAAGTTTAAGAAGTTCTTCCTCTTCAAAACTTTCGACTGCGCTTTTAACACGTGCTTTAAGTACTCCTTTACTGCCATTCGTTTGCATATTCAACGAACGCAAAACATTTTTTAGGGTAGCGACTGTTGCTACTTTTACGAACTGGTTAAATTCCTCAGACATATTTATTCGTTAAATATTTAATGAATTTACTCAAAAACTGATTGTTCAGATCCCACTTCTGAAAATTGTAGGCGAAAAAAACCATTTATTAAATCCTTAATAAAAGAAAATGAAAAGCAGACTCGAAGGTCTTTACTCTAAGACAGTTTATTGGGAAGTGAATTCAATCAAAAATAATACAGTTTTAGAAAAGTATTATACATAAATTAGGTAAAGCATAATAGGGGATAATACTTACTTCGAGACAATCATACGATCATATGAGACAACACTATTCGACAAATGTGTCGGTTCTTATATACTTGAATTAATAGAAATACAGTATGTTTGGCAAGACACTATTCGATACTTTGATTTAAGTAAAGTGCAGTGTGTTTGACAAGTTACAGTTTATTAAATGAATTATTGCCTACAGTACTGAAGTATATCCGGAGTTGATTCACTTTTATTGTGACAAATGAGTTCTAAAAATAAAAAAAAAAATAAATCGCGTGGCACAACGGCTCATGAAGAACCAGGGCCTAGTGACTAAGAACTCGCAACCATTCCTGTGTGCGCCTATCGACATGAATGGAAGGGACCTACAATTTTATGCCGAATCCGAACGGCTAGACGAGAAGCACTTATTCGTGACAAGTGATAATCCTGGACGATTTGTCAATTCCTCGCAAGAGGCAGTAGCCCTGAAAAAAACTTTTTAGTTTTTAGGTGGACGAGGCTGGGAAGCGAACCAAGACCTCCAGCGTGACAGTTGAACGCACTAACCATTACGCTACGGGCTACTACTGTGTTCTAACGCAAACGATTACCAATAAAAACAATAAGAACGGTAATTTCGAGCGGCCTTACAGTATAGTCTTTTTGTTAAATTCTGAATGATTTCGACAAAATCACTACCCAAACCAAGTTTTACCGGAAGTTAATGAAATTTTGTACGCTTAATAATTTTGGGATGCAAAATACAATATTTTTGGATTCTGTATTTTTGTATTCTAAATGGGGATTCACAATTTGGGTCACAACATACATAGTTCGAAATGTAAAAATTCTAAAGAGAGCCGTACCAAATGCCGTGGAAAATGTTTTTTGTCCACAGAATTCAGCCAACGAACCACTGTGGGCAGGCGCCGTTATACGAGGTAATTATTTCATTCGACCACTGTGACTGAAAAATTCACAGAGTTCAGAGTGTGACAGAATTGTGTGACAGTGCAAATATATTTAATTTTCATGGAACCTGAAGATTTTAGTGACTCTGGTTTCGGGGCATTCTTATCTTCCCAATGATGGCTGTGCTCAAATTTATAGCTCAGACCAATGGGTGGACATCATAAGAAATGCCAAATACAAAGCACCTCATTTTATAGACACTGAAATCAAAAATACAGAATTTGTAAGCACTGCTGCCTTGGAAGCATCCATCACAAACAGGAAAAAAACAAAATGTGGTAATTACAATGTGGTAATTACAGGTAATTATATGGCTCCGATTTGATGAAAATTATCCTCTGCAGTTTAAATTCAAAGAAAACCTTAACCCAGACACACCATTTTATGAAGTTGATCTAAGTAAAAAAAAGCAAGGACGACCACATCAACTTAAACAGCATTGATCAGGACCTTTTTTATACATACATCAAGAAGACCTGTGACTGCTGCAAAGAAAAAAGATATGCTTGATCTCTTGCCATACATTCCACAAATTCATCACCAGCATTACAAAAACCTAGGTTAGGTAGACGAGTTCCAAAATCATAATCTCTAAACCAAAATCCCCAAAACCGAAATCTCCAAATTTAAAATCTACAAAAACTAAATCCTTAAAACCAAAATCTCCAAGCACGAGAATATTTTGAGTAAATTAAAAATTGAGAAAATTAAAAATTATTTCGCGCCTATATTGTCAGTCGGTCTGTTATAAAAGTTTTTTGTACTAAACACTACTTTGGGTGGCCTGCTTCGCGGGTTCAAGGATTTTAACTCCCTTTTCGGGTCCTCTGTCCCGCTCACGCGACTCCGTCGCTCCGCTTAGAGTATGCTCAGTCGTCTGGCAGGCGCCTATGTTGTCAGTTGGTCTGTTATCAAAGTTTTTTGTACCGTTTTAAATTCTATTGGTGGGGATTTTTTTTTGGAGGATTTTGGTTTTGAGGATTTAGAATATAATCCTTTATGGCTTAGAGATTTTAATTTTGGAGATTTTAAGATTTGGGGAATTTGCGTTTGGTTGTTTTGTGGGTCTCCCCAAAAACCTTCCCTTAGAAATTACGACTCGTTCAAATAATAATACTGATGACAGTTCATGAGATGACGATATCGTGTATGAGTAAAACAAAAATGTAACTATGTAAAAAGTGAAGTAACTCCCAGAAAAAAAGTTTAATTTAATTTATTTATTTCGTTTTACAGTATTTTTTTTTATATTACACGCGCGCAAAAGGAGTTATGGCTACCCTTAAAATGTTTTTAACACAGCACGAGCGATAAGCTAAGTAGGAGAGGATTAAGAAGGAGATATCGATGCACATTGGTTTTGAACGTGTTTGCACATCAAAATGGGAGGGGAAAGTCGAGTCAGGTAAAGCATTCCACATTCGTGTGGTGCGACTGAAGAAAGAATCTCTGTACATTACAGTACGTCCGAAGATGGGCTCGAGGGTGAACTGATGGGCATTCCTAGAAGCGCGAGTATTACGGTTGAATTTTCTAAGGGGGGAATGCAACTGGCTATTTCACTAGAACACTGATTATAATAATAGCGATAAAATAGAGAAAGACACGAAACATTACGGCGGTGTTCGAGAGATGTAATTGTTTCTGTTATAAATCTTTCGCCTATCATTTTTAAAGCTCGCTTTTGAATTCTGTATAACAAACTCAAGTGAGTTTTTGGAGCTCCTGCCCAAACATGAGAATTGTACTCAAGTTTTGGACGAATAAAGGCTTTGTAGATCACAACCAGATCAGAAGGGGAAAAAAACTTCTTGCATCTACGGAGAAAACCTAAACACTTAGCAGCCTTTTTGGCGACATCAAATATGTGGTCATTCCACAAAAGGTGGTCTGTGACACACATACCGAGAACTGAGAGCTGTTCGGTTTCCTCGATGCAAGTGCCGCCCATGGATAGCGGCATTGGGGTGGGTTTCGCTTTAACGACAGGAGACAACATTGAGTTTTAGAAGCATTAAATTCGACGCGGTTTTTGATTCCCCATTGGACAATGCTGTCGAGATCAGAATTTAGTGAGCTTATCATATGCTGCCATTCAAGTTCCACATCCGAAGGACATGGATGAGAATCTGTAAACGAATATGAGAAGCTGAGGGTACTATCGTCAGCAAACCAGTTTAATGGATTAGAAGTTTCAGACAAAAGATAATTTATAAAAATAAGGAAGAGAGTCGAAGACAAAACGGAGCCCTGGGGCACACCAGCATTTATTTTGTGGATATCAGACTTAAAACCGTCCAATACGACAAATGCGCGCATTTTCGATAAGAGAGCTTGATGCGAAACTTTATCAAACGCTTTTGAAATATCAAGTGCAATAATCTCACTTTCTCCAAAACGATGTAAAGATTTGTTCCACTGTTCGGTGAGATATACCATCAGATCACCAGTGGACCTATTGCTACGAAACCCGTACTGCCGGTCATTAAGAAGCTTTCGTTCCTCGAGATATTTCTTGAGCTGGAAATTAATCAGCATTTCCATGACCTTGGAAAGAAGGAACTTAAGTGCAATTGGTCGATAGTTAGAAGGTAAAGAAGATACGCCTTTTTTAGGGACAGGCTGGACAAATGCTGTTTTCCATCCACTCGGAAAGAGACCAGTAGAATAGGACAGATGGAAAACCTTACGCAGTGGTTTTGCCAGCGTCGAAGAACACCTCTTCAGAACAATGGGAGGGATACTATACGGGCTAGCAGATTTGTGTACATTGAGATCCTTTAGAACTCTAGTAACTGCACGAGTGCGAAAGAAGATTTGTCCCATAAAATCATTTACGCTCTCAAGTACAGGAGGAGTCATAACACTTTCTGGCAGCGTCGAATTAACAGCCAACTGTGCTGCAAGCAAATTGGCTTTATCTTGCGAGCTGACAAAAGGAGTATCAATTCTCAGAAACAATTCTCAGGATTGAATCGGACAGCGCATCGAATTCGTTAGAAGTCGAATTACTATCCAAACTTGGGCTACGATATATAAAACATGTATGTATGATGTGCTTATTGACGGTGAATTTTAACCACATGAAGTTAAAGTTTGTATTTAAACAAAGGCCATATTGTGGTTGAAGCTGATAAGCCACATCATTTCGTACATTATATTGCGAGACCATGGTGTAGGAAAAATAAAGGCACTAAGCTATAACCATGTAGTAATCAGAATTTTCACCTACCTGGGTAGCACTTAGTGCCAAGACTGCTTGCCTGTTTTTTACTGTATGTACGTACACAGCACAGAAATTCTTTCTCAGCCCCCGAATGATGCTAATATCGATCCTAAAATCACCTACCATTACGAAAAAACAAACGTTAAAAACCAAATCAGACAGTTATCTATGCTGATATTGAGTTTGGGCCCCAATAAAACTTCACAATACAAAACACTACCGTATTGATCCGCCCCTGGAAACCCAAAAACAATAACAGCAATTTATCTGATATGCTTTGGCTTAATCAATTACAAGCTTTGTACAAGATGATATACATACTCATACTCTGCATGCAATGACAAAGCCAAAGCTCTGTTAGAGATGTGGGAAGGAGAGATAGGAAAATTTACCGCTTTGCTATGGGTATGCTGCTGCATCATCGTCTTCGCATGAGTGCACTTATTTTTTGTTGTTGGTTTTTATATGTTTTTTTTTGTTGGATTTCGTTTGGCACTAGGCACTAGCACTTGCACTACGATGATGATTTGGGCTATTTTTTTTTTATTTTTTAATTACGCTTGCTGATTTTAATTTTGTGCAGCAGCATCAGCTTCATGGGCATGGGGCACTTTTGTTGTTGGTTTTGTACACAAGCACAAGCACTGGCACTGACACCGGCACTTTTTTTTCAATTTATTTTTTCTTTTTCTATTGATTTTTTTATAAGGCTATTGATTTTTTTTTTTCCGTACGGTCGATTGGCGGGGATTTATTAATTATTATTTTGATTTAGCACGTTGAAAAAGGTAGTATGTACATATATGGAGACAGGTTGGTTGGTTTATTTTTTTTTTTTTTTAATTTGTTGGGGTATAAGATGCGGTAAATGTTTCAACTCCTGACACGTCTGTTCGCGGTGGGATGCGAATCGGCAATCCTGGTAATTTTCTTAGCTGTAAATGTTTTTATAGTCTTTGATTTTTTACGAACAATACAAAATTGTTAACTGAAAGCGCATGGTTTTTGTTTTTTTACTATGCGTAATTATGCAAAAATCTTTTTATCTCGGATTGCATTTGCATGGAGATAATTCACTATTATAATGAGCGACACATATATCTTTTTAGCTTTCATAATTTCATGAAAAGCTTTATTGTCAACTTCTAAATGCGCTGGAGTGACAAGTTTAATCGCCGAACAAGACTGGCTCTGTTCTAAGTGTGGTTCAGGTAAGAATATTCCTTTTTCAAAGTCTTTAGAAGTGAATTCCGTAGCTGCTGCATGTTTAGCCATAACCTCAAATGAAGGTGCGACATGTGCAAACCCTACTACCATAAGTTATATCAGAGTTTCTTCGATCTTGCAACATTGCCAATCGTAACATCTAACGTCTCAATATCTGATCTGCCCGCAAAATTTACGCACGACAACGGCAAATCCTGAGGGATCATTTTCAGCCTTTGCTCAATCTACCTCCGTTGGTATACGCCAGATAATAACACCAGCTGTCTCATTCACTGCGACGTCAAATAGTTTTGGAGTTCCTCTATCTACAACGTGTAGTAACGAAAGTAGGAGTTTTTCTAGTACCACAGGTAGTACCTTACCACTATCTTCGTTGACCACAATCTACTCTACTTCCAATATGTCGAGCACCGTAAATCCATACTCGAGTGGAGCCATCAAGAAATACTCTTCAGCCACAGCAGCTTTTCCATCAATCGCTACGGGTCCCGCATTAACATCTACGAAGGTACACAACTCCGATAAAGGGGCCTTGGTAATGGGCAAACTTCAAAAGCGTCTGTGTCCTCCAATCACACAAAGTCTTTACTCGGAAGACACATCCAAATGGAACTTCAACGTCTAGAAGAAGAGAAGGAGCTAAAAGAGAAAAATGTTTAAGCCAACAACTTATTATTACTATGTACCTGCATTCCTGCATATAAAAACACCCTATCCAAATCTAGAACACCCAATTCCCTAAACAAAGTTCACATTCCATACTTAATTATATGTTTCCCACCAAAACTGCACTTTTTACAGGTGCTCTCCTATCCTATTACATTTATTTTCTCACAAAATAAAATTATTATAGAATCGCATTTATGTAATTTAGTATAAATAGTCAAACAAATTTAGAATAAAATCACTTTTAATCCAGAAGTCAATCTAGTGTTTTACTTGTCATTGCTACCCCCCACCCGAGGTAAGGAGCAACAAAGCAATTAAAACCTTCAGTCGATTCCAAAAGAGGTTTCGACGTTAAACATTGGTGACCCCGACGTGATTGCTTCCCCCCACCAGCGGTAAGGGGCAACTCACATTTTTCATATACACACATACATACAACCTCTTGATCTTGCGTTATTCTCCACGTATATATATATACAGATTGTGAAGCATAACCAGGGCTTTGACACTGGTAAAGAACATCGGGCATGCCGAGGTAAAGGCATCCAGAGTACCAGACTTCCTATCCAGCATCGGGCTTCCCGAGGTGAAGGCATCCAGAGTTCCAGAGTACCAGACTTCCTATCCAGCATCGAGCATCCCGACGCCAAGGCATTCAGTGTTCCAGGTTCCAGATTCTAGCTAGGGGATCCATCAACAATATGGATGAAATGCAAGCTTACAGCACTGTGGCTAGGCAGAAGGCCATAACAGATGAACTACTACGGCTTAAAACGAACATTGGGAAAGACGGGTCGGATCGTAAGACGCCAGAATATAAACCAAAGAAATTACAAGCTTTAGAAACTCTCTGGTTGGAGTTCTCAAAGAACCACGATGAAATAAAAGCATACGTCAAGGCAGATACGCCTTATATGCAAGCCAACACCTATGAAAAGGTGAAAAAGGCATACATTGAAATCAAGTCAATTTTGGAAGCTATCGTACCTACAGATACAGGAACGGTGAAGAAAACTACTGGAGCTGCTGGTTTTATAGAGCAAGCGCCATTAGATACAAATAAGGGTCTTGGCAAAAGAGAACCGATAGAAAGTATCCCACTAGCAGAAATGTCCAGGATGTTAAGAAGACAAAACACAACTGTGCAATCACTACGGCGATTAATCTCCAGTCTCAAAACTACAGAGACTTGGAGTTCTACGTTTTGCACCCTCAAATAACAATCACTCCAGAAATACTGGATGAAGCTAGAAGAAATGCATCAGTTGGTAAACGAACTTTCTGAAAATCCAGCACAGGATGGGTACAACATGAACGAGTTTTATCAATTAGAAGATAAAGTCCAACAATTTATGATTTCATTGACAGAAAAAACTGGAAGAAACCGCCATTCAGAGATCATCATCGTTCCAGCACACCATGACTCCTACTTCAGAAAACACTACCAGGCAAACGTTAAGACTGCCGAAGATAACATTACCCAAATCTGATGGGAGCTACTTAAAATAGAAGCAGTACAGTACAGTTCAGTGAGCTCGTTGACAAACAAGACATTGCGAACTGTCAGAAGCTGTTCTATTTGAAGACCACATTGACTGGAGAAGCGGAGAACCTAATAAGACATTTCACGACATCCGACAGCAACTACGATGCAGCCGGGCAAGTGATAAAAGACCGGTATGACAATTCTCGTCTACTTGTCACTGCTCATGTACAACGACTACTCATGCAACCTTAGATCCAAAGTGAAGGCTCAAGAGCAATTAAGGCATTGCATGAAACCACACAAGAGTGCATGCTCAGTTTGAAAGGTCTCAACATCGACACTACCAATTGGGACCCTCTTCTTATGAGCGTTCTAATCAAAAAACTGGACAGAAATACTCTTACGCTGTGGGAGCAGTCACTGAAGCAGCCAAAGGCCTTGCCATCCTTAACCGGGTTCCTGACCTTTTTAGAACAAAGATTTCAATCTTTAGAAGCCATGGTACCAAAGGTAGTAAGAACAAGCTCAGACGACCTAATTAAAAGAACAAGGGTATCTCTTGCTTCTACGAACAGAACCAATAACTGTTCAATCTGTGACCAGAAGAAACATGCAATACACGTTTGTCCAAAGTTCCTTCAACAATCACCACAAGAGAGACTGACAACTGTCAAATCTCTCAAATGCTGCATCAACTGCTTACGTTTTGGACACCAAGCCCCAAAATATAAACTATCGCACTGTACTAAATGCAACAAATATCAGCATACACTTCTTCATCTAACCATAGGGAATCAGCGACAACAACATCCGGCGATAGACAACAGGACCAGCCTATCAACTACAACAAGCAGCACAAAAACATCCAAATATGTACTGTTGGGGACAGCTATGGTTAACATACTTAATCGGACAAATAATCCTGTCACAGCAAGAGCGTTGCTCGATTCCGGTTCTTAAAAGAGCTTCATAACGGAGAAACTAGCGTCAAAATTGCACCTCATAACAAAATACGAACCCATGGAAGTCTCAGGAATGGGAAACAGACCAATCAGATTGAGCAAAAGAGTGGTTGTATGTCTTCAATCCCGCGTTACTAGCTATCAGACACAAATTCAAGTATTTGTGCTCGGTACGATAACAACACAACAACCCAGTGAGTTTATCAAAGAAAGTCATTGGGAAATACCTCAGAACATCAACTTGGCAGATAACGGCTTCAACGAACCTCTTGAGATTGATATTCTCATCGGAGCTGAGCTCTACCCCGAATTTCTGTCAGTGGGCCAGATAAAACTAAACAACTGTGGCCCAACCTTACAAAACACATTACTGGGATGGATAGTAATGGGGAAGATCATCACTTATATTCCATCAACACTATTTTGCGGCATAGGAGTAGATACTTCATCTCATAACCTAGATAGTCTGGTTGAACGTTTTTGGAACTTTGAAGAAAATCTTGCTACACCTTCACAATTAATCCAAAAACGGCTTACCAAAGAAGAACGTCAATGTGAAGAAATTTTCCTGAAAACTACCACCAGATCGGAATCTGGACGCTATATCGTTAATCTTCCCTTTGCTAATAACCCAGAAAGTCTGGGGTACTCGAGGGAAATAGCTGTTAGACGATTCTTTAGCCTAGAAAAACGCTTTTATAGAAACCCAGAAATTCAAAAACAATATATTGAATTTATGAGAACCTTTATCGCATTGAAACATATGGAAGAGGTAAAACCAAATGAAATATCGCCTGAAATGCCGCAGTATTTTCTCCCACATCATTGCGTTTTGCGCCCAGAAAGCAGTTCAACAAAATTGAGAGTCGTATTTGATGGATCATCAAAGACATCCACAAACGTATCACTTAATCAGATCTTGCACACTGGACCAGCATTACAAAATGATCTATTTTTAATTTTATTAGATAGATAGATTGATTGATTTATTATTTCAAAAGTGTATATAACATTGTTTACAAGAAAATATTGTAATTGCATTAAATCGTATGAGCTTGGCTTTGCCGTTCCGAATTTCACGGTTCCGAATTCACAAGTATGTGTTTACTGCCGATATCTCTAAGATGTATCGCCAAATACTGGTAAACGACCAAAGCAAACGATTCCAGCGCATAGTTTGGCGGGAATCTACTAATCAACCCCTAAAAACATACCAACTAAATACTGTCACTTGTGGTACTAAATCTGCACCCTATCTCGCGATAAGATGTCTTCATGAGTTTGCCGAAGGTGCAGGCCACAAGCATTTACTTAGCGCAAACATTATCCACCAAGATATATACATGGATGATATATTAACTGGAAGTAACAATCTAGAAACAGTTACGCAAATGCAGTCAGAACTAATACAGCTTCTGGCTCAGGGAGAATTCCATCTACGAAAATGGTGCTCTAACACACCTTTACTATTGGAAGGTATACCACAAGAAGACTGAAACGGAAACAATCCTTCATGATCAAGAAGAAGGATCTATAAAAACTTTGGGACTAACCTGGCTACCAGCATCAGACCAATTTCTCATCAAAACAAATTGGAGCGAAGTAACAAAGGTAACCAAACGATCGATTCCGGTTCTTAAAAGAGCTTCATAACGGAGAAACTAGCGTCAAAATTGCACCTCATAACAAAATACGAACCCATGGAAGTCTCAGGAATGGGAAACAGACCAATCAGATTGAGCAAAAGAGTGGTTGTATGTCTTCAATCCCGCGTTACTAGCTATCAGACACAAATTCAAGTATTTGTGCTCGGTACGATAACAACACAACAACCCAGTGAGTTTATCAAAGAAAGTCATTGGGAAATACCTCAGAACATCAACTTGGCAGATAACGGCTTCAACGAACCTCTTGAGATTGATATTCTCATCGGAGCTGAGCTCTACCCCGAATTTCTGTCAGTGGGCCAGATAAAACTAAACAACTGTGGCCCAACCTTACAAAACACATTACTGGGATGGATAGTAATGGGGAAGATCATCACTTATATTCCATCAACACTATTTTGCGGCATAGGAGTAGATACTTCATCTCATAACCTAGATAGTCTGGTTGAACGTTTTTGGAACTTTGAAGAAAATCTTGCTACACCTTCACAATTAATCCAAAAACGGCTTACCAAAGAAGAACGTCAATGTGAAGAAATTTTCCTGAAAACTACCACCAGATCGGAATCTGGACGCTATATCGTTAATCTTCCCTTTGCTAATAACCCAGAAAGTCTGGGGTACTCGAGGGAAATAGCTGTTAGACGATTCTTTAGCCTAGAAAAACGCTTTTATATAGAAACCCAGAAATTCAAAAACAATATATTGAATTTATGAGAACCTTTATCGCATTGAAACATATGGAAGAGGTAAAACCAAATGAAATATCGCCTGAAATGCCGCAGTATTTTCTCCCACATCATTGCGTTTTGCGCCCAGAAAGCAGTTCAACAAAATTGAGAGTCGTATTTGATGGATCATCAAAGACATCCACAAACGTATCACTTAATCAGATCTTGCACACTGGACCAGCATTACAAAATGATCTATTTTTAATTTTATTAGATAGATAGATTGATTGATTTATTATTTCAAAAGTGTATATAACATTGTTTACAAGAAAATATTGTAATTGCATTAAATCGTATGAGCTTGGCTTTGCCGTTCCGAATTTCACGGTTCCGAATTCACAAGTATGTGTTTACTGCCGATATCTCTAAGATGTATCGCCAAATACTGGTAAACGACCAAAGCAAACGATTCCAGCGCATAGTTTGGCGGGAATCTACTAATCAACCCCTAAAAACATACCAACTAAATACTGTCACTTGTGGTACTAAATCTGCACCCTATCTCGCGATAAGATATCTTCATGACTTAGCCGAAGGTACAGGCCACAAGCATTTACTTAGCGCAAACATTATCCACCAAGATATATACATGGATGATATATTAACTGGAAGTAACAATCTAGAAACAGTTACGCAAATGCAGTCAGAACTAATACAGCTTCTGGCTCAGGGAGAATTCCATCTACGAAAATGGTGCTCTAACACACCTTTACTATTGGAAGGTATACCACAAGAAGACTGAAACGGAAACAATCCTTCATGATCAAGAAGAAGGATCTATAAAAACTTTGGGACTAACCTGGCTACCAGCATCAGACCAATTTCTCATCAAAACAAATTGGAGCGAAGTAACAAAGGTAACCAAACGATCTATATTATCCGACACTGCTCACATTTTTGATCCATTAGGAATAGTGAGTCCAGTGGTTATACTAGCAAAACTCTACATGCAAGAAATTAGGGCCTTAAAACTCGACTGGGATGCCGCACTACCAATGGAGATGAATACAAAATGGAGAACCTTCAGAAAAGATCTTCTCAAGCTGAACAACCTAAAAATTACACGACACATTATAGTGGACAACGCAACATGTATTGAACTTCATGCATTTTCAGATGCCTCCCAACGAGCCTATGGGGCTGCCCAACTAACAATTTAACTTGTATAAGGTCCATTTTTTAGAATTGGATAGGCTATTGCTGACATAGAATAATTTTAAGGCTAAATAATGCAAGTCAAACATTTAACGATTTATTTGTTTCAAAATAGCTTGTTTAGTGCCTTTAAGTTTGTTTCTATATGAGACTTCATGTAATGAGTTCTACGGAGACTTTTTTAAGGCCTGCCGAAATGTATATAAAACTCCAACAAGTTAAAAAAAGTTGTTCTCATATTTTTTTCCTAATAGCCTCAATTCGTTTTTAAGAGTAAACTCTAGTATCTTTCGTTTTCATTGACCACTTCACCAAAATTAAAACAAAAAAAAAAACGAGATTCATTTTTGAAATCGGTTTATAACAAGACTAATGACGGTAATCAAACATTTTGCACGAGTGGGACTTGCACTTTATTGACTTACGTAAGCGAACATTATAGCTTTTGCATTTTGTTAATAGCAAACTTAAGGAAATCAAAAATTAGTTTAATATAGAGCGGGAATTTTGCTTTGGTTGTTACCTCTATATTGGACTTCCGTAATGAATTTATAGCTTTTGCATTTTGTTAATAGCAAACTTATACAAATCAAGAATTTATATTTGTGACAGATATTGCCATCCCTTTGAAATGTATAGCTTTTGCATTTTGTTAATAGCTTGCTTACAGAAATCAAAAATGAAAACTAAGAAAAAAGAGGATTTTTTTTTACATTTATTGCCCCCCCTTAAAGGAAATGAAATAGCTTGAATAATGTGCGCCAAACTGATTTGCATAAGGTCTTTATTAGTTACTATACAAACTAGAAAATAGCTTGTGTAGACACTTAAACAAGTTAAATTGTTAGTTGGGTGTGGTCTATATCAAATCCACAAATCTCAAAGGAGAAGTCTATGTGCAATTGGTGTGCTCTAAAACCCGAGTGGCACCAATAAAGCAACACACGATTCCTCGCCTAGAACTCTGTGCCGCCAAACTATTGGTTCAGCTAGTAAAATTTGTAAAAGAAAGCCTTCCAATCGAAATTAAACAAACAACATACTGGACCGATTCACAAATTGTTTTATCTCGGATAAACACAAAATCGCCACTGCAGACCTTTGTAGCTAATCGTATAGCAATAATCCAAGATGATACCAAAAAATCACAATGGAAGTTTATAAACTCGGAACTCAATCCAGCTGATCTTCTATCCCGAGGGATATTTCCTGACCAACTTTTAAAGTCAACGTTCTTGAAGAACCCCAAGTCAGAATGGCCAAAACAACCATTAAGGAAAGAAGAAAGACAAGTTTTAGAGATGAAAGTTATGAAGACTGAACTACTAGCATCACCGAATTCTAATTACCAATTTGTTGAACGAATTAATCACAAAAATTCGTTTAAATTTCTGCAACGAGTTACAGCATATGGTATACGCTTCATCAGTAACCTAAAACGAGCAAAAAATTACCGATTAGTAGACACCGTTCTTTCTCCACAAGAACTAAAATCAGCAACGTGTACTATCGTTAAGCAAATTCAATCAACCGCCTTTTCTGAAGATTTAAAGGCACTTATCAAGTATGGTTATGTGTCTCAAAACAGTAATCTAAACTCTCTCGCACCGTTTCTTGACAATAGAAACATTGTAAGAGTGGGTGGACGAATAGATGCTTCTCGTCTACCATATGAAGCTAAACATCAAATGATCCTCCCAAGTTCGCATGACTTCACAAAACTACTGATGTCTGAACTTCACAAAGAAAATAAGCATGCGGGACCCCAAGCTCTGCTCTCCATTGCAAGACAAGCTTATTGACTAGGCGGAAAACGACTAGCCCAGTCAATAGTCAATAATTGCATGAAATGCTTCAAAGCAAAGCCTAAAGGCTTTGAGCAGTTAATGGGAAGTTTACCACCTAAACGTGTCCAACCTTCCAGACCATTTATGAATGTAGGCGTGGATTTCTTCGGCCCAGTATTCATTCACTACAGAATACGTGGTAAACAATCAACAAAGGCATATGTTTCAGTTTTCGTATGCTTCTCAACAAAGGCAGTGCATCTAGAGCTAGGCACTGATCTAACAACTCAGGCGTTTCTTGGAGCACTGAAAAGATTCGTAGCCAGGCGAGGATATCCAGCAAAAATCTTTTCCGATAACGCTACAAACATCATTGGAGCTCGAAATGAACTAAATAAGCTAAACTCAAAGGAATCCATACAAAATTATTGTACAGGAAGAGCTATTGACTGGAAACCGATCCCTCCACGTTCTCCTCACTTTGGAGGTTTATGGGAGGCAGCAGTAAAATCAGCCAAACACCATATGAAGCGGATATTTTCAAGTGCATCGTTAACCCAAGAAGAACTAACGACAGCTCTTGCGCAAATCGAAGCGGTCCTGAACTCTAGACCAGTGACTCCTATGTCCAATGACCCTAATTATCTTGAGGCCATAACACAAGGACATTTTTTAATTGGAGCACCTTTGACTGCAATGGTAGATCCAGAATCCGCGAAGGCACCTCAACTTACCCATATTGCTAGATGGAATCTAGTAACATCCATCCATAGGGAGTTCTGGCGTAGATGGACGAACGAGTATCTACAAGAGATTCATCAAAGATATAAATAGAAAAATCCTCAAGTTGATATCCAACCAGGTACACTGGTTTTTGTTAAAGAAGACAATTTGCCTCCACTAAAATGGTTGGTGGGAAGAGTGTTAAGAACCATTTGCGGACCGGACAAATTCACAAGGGTGGTTCACATCGCCTGTGCCAACGCAAAGGATGAAAATAAGTACAATCACATCACAATTGGTTTTCTTATTTCTACTAGGCACCGTATCCGGGCAAAGCACTAAACCCATTGCAGTAGACGTGCAGCATTTTGAGAACAGCCCCGGGCTGTATTTCGAAGTTAAAGGAGAAGCAAGGCTAATAACTGATGAATGGAACCTGTTCATTTATTTCAATATGACCAGTTATTGGCAGGAATTCCAAGGAATACGGAAAGGCTTCAATCAACTAAAAGCCAGATGTCAGGAACAACAATTCTTAAATAACCTTTGCAAAGTCATCATTGATCATTTAGAAATGCGTCTCATGGAGTCCGAGAACCTAAATGAAATCTTAAACTACAGAGATGGCATGGCAATAAGAAAGAGAAGACCCCCATTTGACATTATAGGCACAGTCGCTAACAGGCTGTTCGGAGTCCTTGACCAAGAATACGCACAATATATAGAAGATAATATCCAAATGGCCCAAAATAATGAAAGACATCTTCTTGAGTTAAGTAAAAATCAAACATCAATAATTGAATCGACAACAAATATCCTCAACAAATCAATGTCTTCAATAAAGGAACAATTTAGTGAAGTTAAACAGCAGCTGACCATCACTTATGACTCAATGGACAACCTCAATAAAACTGTACAGAGAACAGAAATCCTCACTTACTTACTTAGATCTTTGACCCCTCTAAGGCGCACAGGGCGTCAACTACCGCTACACGCCATCTCGTTTGGTTTCTGGAAATGTATTTTAGCTCTCCCCAACTTTAACCAAGCTTTTGTGATTCCTTGTCGACTGTTCTGCGCCAAGATTTTCTCTGGCCTCCAGGTCTTTTGCCATCTTGGATGAGTGGATCCCACTACATTGCATGTCTTGCAATAGAGTCTGCACCACGTCGTAGGGTGTGACCAATCCACTGCCACTTTCTTTTCCTAATAACGATGTCAATAGGACTTTGGCCTGTTCTCCGAAGGAGTTCTTGGTTGGAGATGGTGTTCGGCCAAAAAATCCTTAGGATGTTTCGGAGACATCTATTTTCGAAAGTTTGTAGCTTCCTTGTGACAGAGGCGACCACTTTCCATGTACTACACCAATATAGTAGTACTGACTCTACGTTCGACCGGAACAGTCGCAGCTTGGTCTTCGTACTGTAGACGTTGCTCCTCCAAACTTTAGACAGCATGCCGAAAGCAGCTTTAGTTTTGCCGATTCGGCAGTTAACATCTTCATCCGTACCACCGCCGTCTTTTGAGACAACACTACTGAGGTACAGGAAGTTGTCCACCGCTTCAACCTGCTGTCCCGCAACGACAACTTGAGAAGAAGATTCAGAAATGTTGAGGACTTTGGTTTTCCCGGTGTTGATCCTCAAACCGACTTTGTTTGCCTCGCATTCCAGATTATTCACCATATGATGAAGATCCATAATGTTGTGCGAGAGCAAACAAATATCGTCAGCGTAATCAAGATGTTGCAGGAACGAAAACATCGTCCATCGAATTCCACGCGCTTGCTCGGCTAGAGCTGCATGAAGGACATCCCCTATAACCACCAGGAAAAGTAGTGGAGATAGCAAACATCCTTGACGAACTCCGCTATGGATATCGAAGTCCTCTGATACCTTTCCGTTGTGTAAGACTTGACACGATGCACCCTCGTAGGTAGCCTTTATAATGGCGATAATCTTCTCGGGTACTCCTCTCCTACGTAAAGCTGACCAAATGAAATCTCGATTCAAACTATCGAAAGCCTTTTCAAAGTCAATGAAGAGCAAATGAAGAGGGGAGCGGAACTCCACGCATTGTTCTATTATGATCCTCAAGGTGTTGATGTGATCAATGCAGGATGAGCCTGCATGAAATCCCATTTGCTCTTTGTCGAGAGTAGAATCGAGATGTTCTTTGATTCGTTCCAAGATTATTTTCGCTATTATTTCTGCCACCGCGGGGAGGACACAGATCCCTCTCCAGTTTCCGCAATCCGTAAGATTTCCCTTTTTTGGTAGTTTGACGTTCATCCCTTTTTTCCATTCAATGGGGAAACTTTCGTTCTCCCATGCCTGTGCTATTAAGGGGTGTAGCAACTTCGCTGATGTTTGTGGATCTGCTTGGTAGAGCTCAGCGGGAATGCCGTCCAAACCTACCGCTTTGTTGTTCTTGAGGGATTTGATTGCTGATGTTATCTCGGCTAAACTGGGAGGGCAGGTGCGAATACGGGAACTAGTTTCTACGAATAGCTCATTTGGGTTAGGGGCTGGAACACCTCCGCTATCGCCTATGTGGTTGAGCACGCTAGCAAAATGTTCCTTCCATCTCCTGAGCTGATCCTCATCCATAACTAGCAGGGTGCCGTCTACATCCTTGACGAGGTGTTGTTTTCGGGAGTTGTAGTTTCCAACCAATTCCTTGGTTATCTTGTAGACGGTACCACTGTCGCACCTAGATGCTGCTTCCTCTGCCTGTTCTGCGAGGACATTTATGCGCCTCCTTTTGTCGCGTCTGATACTACGCTGCACTTCTTTCCTTTTCCTACGGTACTGAGACTCGATGTTAAATATCTCACCTATTGGGGCAGCCGCAAGTTGGGATCTAATCGCGTTTCTTTCTTCAATCTTACTCCATGTATCTGCAGATAGCCATGTGCTTTGGCTTCTCTGTCTTATACCCACAGACTCAGTTGCGGCAGTTGCAAAGGCCTTTTTCGCATTGCTGCAGTGTTGGTCTGCATTTTCTGGCGTGGCAATGCTGAAAACTTCTGCTTCTGCGGCGAGGCGGTCCTTATATCTTTGGCGCACTGTAGGATCCCGTAATCTGTCGGTATTGTACCTGGGTGTACGCAGGAAGTTTTGCCGATTTCCATGTACTGAAGCAATTCGAAGTCGAACGCAGGCAAGCATAAGCATAATGGTGATCGCGAGCTAACCCTACATCAGCACCGCGTCTGTTTCGGACGTCGAGAAGACAATTTTTAAAGCGCTTGCTAATAGCAAAGTGATTGAATAAGTTCGCTGTACATTGACGATCTGTGGATAACCAACTTATCTTGTGCGAGATCCTATGCTCGAACAGAGTACCTCCAATGACTAGCTGATTTGCGTTACAGAAGTCAACAAACCGCTCTCCATTGTCGTTTCGTTCCCCGATACCGTGGTTACCCAGAACGTGCTTCAACGATGTGTTGTCCTGACCAACCTTAGCATTAAGATCTCCCATTACGATAGTGATGTCTCCATTCGGCGAGCTTCTGAAAACCGCGCTAAGTTGGCTGTAAAATTCGTCCTTCTCGGCGTCCGACGCTTCCTCAGTTGGGGCATAGCACTGGATGATGGTGATTTTTCTTAATTTACTCTGGAACCTGGCTGTCAATATCCTGTCGTTGATGGGTTTTCAGGTTATAAGACTTTGCCGCGCCTTTGGAGTCAACATTAAACCTACCCCTGAACATCGGGAGCTTCCAACTGGTTTTCCGGAGTAAATAAAGAAAGTGCTTTTCGAAGGTGAATCCACCTGCCCTGTGCTCAACCATCTCACTTCATTCAGACCCAAGATGTCTAGGTTGTACTGTAGGAATTCTTTCTCAATTTGGAGGAATCTGGCGTTGTTAGGGCCTTCTTCGCGGTTATCGAGAAGAGTTTTAACATTCCAGAATCCAATCTTTGTCCTTGTTCGATAGCCAAAAGTCGTCATCGTTTGATCATTCCTTATCCGAGGCTATAGTTGCCGATTCGATGCGGTTGATTTCTTTACATGTGGTAGGTTGCCAACACGTCCGGAGACCCGGAGGGCCGGATCCTTTTGTAGCCTTAGGACAGCAGGCCGGATAATCCGATACCAGTAGCCCACTACGGGGATATGAGTGCTGCCGTTGACCCTTGAAGGGTTCATCCGCCACCATCTCTTTTTCAGCACCCTGGCTAGTACTGAAATTCCTTACCGACTTCAGCTCTAAATATTTCAGAGTAGCTCACATAAGGTCTCTGTGGTCCATACTGTTGATGACACCGTTGATTCTGATGAATTCATCCGCCGCACACCTTCTTTCTGATGGGCTCGTCTGAGACTTCAGCCGACTTATACAGCCAGTCATTTCCGACAGAGTATTTATAGTGTTGCTATTTTTGTTTCTTGTTCAACAGTCGCGCTTATTTGTTTGGCAAGTCAAGTCCGGATGGACGAGACCAGTTCCCGATGGTTACCACTTGGAGGTAAAATAAGCACAATTGATGTGTAGTATTCGTTACATCACTGGACATCGCCGTGTTGACGCCACTCAGTGACTACCCGCGTCCTACAACATCCAACCATCAGAAATCCTCAACTATGTTACAATCTATGTAACTCAAATAATGGACAGTTTTCAACGGACTCAAATAGCAATTCTGGAAGCTATTTCCGATACTCATCAAGGAAGAATAAACGCTTTACTTCTTTCACCCCGACAACTTTTGACCGAACTGGATAAAATCCGTAAGATGATACCAAGCTCGTTAACACTACCTGGATATGACGAACACAATCTTCCAAAACTATACGAGCTTTTTCGAGTCAAGGCACGAGTAACATCATCAGCAATCGTATTCCTTGTAAAATTGCCTTTATTAAATACGCAGATGTTCCAGATGTTCAAACCAATACCATTACCAGTTCAGCATAACTCATCCTTCGTATTCATACAACCATCAACAACATTCTTAGCGGTAACTCCATTCAGGGATCAGCATTTCGCCCTCTCACAAGCTGAATATCAGAGTTGAATGCACATTGATGACAAAAAATATCTCTGTAAACAGCAACATCCTATCTTCAATACACATTCAATCGAAAACCAATGCGAAATTCACATGCTTAACCATAATAAGCAACTTTCATCATATTGCGAACTAAAGTCAACAACCACTGACAAGATGTGGATCCAACTTCAAAATCCTAATCACTGGATTTTCGCCTTCCATCACGAAGAAATATTGTCTGTAGTATGCGGATCTGATATTTTAACTACAAAACTACAAGGCGTAGGACTTATGAAACTGGCAACCAACTTTGTTATTAAGCAACCAACCATGACCATTAATGCTCACAATTTCTACGCATCAAAGTTAATAGTGCCATTCTTACCTACACTTAACTTAAAAAAACTCATAACAAGAAGGAAATCATCATTCGAGGGGAAGGCGACTTAACACAACTGAGGAAGCAGATTTCATATCAAAAAGCACAACAGGCATTACCAAATAAAATATCTCATCACGATATCCATCAATATTTTATTGGGTATCTGTAACTTTTCGTCTGTCTCATCGTAGTCATTCTATTTTTTATCAACCGAAAGAAGATGAAAACAACTCGATTTCCAAACGATATAGGATTTGAGCTCAAAGATCTCAACGCCGGGGAAAATGTTTAAGCCAACATCTTATTATTACTATGTACCTGCATTCCTGCATATAAAAACACCCTATTCAAATCTAGAACACCCTATTCCCTAAACAAAGTTCACATTCCATACTTAATTATATGTTTCCCACCAAAACTGCACGATCTGCACTTTTAACAGGTGCTCTCCTATCCTATTACATTTATTTCCTCACAAAATAAAATTATTATAGAATTGCATTTATGTAATTTAGTATAAATAGTCAAACAAATTTAGAATAAAATCACTTTTAATCCAGAAGTCAATCTAGTGTTTTACTTGTCATTGCTACCCCCCACCCGAGGTAAGGAGCAACAAAGCAATTAAAACCTTCAGTCGATTCCAAAAAAGGTTTCGACGTTAAACAAAAAGAGATATGGAATATCTAAATCAAAAATATAAACTTCTGAGTCCGCTGTCCGAACAGTCTTCAGGTTCAGACGAAGAGGACTTGAAGTCATCTGTTGCGAGCAGTGTAAGAGTAAACAATTGGTTGGCATCACAAACAACTAAAAAGCAGCAACTAGCGCTTGATATTTTGCCCCTTTGTACTCAAGCTCAAGTGAACGACAAAACCTGGTCGACAGCAACTAACCACCACTCTCAAGCGCAACCACAACAGAACTTTCTTTCGCATCCAACAACAAAGCCTTTTTCGACTAAGCTGCAGCAGCCTATGTTTCGACAAATAGTATGCCAAACATTCCATCTCAAGCACCTCCAAAGTTCTCAGTCGAGTTGCAACGTCAACCCTACGTTAATGCGACACACCCACAGTTCCAATTTGAACAACAAAATCCAAACGAGATCCCGCAAACATTTTCTTCAGTTCTCCATAACCAGACACAACCACAGGTCGGAGAAACCATTTCCTTATTCAGAAGCCAAATTGCAGCACGTCAACTTATGTCCCGCGATCTTCAAAGCTTTACAGGTAATGCTGAGGAATGGCCGGTATTTATATCCAATTTTATAAGAAGTACCAATTTATGCGGTTTTACTGAAGAGGAAAATTTATTGCGTTTGCAAAAATCTTTAAAGGGAGATGCATTGAATGCTGTAAGAAGCATTCTTGTCCAACCGCAATGTGTGGACCAAATAATTAAAGCCCTGAAAACTAAATTTGGAAGACCTCAGGTGATAATCCAAGCAGTACTTAAGAAGATTCAAGCAACACCAGCGCCAAAAGAAGGAGATTTTGAAAGTATAGTAGACTTTTCCCTCGCACTACAAAACTACTGTGCAACCATAGAAGCTTCTGGCCTAACTATATATCTACAACATCCGTTGCTTTTACAGGAATTGGAAAACAAGTTACTTCATGATATTCGACTTAATTGGGCATCACATAAGTACATGTTAGTAGAATGCACACTTTATCATTTCAATGAGTGGTTGATGAGACTCGCCGATGCAGCTAGCTGTGTTGTTCCACCACTTACAGCTGTGTCAGCGACAAAGCCTATACAGCCCAGCCGGAGTACAAAAGGAAAAGGATTTGTTAACGCTCACAATCACTTCCAAAGTCCAAGTCAAGAAACTTTGTCCCTAGCTGAAATTGTATGCTGCACATGCAACGGTAGTTGCAGTTCAGTTGAGAAATGTGAACGATTTCAAGGTTTCAATAGAACACTCAGATGGTCCGCTGTAAGAGAGCACCATCTGTGCCGGCGTTGCTTGATCAAACACCCAAAAAATAAATGCAGGTCAACATCAATTTGTGGAATTAACAGTTGTTCTTTCAATCACCATAGGCTACTGCACAGCTATGCTCATAATGAAAGCAAAAATCAGAGTGCTAATGCAAACGTTTCAGTTCACCAACAAATTTTTTTTTTTTTATATTCCACGCGCGCAAAAGGGGTTATGGCTACCCTTAAAATGTTTTTAACACAGCACGAGCGATAACACTCCTAGATGAAGACATCGCCAACCAGTTGAACTTGAAAGGTGAACCTCAACCTCTGCGCCTCAAATGGTCAGGTGATACTTGTCGGCTCGAAAATAATTCACATGTGGTTGAGCTTCAAATATCAGGAATCCAAACTGGGTCCCAAGTATATTCATTGGAAGAAGTGCATACGGTAAAAAGCCTTAGTTTACCAAAGCAATCATTGGATACCACAAAATTGCAAAGCTGTTATGAACATCTTCAGGGAGTACAAATCGATTCTTATGAGAACTTCGCCTCGATTGCTAATCGGTGTCAACAACACGAAACTTAGACTACCATTAAGTTGCAAGGAGGGAGGCATCCATGAACCTGTTGCATCAAAAACTCGGATGGGTTGTCCATGACAACCTATCTAGTAGACAACATACCGTCCATAAAACTGAAGCTAACAATAACTGTTTTCATATATGTGAATGTGACACTGAAAATCTTGAGGGTTTACTAAACGATTTTGTTATTAATGATAGCTTCGGAACATCATATCCTGGAAAACAACTTATTTCAAACGAGGACCCGCGCACTATCGACTTGCTGAAAACTTACACCGTTCGAACTGATGGCCGATTTGAAACGACACTGCTCTGGAAATATGACGGCTTCCAGATGCCCGACAGCTATTTAATGGCAGAGAAACGATTGGCATGCCTCCATGTGCGAATGAAACGAGACCCGGAATTAGCAAATGCACTAAACAGGAAATTAGCCGAATACGTCACTAAAGGATATGCACGTAAGTTATCCTCTAGAGAAATACGTGATAATAATGCGCGTTCCTGGTATTTGGCAATATTTCCTGTGTTAACCCCAAATAAACCGGGTAAGATGCGAATTGTTTGGGACGCAGCAGCAATCGTCCAGGGTCTGTCACTAAATGCATTCCTTCTGAAAGGTCCAGATCAACTGACGTCACTAGTATCCGTACTCTTCAAGTTTCGAGAAAAGCGAATAGCCATTTGTGAAGACATAAAGGAAATGTTCCATCAAATCCACATACGAAAGGAGGACCAATCTTGTCAAAGACTCTTGTGGAGTCGCAACTCAGATGAAGACATCACCAACCAGTTGAACTTGAAAGGTAAACCTCAACCTCTGCGCCTCAAATGGGCAGGTGATACTTGTCGGCTCGAAAACAATTCACATGTGGTTGAGCTTCAAATATCAGGAATCCAAACTGGGTCCCAAGTATATTCATTGGAAGAAGTGCATACGGTGAAAAGCCTAAGTTTACCAAAGCAATCATTGGATACCACAAAATTGCAAAGCTGTTATGAACATCTTCAGGGAGTACAAATCGATTCTTATGAGAACTTCGCCTCGATTGCTAATCGGTGTCAACAACACGAAACTTAGACTACCATTAAGTTTCAAGGAGGGAGGCATCCATGAACCTGTTACAACAAAAACTCGTCTCGGATGGGTTGTCCATGACAACCTATCTAGTAGACAACATACCGTCCATCAATCTGAAGCTAACAATAACTGTTTTTATATATGTGAATGCGACAATTAAAATCTTGAGCGTTTAGTAAACGATTTTGTTATTAATGATAGCTTCGGAACATCATATCCTGGAAAACAACTTATGTCAAACGAGGACCAGCGCGCTATCGACTTGCTGAAAACTTACACCGTTCGAACTGATGGCCGATTTGAAACGACACTGCTCTGGAAATATGACGACTTCCAGATGCCCGACAGCTATTAAATGGCAGGGAAACGATTGGCATGCCTCCATAGGCGAATGAAACGAGACCCGGAATTAGCAAATGCACTAACCAGGAAAATAGCCGAATACGTCACTAAAGGATATGCACGTAAGTTATCCTCTAGAGAATTACGGTTCACAAAGTGGTTCAAGCTGGAGACAAATTTTTCTTTGACAAAAATGGTTGTACCATTTTTGACCAAAATGACGAGGAAATCGTATGCTGTAGGTAAACTGGAGAATGGTGTCTATAAACAGATATCGGCAAAAGGTTTATGTTTCTTGACAAGGAATGCAGAGTTAAATGTTATTATACGTGGTACATCCTGACATTTATTGATGATTTTTCAAAGTAAATTTTCGTTTATTTTTTGAAAGAAAAATCGGAAGTATTGAATTCATTCACAAACTTTAAAGCTGATGTTGAGAATCAAACGAAAAAAAAATAAAGATTTTTAGTAGGTACAGATAATGGAACTGAGTATTATTCACGTCAATTTGATAGTTTTTGTCGGAAAAGTGATATTCAGCATCAATTAACAACAACTTACACACCACAATAAAATGGAACAGCTGAACGAATGAAACGTACCATAGTTGAACGTGCAAAGTGTATGTTATTCGGTGCAAAATTGAAAGATGATTTTTGGGCTGAAGAAGTAAACTTTGTTTCGTATGTAATTATCGCTCAGTGTGCACTTCGTTAAAAAAAACAAAACCCCAGAAGAAATTTGGACCGGTAACAAAATTGATGTCTCACATTTAAGCATATTTGGTTCTCCTGTTATGGTACATGTTCCAAAGGAACGTCGAATGAAACTAGACAAAAAATCCTAACAAATGATTTTTGTTGGTTTCGACAGTGATAAGAAGAGTTATCGTTGCATCAATTTTCATACAAAAAAAACTAATTGTGAGTCGAGATGTAATTTTCCATGAGCCAATTGAACTACCGCCATCGGTTACAAACGTGTTTTTAGATGATGAAACAAATTCGGTTATAAACGTGTTTTTAGATGATGAAGCGAATTCGGAGCAATCGAGGGAACTAACGCAACCAGTTTTAAATAATAGTATCAATAATCCGTTAGAATGTTTGCCGGTAGCTAATTTAGACAATAAGGCCTATTCGGCGCAATATTTTATTCTGTTATTTTCGAACTGTCAAAAAATCTTTTATTCTTTTATTAATTGGTATTCTGTAGTTCGAATTCTGTTATGAAATCTGTTATAAACCATAACAGAATAAAAAACAGATTTTGTTGACTTTTATCATAAAAGATTTCAATTTATGAGGTAAAAACTTTTATTTTCTTTATAAATTGTTATTAAAAGGAGACGAATATAGTGAAATAATATTAAAATACATAACTACAAACACAATTACGCAATTGCAAGCAAAATTATTTGTATACAGAAATGCACAGAACACTTATGATGGATGAAAGGTAAAAAAGAAGTCGCCTTAATATTGCCAGTGTGTGTTTCGTACAACTTTTTAAATTGGATATTAAATTCAGGAACGATAATAGACAAATTACATAGAACACCAATTTATCTACGCGAAACAAAACACGAAAATTTCGCAAATTGATTTTATTTTGGTCACTCGTCAGTGTCCAGTTTTTTTTTTATTTACTACAGCTGATAATTTGATAGCAGATTTTAGGTTTGTTCATATAAATGTTTCTATTTCTAAGTTCCATAACAGACTTTTATAAAAGATCGAACTCCTGAATACCAGTTATAAAATATCTTTTATGGTGGAGATCTGTTATGCATCATAACAGAAAATTCATAGCAGAATAACAGATATGGCAGAATAGGCCTAAATGACAGCAATGAAAGTTCAACCTCAGAGGCATTTGATGATGCTTTGAATGATGATGATGTGTTGTATCAACCAGATGAAACTGTTGTTTTAGATACAAGGTCAACACCAAGAAAATCACAACGACCAGCAAAACCTCGCCAATTTCAAGATTTTATAACGTACTACACGTGTGCGAATAATGAAGAGACTGATCCAATTACTGTCAAGGAAGCTATGGATCGAACTGATAATTAGGCCTATTCGGCCCAATCTCTTAGTGTTTTTTTCTGTTATTCTTTTATCAATTTCCATACAAATATTCGAACGGTCAAAAAACCTTTTATTCTTTTATTAATTGGTATTTTGCAGTTCGAAACCTTTTATGAAATCTGTTATAAATCATAACAGAATAAAAGGCTGATTTTTCTGACTTTTATCATAAAAGTTTTTCAAGTGTCAGATTTGTGTATTAAAATGGACGAGAATTTATTACTTCTTCGACGAAATTTTATAAAAAGAAGAAAAATGTAAGAAAAATAATAATAAAAGAGTTAGCAATCATAAATTCAATGACGAATTTTTATTTTTTTTTTTAAAGACAAAAGCATCGACTCCTTTTGCTGGAATAAAGGGTTAAGAGCAATCCGTTTGAACTCCCCGATGCACGGTTTGTCAAACTTTTTAGATTGGACAAGGCGAACGGCTTAATTCTAAAAAATAAACTGGAAGAATTCACAAAACGCCAAACCTCGACAATTCCTTTCCAGATAAGTGTAAGTCTTACTGTGAATAAGAAGAAATTTCGATGTAAAATTAATTTGTTTAAGGTTTCTTGCTACTCTTGATTTTTATGGGTACGGCTCCTAGCAAGCTGCAGTAGGTGGTAACCACATTTTTGGCTTGTCGCAACCAAGTACATCAAGAGCGATTCAATTAGTAACAGACCTTATAAAGGACCATTTAGTCAAAGAAGTTATCAAATTTCCGAGCGGTATACTTGACACAGCAGAGGTCAAAAGGCTGTAAAAGAATAATTAAATTACTAAGCACGACATTTTTTTAATTAAGTTCTCTTTTTATTCAGATTTTCTCAAAAATTCAACATGCCCGGCATATTAGGAGTTATAGATGGTACACACGTGCCAATAGTTGCTCCTCCACATGCTGATATTGACGCACTAGGGCATCTGTACATTAACAGGAAAGGCTACCATAGTTTAAATTTTCACGTGATTACAGATGCAAATTTAAAAATGATTTATGCGGACGCACGATTTCCTGGATCAGTTCACGACTCAGCTGTTTGGATGGTTTCACCAGTTAGAAGACATTTGAAGAACTTATTTACAACTGTGGAAAATCAAACGTCCCATATCATCGGTAGGTATTTCTTAAAATCACAGCAAACAATCATTCAAATATACATGTGTGCCTACTTTTATATACTTGTTAGGTGACTCAGGCTGTCCACTTGAACCGTGGTTATTAACACCCATTAATAATCCACCACAAGGATCTCCACAATCCGTCTTCAATAAACGATTTTTGTCGACAAGAAATTCTGTGCAGAGAGCTTTTGGGGTTATAAAAAGCCGATTTAGATGCTTGTCTCGCCAACGAATTCTTTACTATTCACCAGAGAAGGCAGCTAAAATTGTGTACGCAATTTTTTGTATACACAACATGTATACAATGGCTGAAGAGCAATTTGCTGATGAAGATGAACAGAATGAAACAGAAGAGAACACAACCAATGTAAACGAAGAGGAAAACCAAAACCGAAATCGAAATCAATGGCACTCCCTAGGATCTAGAGTTCGAGAACGCTATGTTCATAGTTTATTTTAAATCCGAAATATACATTTTGACTTCACTATTGCCTTATCCCTTTGTACTATAGTACTATCATCGTTTCGATTCAACTGTGAAAAAACGCAAAACGCCCACCACCAAACGAATTCAGAACAACACGGTATGTGCAAAATGTTTGCTCCTATTATATATTGCTATCGATCCAGTTAAAAAAAGTTCAGGTCCGTCAAGCTGGAACCGCCACAACTGAAATTCGAAAATCTAATGATGCCATAATTTAGTTCCATTTTTGGGCTAATTTAGTACCCCAATCCCGATGGAGAACTAAAATACCTTACCCCTCAAACTTGTGGTGGACCCAGCTTGACGTCAAGCTAGAACCACCACACCTTCAAACACAAAATTTCAAAAAACTAATGATGAGGGAATTTAGTTCGATTTTTGGGCTGGTGATTTGGTGGAATTAAAGTAGAACTAAAAACCAAACCAGTGGGAGTTAAAAGGCTAAGTTTGTAATTTTTCCAATTTAACTCATTTTGCATCTAATCTAATCTAATTTAATGGACGAGTGTAGAAAGTCTCCACAATTTTGTGTGTTTGGACCTAAATTTCAAGGTCAAACCATGGAGTATTTAATTTGGAGTTTCTCCAAATCATGAGCCCAAAAATTAAACTTAAATATGGCATCATTAGTTTTTTTGAAATGTTGTGTTTTCGAGGTGTGGTGGTTCTATCTTGACGTCAAGCTGAGTCCACCACAGATTTAAGGGGTAAGGGTAGGAGTATTAAATTTGGAATTCCGCCAAATCACCAGCCCAAAAATCGAACTAAATTCCCTCATCATTAGTTTTTTGAAATTTTGTGTTTGAAGGTGTCGTGGTTCTAGCTTGACGTCAAGCTGGGTCCACCACAAGTTTGAGGGGCAAGGTATTTTAGTTCTCCATCGGGATTGAGGTACTAAATTAGCCCAAAAATGGAACTAAATTATGGCATTATTAGATTTTCGAATTTCAGTTGCGGAGGTTCCAGCTTGACGGACCTAAAAAGTTCGTTAAACAAAAGCAAAATTGTATTGATCACTAATATTCTTATATAATTAGGCTACCTCTATACATACATATGTAGACAAGCTAGTTAAGATTAATTTATAATAATTAATACTCGCATTACAATATAATTATAACATTATTACAATATACTCATACAATTCGTTCCTATATTTCTTGTTTTGTTTTTATTATTATACATACGGTCACTCACGAAAGTCTACATATAGCTATGAAAAATGGTATTTCAATTCTTATAGATAAAATTTATATTGAATGATCTAGCTAAATAACAAAAAAGTGACATATTTTGTTGTTCAATTACTATCTAAAAAATAGATATCTAAATGTTATTTAAAACACAAATGCATTTTAACTATGAGCCCAAATTAAGCACTTTTAAATTTTATATATAGACTTTCGTGACTGACTGTAGTTGTAAGCAAACGATTCGTTGCTTACTTCAATATTTCAAATGAAATTAAAAAATAAAATGAATAATGAATTAGCAAACACACGCGAATCCTATGGCTATGGCTATGACAGTAGGACACACAGCGTAATTCTTATGTGTGCCAAAGATAAATTGTATGTCTAAAAAGTGACAATGCAAGGTGCTCATATCCCGGTGGAAAACAGAATGAATATGGATGCCCTTCTTAATATCACCTTGAGATTTTTCTTCGTTGAGTCTTGAGTACATTTGTTGTCTGCCTCTGCACTTAATGGCCTGATGTATGGCCAGATTTACTATCCTATGAACACTTTTGCCACCTGATGTATAACCTGATTTCATACTCAATGAGTAAACAGCCTTACTTTTATTTGGTGCATTTGCTGTTTCCTGTTCTGCAATGTATTTATAATCAAAACGAAATATAATAATGATACCTATAAAATAGCATTCCTCTCAAACTTACCATCACTACTATATGGTCTTCATTCCTCGTTTTGCTGTTGTTTTTTTTTACCGTCTGTATTCTCATCATAGTCATCCTCATCCTCTTCCTCTATCGCTGTTGCTGCTATCACCGCCAGAGTCACTGCCTACAAATTTATATCTCCACGCGTTCGAGAATCAAAGGAATCCAAATCCAAACTTTTTTCAGCTTTCTGTGTGTAGTTGTTGCATCTGCCGTTATCATGTTTTAAGAAGGAAAAGGGTTACAACAATAAACAAATCCAGATTACTTTGGTGACGCACCTGAATGAAGCCACCTAAAATTAGTCTTCCATCGTCACCTATTTAAATCCTCAATTCGTTTCTCTTTGCTTCTTCTTGGAAAACGTCGTCATAGCTGCTGAAATGTGCTTTGTTTGTTCGGTAACGAAATAAAATAAGTTTCTTGTTGTTTCTTCGATTCGTTTTTCGTTTTACCACTATCCATTTTCAACATCACTATTTATTTCCTCCGGCAGATCTGAATTACATAGTCTTCAAGACCGTCATCAATTCTAAAACAAAACGCATTTTATTTTCTGGCTGGCTAAAATTAAAAACAACTTACGTTACACTCTTCTTTTCGAGTAGGCAAGGTGTTGAACAAATTTGGAGGGGGGTGGGGGGGGTGTGTGTGGGGTTTAAACTGAAAACTCAAAATTAAGAGTGAAATTGTATGGCGAGGAAGTTAAATTCATACATTTCGGGGTAGAGGGGGTTTGAACCTCAAACCCCCCCCCCCTGCGTTCGCGCCTGCGAGTCGGTATCCTGGTGCTGGAGCTAATTCCATAAGGCTTTTTTATTACTGAAAATTCAACACACCCAGTAGGTACAGCCAATGATTTTTATTAACCTCCGCGTATTTACTGTAGGTATGTACATATGTACGTTTGAACTGGAATCTGAATGGTGCGATGGGTTAATTCTTATGGTGGAATAAACTTAGCTATGTAATATTTCAGAAGAAGTTGTAGATGGTATAGTCAAATATTGTTGTAAAAAACTATATGAATGAGATAGAATTGTATGATTAAGAAGATGAGATTTTTGTGCTTATTTATACATACCTGGCGAGAAGAGCTAAGTATAAATGTTGTTGGCTGATATAGCCATTTTTTTAAAGACCAGCTTCTGGGTTACTGCTGTATAGAGGAACAACGGCAAACATTCCATTTCTTCATAGTAGTTTTATGAATCCAGGAAAAGGAAAAATGTATGTATTTATTAATAGGGGTATTCATACAACTGCGTAAGACCCATAGTAAGCGAATAAACCATATAATTTTATCTCGGTAAAAATGAACTGTGAAAATTTGTATGGGAAAAATATTCTGCAAAACATATTCTGCATAAACATATCTCACAAATTTGAAGAGGAAATCGTGGAAACAAAACTGATACACTGGGATAAAGTCATTTGTCACGTTTAATTTGATTATTTCCAACGTTTACATAAGAATTTTTAAGGGGGTGTTGATGTAAACATCTTGCGGAAAGTTATATTTTTCTGCAAATTGGAAAATTATCTCGTATCATGAATACTCTTAATAATGTTTATACGTAGATGTACATGTACATATATGCATTTTAGAATTATTATTACCTGAATAAGGTTGATATAGCGGTGTGCTTAAGTGTTTTAAATTGGATATTGGAGTCCCATTTTAGATGATAGTTTTCCACTGTCATTGTTTTATATTTTTATTTTAGAACAAAACCAATGAAGTTTTGTAAAGGGAGTATTTGTGGAAGTCAAATGAAGTTATTGAGGCTGCTGCAATAGTTAGCTTTATGCTAACAGTTCTTCCAGTGGAATGGAATAGCAACCGCGTTCAGTGAAGCGATGTTACCTATAAATATGAGTTCAAATAAATAAGGTGAACCTTGTGATGGAAAAATTGACTGAAGTGCACCATTTTTTATCCATTCAGGAATCTTTCACCTACAATCAATCCAAAAAGCGCCCAGCCAGTGAAAGACCTCGCAGGTAAAATTTAAATGAGTGAAAGCATTCTCTGGAACTGTTAACAAAGGGTAGTAGTTTGTATAGAAACAACAATCGACTAACAGTCCATGTACTAGGTCAATGATAATAACAATTCACTTTTATTTATTTTGTTCTAATTTAAAATACAACTAAATCACATTTAATTAACTTTTAGGTAATTACTAAAAAAACGGAAACAAGAAAAAATAAAAGTAAATCACATTAATTCACTATTAACTTTAAAACAAAAAAGTATTTCATAAATATTTACATAACTAAATAAACATAATCGTTGAGAAAACAATTTCTTCAGTCTCATCTTTGGAAAACGTCCGCCAATTTTTCTAAAGCATTTGCAGTTGATAACTGGGCTGTAAGCCTGTCGATGCTCGTTATTATTTTCTCCAAATTATCGTTGGTTTTTTCGCAAATAGTGATTCTTGTTGCCTAGTTTATTGCCAACAATACCAACACCCCATCATCTGTAATTAAATTATTTGCTATGTATATTATACTATATTTGAGTTATAATTATTAGGATAGGTTACCCGGTTGTTTTTGTAAAGACGTCGATTCTTTGTTTGTCCGCTTTTTCTTTGGAGATAAGGAATTTTCCTTTTCTTCAACCTTAAAGTAATGTGGCTCAAACTGAGAGCAAGCAGCAACTGCCACATTCTTGTGGCCCTCCACCACAATCTTACCCCAGCAAGCCATTGCCCTTACCTCCAATTCCTCTAAGGCGTTTTTTATAATCGGGGAACCGCCGCCAGTCTTTTTAATCGAAGCTTTTTCTTGGCGGAGCTTGTGTGTTACGGAGTACCGCCAATTATCAAAAACCTAAACAAAATTCGTCAAAAAATAAAAATCTGAAATTTAAAAAAAAGATTTACCGTCTTCCAGTCTTCCACGGAATGGGTTGGGCCTATTGTAGAATTAAGCAGCGTGACAAGCTCCTGCCATAGCGACTGTACAAATGCATCCGAGTTTTTTTTTGGCACATCAAGGGATTTGCCTCCAAAAAGCTACAGTATATTTGTTTTTGTTCAAAAGATGTTTTTTGTTGTCTTTTTTCTGAAATTAGTGTTAAAACATTCGGTAAATTAGAAAAAACTAACCATTCAAAAATAAACAAACAAATAGTTCAATACTAAGTAGATAAATAAAAAAAGGAAGGAACTGAACACAACACATAAAACATAAGTAAAACAGACCGACATATCTACAAAAAGTTTTACTGCAAGCAAACAAAACATATTTCTAAGTACAAAGCAATATTAAATTACAACTAAATTATTTAATATTTGTGACCTTTTTATCGATAAAGATAGATATATATAACTTTTAGTGGGCTGTAGGTCACAACCCTACTAAAAGTTATATATATCTATCTTTATTAAATTACAACGTTAAAGCAATAATTAATAAAATAATCTTACTTTTTTCTAAAAGCTGCAGACAAAAAACAAATTCAAATTGTTTGACACTGCATAGTTCTGTTTGTATTGTTTTATAAAAGATTTCACTTTTCGAAGTTCGATAACAGAATTTTATAAAAGTTCGAACAACTGAATACGAGTTCTATGAGATCTTTTATAGTCGCATTCTTTTATGATCCATAACAGAAAAATCATAACAGGATAACAGATTAGGCAGAATAGACCTAAATAAAGCTTGGAAGAAAGCTATACAAAGCGAGATGAATTCCCTGGACGAAAACAAAACATGGCACTTGACGGATCTGCTGAATAACCGAAAAAGTCTTGAAAACAAAATGTGTTTTCACTACAAAGCGAGACATGCAAGGAAAGATTATTCGACTCAAAGCACGTCTGGTGGCAAAGGGCTGTATTCAAATGTATGGATTAGATAACAATGAGACGTTTTCGCCAGTTGTGCGTCATCAGACAATTTATTTTTAATCGCATTGGCTGTCAAGAATAATATGATGATTGATCAAATGGACGCGGTAACGGCATTTCTACAAAGTGAGTTGCACGAAGAAATATATATTGAACAACCAGAAGGATTTGAGGATGTATCTGGAAAAGTAAGCAAATTGAATCGTGTAATGTATGGGTTAAAACAGGCTGGACGACAAAGGAACCTGACATTAGTATCAGCACTTAAGTCATTTGGATTACAAAAATCTAAATTGGATACATGTGTATATTTCAATCAAAATCAATTTTTGATACTGGCAATCTATGTCGATGATATTTTAATCTTCTGCAAAGATCAAAGAATTTTGAAAAAGATTACAGAATCGTTATGCAAGTCATTTAAAATAAAAGATATGGGTCCAGTTAATAGCTGCTTAGGAATACGCATAAATCTAAATGACAATGGCGTTGAATTGGACCAAACAAAGTATATCAAAGATATAACAGACCAGATATAGCGTTTGCCGTAAACGATGTAAGTCGATTCAACACAACATATGGTAGCTCACTGGAAAGCTGTAAAACGTATTATGCGTTACTTAAACTTACTTACTTTACTTTTGATGGCGCTCACAGCTCAGGATGGGCTTCGGTCTCAACTAACAAGCTCCTCCAGCCAGCTCTATCCCTAGCTAGCCGCTTCCAGTTGCGCACACCAAGTGCTTTGATGTCGTCATTCACTTGATTGCGCCACCTGTTACGGGTTCTTCCTCTGCTGCGTACCCCATCGGGGTTGGATTCGAAGACTCGTCGGGCAGGTGCGTTACTGTACATACGCTCCACGTGCCCCAGCCATCTCATCCGCTGTGTTTTCAGCTTTTTGACCAGGTCAACGTCGCTGTATAGCCCGTATAGCTCGTCGTTGAATCTTCTCCTCCATACTCCTTCGATACACACCGGACCGAAAATCACACGAAGAATCTTCCTCTCAAAGCACCCTAGCAGATTTTTATCCGAATCTTTCAGTGTCCATGCTTCTGGCCCACAAAGCAGAAAGAGTATAAAGTCTTCTTGGTTCTCTGAGAGAGGGCCTTACTACTTAAATGCCTTCTTAGACCGAAGAAACAGCGGTTCACAAGAGTAATTCTTCGCTTGATCTCTGCACTGATGTCATTCTGCGATAGTGGAGCTCAGGTTGACAAAGTCCTTGATAACTTCGAAGTTGTATCTGTCCATCGTGATATTTTGCCCGAGTCGACGATGTTGAGATTCCTCTCTCGATGACAGCATATACTTCGTCTTGTCCTCATTAACCGCCAATCCCATTCTAGCCGCCTCCGATATAATGCTCGCAAATGCCCCTGCCACAGCTCGCTTCGTTCTGCCGACAATGTCTATGTCATCCTTTTGATAGATTGTACCGCTGGTGTTGACATGTGCGTTGAGTACAATGGCTTCAAGAACGACGTTGAATAGGTTGCAACATCAAAGGAATCGGTGGTGTTCTTACCAATTTTGACGGAGCAGCGAGATATCTCCATCGTCATCCTGCACAGGCGGACGAGTTTGGCAGGGATGCCGAGACTCGACATGGCTCTGTATAGTTCGTCCCTTTTTACGCTATCATACGCGACTTTAAAATCGATAAAAAGGTGGTGTGTATCGATCTGGAATTCCCGGGATTTTTCTTAAATCTGTCGGAGTGTGAACATTTGATCGACGGTTGACTTTCCTGGCCTAAAAACGCACTGATCGTTGACAAGAGGTTTTAAGCGGTCACACAGGATAGCCGACAAGATTTTATAAGCGACGTTTAGGAGACTAATTCCTCTGTAGTTGGTACATTTCAGAACATCTCCCTTTTTATGGATGGGGCACACTATACCGAGGTTCCATTCATCGGGCATACTTTCCTCCGACCAAATTTTGCAGATGAGCTGGTGTATGCTCCTAGCCAATTCATCTCCCGCTCATTTAAATAGTTCGGCTTGTAAGTCATCCGCACCAGCAGCCTTGTACGACTTAAGTTTGGATATCGCCAGTCGCACATCGGTTATGTCGGGTGGACGGAACTCTTGGCCATCATCGTCCAAGTTGAATGGAGTGTTCTGCCTATTAGCGGCATCTTGGCTGTCTCGCCATTAAGCAGTCTAGAGAAGTGTTCTTTCCAGATCCTCAGCACTGACTGTGTGTCTACTACGATATTCCCACTCTCATATCGGCAGGCTTCCGTTCTAGCCTTGAATCCTTGGATGGATCGCTTCACCCTCTGATAAAATTTTCGAACATCTCCCCTACCGCTACAACCCTCAATAGACTCTACCGCCCGCTTCTCGTGCTCTCTCTTTTTCCTCCTGAGAAGTCGGCGTTCCTCTTTTTGTTTCAGCCCGTAGAGCTCCCGGGCCACTCTCTCAGCAGCTCTTGTTCGAGTCTGCAGCATTGCCTGGTAGGCCTCGTTCTTAGCTGCATGCGCTAGCCGGCACTCTTCATCGAACCAGGGGTTACGTTGTATTCGCCTAGTGAAATCCAGCATATCAGTCCACTGGTCCTCTGCACTTGATGCTGGTGGCGGACCTCCTGAGAAATTAACAGTTACGTGGTCTGCAAAAGTTCTGGAGGTCTCTTGCGATTTAGGCTTCTGGACATCGAATCTTTTCACAGCATCTGCTCTGCGTTGTCGCGTCATGGATATCCGCATACGTAGTCTAGCTACCACCAGGTAGTGATCCGAGTCAATGTTGGCCCCTCGGAACGTTCGCACGTCCAAGATACTGGAAGCATGTCTCGCGTCTATCGCAACGTGGTCGATTTGGTTGACGGTTAGTTGATCACGCGACCGCCAAGTCCCCTTGTGTATATTGAGGTGTGGTAAGTAGGTGCTTGAGATGATGACATTTCGCCCCGCCGCAAAGTCTGCCAGCCTGTGTCCATTGCCGGAAGTTTCGTCGTGTAGGCTGTGTCCTCTGACTATCGAACCAAAAGGGACTTAAAAGGGACCTTGAATTTCAAGTTGAAATATTCCAAAGACGATTTAACTGATTTCCATGGTTACAGCGATGCAGACTGGGCATCGGACATAGACAAAAGACGCTCATGCACTGGTTATTTAGTTAAGATGTTTAGATTTTTTTAGATTTAGATTGTTTTTATTCAGTACAATTTTTTAAGAATATAACATAAAAGTATTAACAAAAATCATATTGACATGGCTTTTGCCATCTGCCAGATTGACAATTCAAACATTCTTTTACATTTTATAACCTAACATTTTCCTAAAATTTTTTCAATTCACAGTTTTTTTTTAAATCATGTGTTTAATAAAATCAAAATAATGCATCATATCAAAAACACCCTTGGTGTCCACCAGGTGCATCTAAAAAAAAAACAACATTGCACACCTTTACGAATAGCATGCACGATTGTATCATATGCACTTTTCTGTTTAATATTTAATTTTGGAACATTTGACCGCACAAATGCCTCCAATTCGACACAATCATAACCTAACCTAACGACTCACCGTTAAGAAGATAACAATTTTTTTTTTTTATTATTTGTATTCAAAAAACCTATGTTTTCGAAATTTGACCATTTTTGAAGTCGGAATATCTTGCAACTGATGTGTTATATGTAAGAAAAAGTCATAATATTCCTTCTAGAGAATATTAAAATCTAACAAATAGGCTCAAAATATTTTCCGTCAAGTTTTTTTCTTGGAATAATGATATAATAGAAATTATGGCTGCTAGAAAAAAAATGTTAATGCAAGCTTATTTAAGGTTACATTATGTATACATTTTGCATAGATAATTGTTCGATAAAACGTGCTGTTTAAAAGATATATGCAAAAAACCTATTTCTTCGACGTTTGACGCTATTTAAGTACCAATATCTTTTGACTTATGACTTGCATGGAAAAAGGTGTCAACACTATTTTCTAGAGAATATTATGGTCTACAAATTGAGTCTTGACAATTGAATTTTTCGACAATTTCCTAATTTAAGAGTAAAAAGCGAAAAACTGGAAATTTAGAATTTTTGTCAAACTTTTAAAATTATTATATCTTTAAAACGGTTGTTTTAAAGAAAAAAAAAAATAATAGCTTTTTCCTGTAGGGGGTTACGTAATGCACAAACCTTGCATTCAGATGTTTTCAAAAATATGAACTGTTTAGGAGTTATACGTGAAAAACATTTTTGACATTTAACGTTTTTTGAAATGTCGATATCTTCTTAACGGTGAGTCGTAAGAAAAAAAATTATCAGAACCTTTTTTCTTCAGGATCAAAAAATCTACAAGTTTTGCATGAAATACTTTTCGATAGCATTTACTGTTTCGGAGTTATATGCGAAAACCTAATATTTTCGACATTAAACCTCGAATGTCGGCGTTAGCGGAAAAAGTGCGAGGTGGCAAAATGAAAATTCGGAAAGAGCACCCCAAAATCTATAAAAATTAAAAGTTTTCAAAACTACTCCAAAACTTTCCAGGCAAACCACTTTTTTTCGCCCAAATGACTGGACTATATTCCCTGTCCAATGAATATGTGCAGTACAGGGAAGATAGGACAGAAATTGATCTCATCTTTTTCCACACCACCAATCGATAAGATAATAGGCGCGTTTTTTTAAGGTTATCCCCAATAGGCCTAATGCCTTTAGAAAAAAAAAACAAATTCATTCTTGCAATAAACAAAATATACATAGGTATGTATACCTATCACAGAATAATACATAATAATGAGGAACTTAATTTCATTGTACATATAAATCACACAGCACCATATCACATAATTTCACTTGACGACGAATAACTGCTGTTGCTTTCGTCATTTAAACTTATTATTCAATTTAATAAAATCAAAATAATGCATCATATCAAAAACACCCTTGCAGCATTCCATCGCGATATTTTAAAGCAATATTGCAGTATTGGAACAATTTGGAAATCGGAAACATTCATCTCATTCAACTGAGATAGGACTTCGTCGTAAGATGTCAAACGCGGCAGTATCATGGGCAATCAAAAGGTAACCAACCATTGCCTTATCAAGTACCAAGGACCGATTTGGTTGAAGCAATTGTCAGATGCACTAAATAAACAAACTTCAACAATTCAACTCTCATCCTCATGTGATAACCAAGGTGCAATCAAACTTGCTCAATCAGATGAATCAGGCCAAGGACTAAACATATTGACATAAGGTATCATTTTATCCGCGACCACATTGGAGATGGAACTTTAAAACTTGGTTTTGTATGAACTCATCAAATGGTAACTGATAGTTTAACGAAGTTGGTTTTTAAAGACAAAAAAACAAATTTTGTGCCGATAATATGGGTTTATGTTGAATTTATATTTGTATCTTAAGTCTTAATTAATTTTATTATTCAAAATAAGCAGCAAGTGAGGATGTTGTAAAATACTATCTCAAAAAACACTTTATTATTTACTTGATTTGTTAAATTTCTTTTCTTTTATTTCTTTGAATAAAACTCTCATTCTCATTTAGTTTTTCATACTGATTAGATGTATTTTATTTCAATAAAAACTCTGAGGCAAAGCCGAGGTTGATAATTATTACGTAGCTTTATTATTGGCGCGCCAACTTTCAATGGTAGATAATGTAGTGGCAAACCAGGCAAATCAAGAGAATTACAAAATTCAGTGTGATAATTGACGACATCATCTTGATTCATAACTGTGTCGATCGACTTGTGAAACATTGAATTGGTATTTTATTCAAAATGTTTGCATTGATATCATTTACGTCTTTATTTTTGCCAGCCAAAAGGGCTCATTCACTCAACCAATCATGATTATTGAATTTTTGTGCAGTGTTTGGGAATACACTATCAATCAATTCTTGTTTTGACAAAAATTGGTTGGTAATGTTATTAAGTTTGTTGAATTATCAACTTGTAATTTGCCATTTCCAATATCCATTAACTGTTTCGATAATTTAGCTGCTGTTTGTGATCATATTTTAATTTAACGCGAACATTTTTAGTTAGGGTTAGTTTTTTTACATGCTTCCACAAATAGGATGATTTCAAACATGCGTTTAATTCATCAATAACAGGCAATGTTTGGCGAAAATCACCTGCTAACCATATCAATGCACTACCGAAAATCTGCCAATTCTCACGTAAATCTTGCAACGTTCCATCTAACGCCTCCAAAGACTTTGTGAGCTATCGTAAATTCATCCAAAATTTCTGCAAAAGTTTTGCCATGCCTGCTTTCTTAGAAATTTTACATGTAGGTGTTTCAGTAGAATGCATGTTCAATGGCACTTTAAGTGCAGAAAGTACAATTCAGTCACCTTCCAATAAAGTCGCTGTAATTCTAGAAGAAGCGAGTGCCAATCCAATTTGGGTTCCTGATCGTATGGTCGCTAGAAGAAGTGAAATCAAAAATGTTTTTCCAGTTCCACCAGGTGCATCTAAAAAAAAAAAAAACAACATTGCACCCCTTTACGAATAGCATGCACGATTGTATCATATGCACTTTTCTGTTAAATATTGAATTTTGGAACATTTGGCCGCACAAATGCCTCCAATTCGACACAATCATAACCTAACCTAACGACTCACCGTTAAGAAGATAACAATATTTTTTTTTATTATTTGTATTCAAAAAACCTATGTTTTCGAAATTTGACCATTTTTGAAGTCGGAATATCTTGCAACTGATGTGTTATATGTAAGAAAAAGTCATAATATTTCTTCTAGAGAATATTAAAATCTAACAAATAGGCTCAAAATATTTTCCGTCAAGTTCTTCATTCAAGAGTAAATGGCTAAAAACCGGTATTTTTGAGTTCTTGTGATTTCTTGGAATAATGATATAACAGAAATTATGGCTGCTAGAAAAAAAATGTTAATGCAAGCTTATTTAAGGTTACATTATGTATACATTTTGCATAGATAATTGTTCGATAAAACGTGCTGTTTAAAAGATATATGCAAAAAACCTATTTCTTCGACGTTTGACGCTATTTAAGTACCAATATCTTTCGACTTATGACTTGCATGGAAAAAGGTGTCAACACTATTTTCTAGAGAATATTATGGTCTACAAATTGAGTCTTGACAATTGAAATTTTCGACAATTTCCTAATTTAAGAGTAAAAAGCGAAAAACTGGAAATTTAGAATTTTTGTCAAACTTTTAAAATTATTATATCTTTAAAACGGTTGTTTTAAAGAAAAAAAATAATAGCTTTTTCCTGTAGGGGGTTACATAATGCACAAACCTTGCATTCAGATGTTTTCAAAAATATGAACTGTTTAGGAGTTATACGTGAAAAACATTTTCGACATTTAACGTTTTTTGAAATGTCGATATCTTCTTAACGGTGAGTCGTAAGAAAAAAAATTATCAGAACTTTTTTTCTTCAGGATCAAAAAATCTACAAGTTTTGCATGAAATACTTTTCGATAGCATCTACTGTTTCGGAGGTATATGCGAAAACCTAATATTTTCGACATTAAACCTCGAATGGCGGCGTTAGCGGCAAAAGTGCGAGGTGGCAAAATGAAAATTCTTGCAATAAACAAAATATACATAGGTATGTATACCTATCACAGAATAATACATAATAATGAGGAACTTAATTTCAATGTACATATAAATCACACAGCACCATATCACAAAATTTCACTTGACGACGAATAACTGCTGTTGCTTTCGTCATTTAACTGCCTCCTCATGCCACATCTTAGGTTCGATCACCTGTTGACACATCCGCTCCATTTTTCGGAGTCAACTTTTGAAATTGACGTTTGAAGGAGAGATTTTACTTCCACCATTTTGAAGGACTTATTCTCAGCTGCCGCATACCCCTTCACTTGAGCCCAAACCAATTCTATTGGGTTGAGCTCGCAGTGGTAAGGTCATGGAACTAGTAGACATGGACCGCTAGCCGGTCGGCATTCCCATACAAAAGTTGCCTTATTTAGAAGATATAAGATCTCCTGATTGTTTCATAATAGAGAAACGTCTAAATGAATTGATGAATATTACAGTTTTTCAAAAAAACGCGCCTATTATCTTATCGCTTGGTGGTGTGGAAAAAGATGAGATCAATTTATTTCAGTTAACATATAAAAACTCTAAACTAGAAAATCTTGAGATTTTCCAAATTTTCACATTTAAGATTTTGAAATGCGTAATTTCATATACGAGATATAATTATTTGTGTTTTTAGATTATGGGATTTGCATTTTAAGAATTCAATTAATGATTTTTTGTAAAATGAATTTCTTTGTTTTAAACTTAATAACAAAGCATAGATGGCAGCTCTTTAAACTTTTTGCATTTTTATAGTATGCAGAACGGAAACCCTTGACAATTATTTCTTTCATACAACTAAATTTGATTTCTTTGCAGTTAGAGTGAGATACAAACGTCCTATCTTCCCTGTACTGCACATATGCATTATAGACAGAGAATATAGTCCTGCCATTTGGGTGAAAAAAAGTGGTTTGCCTGGAAAGTTTTGGAGTAGTTTTGAAAACTTTTCATTTTTATAGATTATGGGGTGCTCTTTCCGAATTTTCATTTTGCCACCTCGCACTTTTGCCGCTAACGCCGCCATTCGAGGTTTAATGTCGAAAATATTAGGTTTTCGCATATAACTCCGAAACAGTAAATGCTATCGAAAAGCATTTCATGCAAAACTTGTAGATTTTGTGATCCTGAAGAAAAAAAGTTCTGACAAATTTTTTCTTACGACTCACCGTTAAGAAGATATCGACATTTCAAAAAACGTTAAATGGCGAAAATGTTTTTCACGTATAACTCCTAAACAGTTCATATTTTTGAAAACATCTGAATGGAAGGTTTCTACATTATGTAACCCCCTACAGGAAAAAGCTATTATTTTTTTCTTTAAAACAACCATTTTAAAGATATAATAATTTTAAAAGTTTGACAAAAATTCTAAATTTCCAGTTTTTCGCTTTCTACTCTTAAATTAGGAAATTGTCGAAAAAAAACTTAGACTCAATTTGTAGACCATAATATTCTCTAGAAAATAGTGTTGACACTTTTTTCCATGCAAGTCATAAGTCGAGAGATATTGGTACTTAAATAGCGTCAAACGTCGAAGAAATAGGTTTTTTGCATATATTTTTAAACAGCACGTTTTATCGAAAAATTATCTATGTAAAATTTATACATAATGTAACCTTAAATAAGCTTGCATTAACATTTTTTTCTAGCAGCCATAATTTCTATTATATCATTATTTCAAGAAATCACAAAAACTCAAAAATACCGGTTTTTAGCCATTTACTCTTAAATGACGAACTTGACGGAAAATATTTTTAACCTATTTGCTAGATTTTAATATTCTCTAGAAGAAATATTATGACTTTTTTTTACATATAACACATCAGTTGCAAGATATTGCGACTTCAAAAATGGTCAAATTTCGAAAACATAGGTTTCTCGAATACAAATAATAAAAAAAATATATTGTTTTGCCTGGAAAGTTTTGAAGCAATTTGTGATGTTAAAAATGAATTTCAACATATCTTGACTTATAAGTCCTCCTCTTAGAAAACAATGGAAGCCACACCTGTAGAAGTCAAGTTGACACAATACTGCAACAAGGAATAAACCAATGTACTGTGGGCCGTCAGCTCGGTCTAAGCCAATCTTGCATATCAAAGATCTACGGAAGGTTTAGACAAACTCGTAGGTTAGTGTAATGCCGGATTTACACGAATGACATAAGTGTCATAAAATCTGTCATTATAATGACAAAATAATGACAAAATCAATTAATTTATAACATGCATTTACACGAAGACAGAATAATGACTGTTTTAGATAATGACAATTTTGTCATAAAAGAATGAGCAAGCTCATTCTTTCTTTCCTCTTGTCATAATTTTGAAAATGGTGTCATTATGCGTTTACACGATGTCATTTTTATGACAATTTTTATGACTAGTTTGGCATGTCATTATTTTTATAACAAAAATTATGACAAATATGAAAATCATTTACACGAAAATGACAAGAAAATGACAGAAATAATGACATTTTGTTATTCGTGTAAATCTGGTGTAAATTCGGCTTACAAGCCGAACTATTTAAAGAGCGGGAGATGAATTGGCTAGGAGCATACACCAGCTCATCTGCAAAATTTGGTCGGAGTAAAGTATGCCCGATGAATGGAACCTCGGTATAGTGTGCCCCATCCATAAAAAGGGAGATGTTCTGAAATGTACCAACTACAGAGGAATGAGTCTCCTAAACGTCGCTTATAAAATCTTGTCGGCTATCCTGTGTGACCGCTTAAAACCTTTCGTCAACGATCTGATCGGCCCCTATCAGTGCGGTTTTAGGCCAGACAAGTCAACCGTCGATCAAATGTTCACACTCCGACAGATTTTTAAAAAATCCCGGGAATTCCAGATCGATACACACCGCCTTTTTATCGATTTTAAAGTCGCGTATGAAAAAGGACGAATTATACAGAGCCATGTCGAGTCTCGGCATCCCTGCCAAACTCGTCCGCCTGTGCAGGATGACGATGGAAAAATCTCGCTGCTCCGTCAAAATTGGTAAGAACACCACCGACTCCTTTGATGTTGAGAAAGGATTGAGGCAAGGCGACGTGTTATCATGCAACCTATTCAACATCGTTCTTGAAGCCATTGTACGCAACGCACATGTCAACACCAGCGGTAAAATCTATCAAAAGTCCGTTCAATTGCTTGCATATGCGGATGACATAGACATTGTCGGCAGAACGAAGCGAGCTGTGGCAGGGGCATTTGCGAGCATTGAATCGGAGGCGGCTAAAATGGGATTGGCGGTTAATGAGGACAAGACGAAGTATATGCTGACATCGAGAGAGGAATCTCAACATCGTCGAATCGGGCAAAATATCACGATGGACAGATATAACTTCGAAGTTGTCAAGGAATTTGTCTACCTGGGCTCCACTATTACATCGCAGAATGACATCAGTGCAGAAATCAAGCGAAGAATTACTCTTGCCAACCGCTGTTTCTTCGGTCTAAGAAGGCATTTAAGTAGTAAGGCCCTCTCTCAGAGAACCAAGGAGACTTTACACAAGACCCTAATCATCCAGGTCCTGCTTTATGGGTCAGAAGCATGGATACTGAAAGATTCGGATAAAAATCTGCTAGGGTGCTTTGAGAGGAAGTTTCTTCGTGTGATTTTCGGTCCGGTGTGTATCGAAGGAGTATGGAGGAGAAGATTCAACGACGAGCTATACGGGCTATACAGCGACGTTGACCTGGTCAAAAAGCTGAAAATACAGCGGCTGAGATGGCTGGGGCACGTGGAGCGTATGGACAGCAACGCACCTGCCCGACGAGTCTTCGAATCCAACCCCGATGGGGTACGCAGCAGAGGAAGAACCCGTAACAGGTGGCGCAATCAAGTAAATGACGACATCAAAGCACTTGGTGTGCGCAACTGGAAGCGGCTAGCTAGGGACAGAGCTGGCTGGAGGGGCTTGTTAGTTGAGGCCGAAGCCATTCCTGGGCTGTGAGCGCCATCAACAGTAAAGTAAGTAAGTAAATCCGGCAAAAAGGCCAGGATCTGTGTTCCACCGGATGTTATGATTGATTCATCGTGATGGCGTTTCTCTGAAATCGTGCTTTGAATAGCGTTGACATCCAACAATAGCAGAGACAGGCACGATAAAGACTCATAGGTTAATGCACAGTTAGAAGACGACTTTAGGAAGCAGACCTTATCCCAAAATGTATCGCCACGGTACCAAAATTAACTTCAACTCATCCACAAGTTCGAGTACGATTTTCACTATGCACTATACAATTGGGAAGTTGAGCAATGTAGGCGATTAAGGTTATCGGATGAGTGCAGAATGTGTCTGGATGGAAGCCAAAGCATAGAGGCAGAGTAAACAGGTGTACTGTCTTCAATGGAAACAAACTCTGCACTCATCCGAGAACGTAAATCGCCTACTTTCCTCAACTTTTCAATTGTAGTGCATAGTGAAAATCGTACTCGAATTTGTAGATGAGTTGTAGTTAATTTTGGTAGCGTGGAGGGCCATTTTGGGATAAGGTTTGCTTCCTTAAGTCGTCTTCTAACTGTCCCTTAACTTATGAGTCTTTATCGTACCTGTTTCTGCTATTGTTGGACGTCAACGCTATTCAAAGCACGATTTCGGAGAAACGCCATCACGATGAATCAGTCATAACATCCGGTGGAACACAGATCCTGATGGCCTTTACACTAACCTACGAGTTTGTCTAAACCTTCCGTAAATCTTTGATGCAAGATTGGCTTACACCGAACCGAGCTAACGGGACCCAGTATTCTTATTCCTTGTTGCAGTAGTGTGAAAACTTGACTAACTTCTACAGGTGTGTTTTCCATTATTTTCTTATTTTATTTTAAGTCAAGATATGTTAAAATTCTATAGGCGAATTTATTGTGTATCAATGTTTTAAACTCTTGCCTAATTTATACAAATTTGATTATTGGTAGGGCCCATTGTTTATTAAGCGATTAGTTTATAAATTACTTCTCCATTTTGTTTTCATTAAATCAGTTAAGATGTATCATTCACAGGTATGGTTTCAAAATAGTAGAGCCAAGTGGCGGAAGCAAGCCCGTTTTCAATTGTTGCAGGGTACATGGAAAATGCATTGCCTTAGCCTGGGTTCACAACCAGTTATCGTTGGAGGTACTTTAATTTAAATTTTCCTGTAAAAATGAACACAATAATATTAAAGCTTTTACCCCTTAGATGGTCGTGGTACCAATAACAATTCTATCGAATCAACAAGTGCCAGCCAACAACTAATACCAGGAAACCTACACTGCCGGTCATAAGGTTAGAAGCAGTAAATTTTGAGAATTGAATTTGCAATATCTCGTGTTAAACGCCAAAGAGATCGAAATTTTGTATGACACAAGAGAGACTGTTTAATGTGCCATAGCAAAACTTATGCTTGCACTTCAAGAACAAAAATTAACGGCATCCAAGAGAATAAATGCTAGCTGAGTCACTTTTTTTAAGTAATTTTATTGGGTCATAAGGTTAGAAGCACATACAAAATTGATTGAAAACGATGGTTTAAATTAAAAAAAAAAAAAATTTTTTCGACAAATTTATTTACTTAATTGTGTGAGCTGCCACCAGCTTAAAACAAAAAATCCAAATTTCGATGTTAAAGCGAGTTATACAGTGATTTCAGATAGTCAAGTGAAATTCGCAGCGCATAGCTTCGATTTTTTGTATACTTTTCATGTGAGCCATCCCAATAAATTTTCTTTTATTTTGAAGTCCCATGAATAGGAAACCAAGGCAGCAATGGAAAATTTTTCCTTAAATAATGATTTAAACACTCGAGCTGCATGAAAAGGAGCATTATTTTGTTGAAAACCAATGCGGTTTGTCCGAAAAGATCATTGGTTCGCGGAACAAATGCTTCTGGCAATGTTTTGTAGTACCAAAATGACTGGAAATTAGGCATCTTAGTACCTTGAACTACCAAGTTAATTGTTCATAGGATATTACGGCCCAGATCATTACGACTCCTTCCCTGTTGTGATGAAGGTTCAGAAATAACTAATTTTTCCCCAAAAGGATTGCTATTGTAATTTTTCCACGATATGATAAAAGAGGAACGATTTCTGAACCGACAGTGTATCTACATAGTTCAGAAAAATCAAACCTACATTCACAACCATAGCCAAATATTTCCACAGGGCTAACATTATAAATTTTATTATTTAGCTGTATAGATTTATAAAAACAAAATATTTTATTTTTTTAAGTTTAAATAAAATCAAAATAAATATTAAAAGTAATAAATTAAAACGAAAGTTTATTTTCCAAACATACGCTTTTATTTTACTAACAAATATATTTCAGTTTGATGAGCTAGCCCCTCCCCTTTCCAGTTTTATTCATCTTTCTTACCATTGCAGTGTCAATTTTTGTCAAAAGTTTTCACTGCCAACAAAACTCAGTTCCAAATCATCATCATTATCATCACCATCATCATACATTATAATAAAATGTTCGCAAACAAAATTCTTGTTCGTTATAGGCTCATAAACTACTCGAAAGACTTCGCTGACATTTTTACAGTTTGTTGTTACTAGCGGTTGGAAAGTTTGTAAACTGCAACTGAAAATTTAAGTAATCTTGCGTTTCGCTTATACTGCCGATGAATTTTTTCTGAAATTTCTAAATCAAATCAACGATCATTGAAATTATAAAAATTTAAATACTAAATCAAAAGTTGTCCAATTCAAATGAAAATTTATTAAAATTTATTGTTTGTAATGTCAAGTTTGTGAGAACCTGAGAACATCGTTTGAATTATCATGTATGTATATAGGAAAACAACATGCAATACGAATTTGGTGGTTGCAACCGAAAGAAAAGCTTTTGTAGATTATGTTTGTATATGAACATATTTATGTGTGTTACATACAAACCACTCTCATTTCAAAACTACGTGCTTCATTGGGATGATTGAAACTGCTTTGAGTTCTAATTTATATCTCCTAACTAGTTCCAGAAAGCATTTTTAATTCAAAAAATTATCTCAAAAATTTCCATATAAAAAAACGTTCCAACATTTTTTTTTTTTTGAAAATTAAAAATGTTGAAAATATTTTTTACATGGGAATATATTTTAAAAATTCTTTAAATTAAAAATGGTTGTAAGTAACACATAAATAGGAACTCAGATCCATTTCAATAATCTAAATGAACTAAGTAATTTTCGAATGACGGTGGTTTGCATATATCACTTACACGAATTTTGTATGATATTCTCTCGAAATTATTGAAAGTGATTCACACAAACCACTGTTATTTCAAAACTTCGTACTTCATTGGTATTGTTCGAACGGTTCTGAGTTTTGGGTTGTGTAATGATCCAGACCATGATTAACCAATATGGTTCTTACCAATCAGACACCCAGCGAGTTTTTTAGATTTTTAGAAAATTAATTGGCAGAAAATCAAACGAAATAAATAAATTATTCTCTCAAGAAAAAGGTGAGATTCAATACAATTTTGAGGAAGTTAATCTTAAATGTGTATAATTTACGTATATTAAGCACATTAGTGTTTATATGAGTGCTTCCTACATCTAATATATTAATATTAATGTGCATATAAACTATGTTCATGGTTTCTCATCATCGTTTCCTTCCCATTTTTTACTGCTCGATAGATATTCCAATTGATTCAAGACAATCAGAGGCACATGGTCTTCCAACAAACTTTTTCCTCTAAATAATGAAAAGTAGTGCTGCACTCCAATTCGATTTCTTGTTTTGCACTAACAAAAATGTCATCATTAAAACAACGCTACAAACAAAATGTAAAAAAATCAGCTTAAATTAGCTTCCACCGAATAAGACATTTCTGTAGCGCTTGCCATTCTTCTCACTCGGTGAAACATGTTAGTCAGGGACTTGATGCTGGGCAATATTATTTGGAGCTATTGCTGCATTCGAATTTGCAATTAGGTATGTCTACAAATTTCTCTTTAACTTCGTCCGACTTCATTTGGCCGCCGAAAGCTTATCACTTGTTGAAATTAGAAATATATAGAAAAGCTTTTGGCTTATTTTCCGCAATCATTTATAACATTGATGCTTTGCTTTAAAGTGCGCACTTCTGAATTTGTTTTTCGATTCCAAGGCCAAAACATCTGCAAATCTGTCAACGTCAAAAGTTACATCTGTTTCCCGCTTTGAACCAATCGGCGCTAGTGTACCGATTTGTTTTTTTTATAAATAAAACCATCGTGAAGTTGGCTCCTAGCGGTCCATACCTACTAGGTCCATGGGTAAGGTGGTAGTCGAAGAACTTGATGTCCTGCAGCTTGGGCCAACTCGTCTATGGCGTAGGTTTCATATTGTCTTTCATAACGCTTAACTATACCCTCACAGCTTGGCTTTTACCATGCCCTCTTCAAAGCTTATATCATTTAATCTTAGCCACTTTTTGATATCGTCTTTTTTGGTACAAGTAGACGGGGCCTTGTTCTCCTTCCTGGAATGATAAGGGGCGTTATCTAAAACAACAACGGAATTGGGCTCGAGAAGCGTTAATATTTTTGAAAACCATTTTTCATACACCTCGGCATTAATGTCTTCGTGGTAATCGCTACTGTTCCCAGAAACAAAGCACAAAAGACCGTCGGCTACGAAACCTGTTGAACTGCCTATATGCGTTATTATAAGTCTTTTCCCCTTTCCCGATGGGGAACGCAAACCTATAGAAAGTCCTTCATTGAAAGCTTAGCGTAGTGTTAGTACGGCTGGGTCTGTCCAAATTTTTTCTCGAGTGTGTCCCTCGTTTAGCCAAGTTTCATCCGTGAAATAAATCTTTTTGTTTTGCTCTCTCAGGTTTCTTATCTCCCGCAAGTATTTTCTTCTCCATGTTATGATGTCTTCTCGTTCAATCAGGACGCTTTTCCATTGACGTTTGGTGAAGTTGAAACCTAGATCTTTCAATAAGATGTTATGAAGGGTTGATCGACTTATTTGTGTGATGTTTGGATTAATTTTGATCTCACACAAAATCTTGTCCAACGTAGGAAGCTCGTTATTCGAGAAAAACCCGTGGACTACTTACCTTATAGCGCATTTGTCAAAATTATCTACTTTTTAACGGCCCAGAATTCTGTTTTTTTTTTTTGGTGGCGAGTTATGGGCTTTTGTCTTATTTTCCTTCAGGAGATTATAAACGGTTCGTTCTGAAACCGAAAAAATATTGCACACTTGTCTAACAGCTTCTGTCTTGTTCTTTAAATGGGCATAGAATTTATTTGTTGCCTTAACTATTTCTTTTTTTTTCTGACGCTTAAATCCTTTACAATTGAACAACTTGAAGCCATTTTAATTATGTAACTTACAATAATATTTACATTTTATATGGCAACATATATGTATGTGCATAGGTTCAAAAGTAAAATCAAAAACACAGTTTATCTTACACAGCGACAGCACTAATAAATAAGTTTGAGCCAGTGATGGAAATCAACTTTTTTCGATTGTACTGAACGCTGAAAAAGTCGAAATAGTACTTGGCTCTTTTAAATTGATTAAGTAAATAAACACACAAATTGAAAAACAAAATATATTTATTAACAAGAACAAAAAACAGAAACAATTAAAAACAAAATTTCACGCGCACACAGAAATGGTTGCGAGTTGTTAGTCACTAGGCCCTGGTTCTTCACGAGCCGTTGCGCCACTCAATTTATTTATTTATTTTAATAGGAATAAAGGAACTTCTTTTTTTATATTTAGGCCCATTTTTTCAGTGTTGAGTTAAACCCTATTCTGCCGTCGTGAGGCTCAGAGGTCACAATTTTTTGTGAGTTTTTGTTTTGTATAAGGCTGTCACAATTTCGTGTTCTGTGGAAGCCCTCATAAGAAACCTCACAAGAACACCGTGAGTTTTGATCTGCCAAGGAGAAGAGATCATAATTTATAAGTTTTTATGAGGCGAGTTCACCAGGAGTTATGGGGTTATTGTGACTTGTGAGGGATTAGTGAGGTTGCCGGTATAAAGCTGTTAGTTAACTCTGGAAAGATATCTATCAGCAGTTACGTCAAGAAGCAGTTTTTTAATTGAGGAAGAATGTCGAATGTCTTAAGGCTAAACTACATGGACCTACTTTTTGCCAAAAGTACAAAAGTGAGAATATAAAATGTTCGCTGAAAAAACCTGCTTGCATAAAAACATACGAAAATTGTTCACACATATAAATAAAGCTACCATACACAATTTTTAATTTTTTTTTCAAGCTGGTGTCTTCACCATAGATATTTATTTCTCACTTTTGTACTTTTTGTCAAAAGTAGGTCTATGTACTTAAGCCTTTAATAAGCACGGAAGACAAAATATCAAGAAAATTTGTTGAATTAATCCTGATTTAACTTACCAAATTTGGTGAGTTAACTCATGTTTAACTTTAACCCTGCACTGAAAAACTAGCCCTCTTAGAGATTGTGACTAGACTACGCTTAAAATGATATACACAGCACGAGCAATTATGTAGGATGGAAGGGATTTGAAAGAAGATACCGATGCACATTGCTGTTGAATATCTGAAGATCATAATGGGAGTTGAGAATCGGACTGGGTAGAGCATTCCACATTCGTGTTGCGACTAAAGAAAGAATCTCTGTACTTAACAGTATGTACGAAGTTGGCTCAAGGGAGCGCATGTATTACGGTTGAATTGAGAAAAAAAACTGTATAATTTCTTGCATTTCAGAATTTAATTTGTACAATTCGACTGGGCTATTTATTCTACACGGTTTTTGATTCCCCATTGGACAATACTGTCGAGATCAGAATTTAATGAGCTTATCTTACGCTGCCGTTGAAGTTCCACATTCGGTGGTTTGAGTGGTTTGAGCATTTAATTTTTGCGTTTCACAACCAGAAATCAACACGATCATAAGTAAACGCACTACATTAATACTTTACATCAATAAAAATTATGTGCCGCACGCGCTCGAAAATCCACTGAAATAAACCCTTTTTTCTTATTTCAACTAGCCAAATACTTTAATAAGGCTTTAAATTTTCGTCCAAACTATCAAGAAAAAAACAAATCTATGATACAAAAAAAGCGAACGGTAACAATTGTGTCTTCAAGTATCCTTAAAATCGTAGAAAAAGCTTCCATCCTGAAAGCTCTCTTATAAAATCCAAAGAAAAGTATGCATTTTTTTTTCTTTTGGAGAAGGAAAGCTCTCCCATAAGGCCTGTACTGCACATATTCATTGGACAGAGTATAATAACTTTAAAACGTCATAGGCGAGCACATCCAAATCATCCTAGTTTCAAGCCTTTATATACCCCCACTCCTTATACCACCACTACGACCTCTAGCTTACAGGACTCTGGCGGCCGATCCTGGCAGCTGGTGTAGAGGGTGTCCTGTTTATCAATAGCTCGGCATGCTTGCATTTGCCAAGGCTCTGGTCGTCAGATGGGTGGGTTCTTGCTATTGTAGCTCAGAACTGTCGTTACGTTTATTGATTCATGCTGAATGTTTTATAACAAAATAAAATTAAAGAGGTTCCAAGAAAAAAAAATCTTGGAGACCAAAATTCGTCCCATGGGTAAATGAGATAAAGACTGTTAATTGCAATTGCATTTCGAAATTCAAAAAAATAAAATAGGAAGAAAATTAATAAAATAAAATAGGAAGATAAAAACATTGTTAGCACTAAACAAAATTAAAAGTGGAAACCCTGGAGAGAGAGAGAGAGAGAGAGAAGAGGACACGATCTAGATTGTCCTTGAGGCAAATCCCACACATGCATCACTAACGTAAGGCGTCCTTGGTTACAGCGACCTCATTGCGTCTATTGCAATAACCCCCTATTTTAAAGTCCGGTGGTAAAACTACTTCCTTACCATCTCCACTTTACTCTTCCTCATCATCTAATATTCCAGGTCCAGTCAATATCCACGCCCACCTTTTAAAATAGCGATTTAGAACCTCATTCTAAAACCCTTATTCGGACCTGAAATAATTCTTGAGCCAACTTCCCATCGTTAGAAACTCGCCATTAAATTATAACACATTAATTTCAAAATTTTTATAATTTTACAAAATAAACTTTTTATTCTATTTAAGCCCGTATCATACTACATTTTTTTTCTCATTTTTAATTCATTAAATCATGACTTATTTTCAGCAAAGAGGAAAAGAGAAAATAGTATTTTTTATGAAAACAACGACATTATGTGTTGACAATTACAATGTCCACAAAAGTAAATATACACCAAAAACTAGTGTTATCATTAGTCCAGTGTATACTTTTTTTGTAGCCACAGCTTAGTTTGAAATAATTTTTAATTTTCAATTTCTGAAAAGTCAATCTGAAATATGTTAATTTTTAATTCATTTTTTGTGACTTTTTACTTTAATGTGTTTATTGTGTACGCGCTTACTCATATGGGTATTTTCAATTATAAATTGTTTGAACTATTCTTGTTTAATTTGTAAAGCCTTAAAAATGAGAAAAAAATGTAGTATCATACGGGCTTTAACAAACAAAAAATCAATAACACTTTCAATATCTAACACCTTTCAGTACCTAATTAGGAGTTCCTATAACACACTTGAGTTTGTAAGATAAAATCCAAAATAGAGCTTTGAAATAGAAAGGTGACATGTATATGATTGAAACATTTACATCCTTTGATCATGCGAATAGACAGTTTTCATTGCTCCCTTACAAAATTACAACGAATGTGAAAGTACCTACCTTATTTGATTCCAATGTTTCAAAGGAGGTTGATAAAAAGTGTGTACAAGTATAATTGTCCTTACTATAAAATATTTCCAGTGTAATTGTCCTCACTTTAAAATATTTCCAGTGCCACCAATCAACTCCCATGAAAACTTGCTAAAGCTCCGTTATTTGATCCAGTAAACTCCTATTAACTGTGGACCAATTGATTGAGATTCGCTTAAATATATATTTTAAACTTCTCCTATTTTATCACTGGATAAATGTAACCTCTTGAAAACCTGGGTCAGCTCTGGGTCAAGTTCAACGAAACTATTATGGCCTTTCGAATGGTACTCCGGAAGAGCGACTCGATACGTGTATTCCTTGTGTTTCAATTCTGAAATCGACACATCACAGAATAAATCTGAAATGTTCGGTACGACCATTTTTATATGGGCACCGAAAACCATACAATGAATTCAGGCGCGAACACAGGAAAAAATTTCGGGGTGGGGGGGTTTAAACTGAAAACTCAAAAATTAAGAGTGACATTGTATGGCGAGGAAGTAAAATTCATACATTTCGGGGAGGCGGGGGTTGAACCCCCAACCCCGCCCCCCCTGCGTTCGCGCCTGAATGAATTGCAGTTTTTATTTTCATTTAAAATCGTAAATGTTCTTTTCTCTTTGTTATCGTTCCATTTCGAGTTTTCCGAATGTAAAGTACCTGTTTTGTTCTCTTTCCTTTTCAATGTATGTATTTTCAAATTACCTTACGAATAAAATCATTTGGAACAGAAACGGCCAGCGAAGGCGCGGCCGGCGTTGTGTCCATTGCAAAAATATTTTGTATTTTCTCATTCTGAAAGGGGCTGGTAATAGCGATCAGGAAAACGAATCAGGAAAAACTTTCAAATGGATTTTTTGCACCATTTTCATTCGATTGGAAAAACAAATATGCTACACGAATCCATGACAAAAAAGTTGTAGAATTTTTTGATCAAATAAAATTTTCAATTAAACAATTATTGTCTTTTTATAAAAATGTAGGTATTTCCTTATTTTCCCGACGCAAATTCATTTTTCGTGCCAGTTGATCGTAATTTCTCACACAATGGAACAACAAATTCCAATGATTTGAGTTCCAATTTCACTCATTCCATTGACAGAATTGCGGACGAAAAAGTTTTTCGTGTGCATTTCAATCAAGAAAACTTGGTGGTAGGATGGCCAACTGACATATTTTTTCCAGTTCGCTATAAACGACCATCAGGAAAAAAATTCAATTTCCTACTGTGTCAACTTTTCCTGATGCGTTTTCCTTAGGCGCCAGTTATAGCTTTCATTGAAATCGATTATTGAAACACAAATCAGTGAAATGGTGGAATATTTTCTGAAAAGTCGGTTGTAGCTATCATGAAATTTTCTTTCATTGAAAATTCCATTCCCCATACAAAAAACAACTTTGAGGTTAGGCGCCAGTTATAGCTTTAATTGAAAACCATCATTGAAAATTTCGTCTTTCAATTTTGATGCACTTAAACAAATAAAACTGATGGCGTTTTGGTACCAAAACGAAGGTTGTTAGTTATATATTTTTTTTAGTCAAAAAAATGTTTAGTTTGCTTTAACACTTTCTAATAAAATCAATTTTAGTTTTTCAATGATAAAAATCGTTTTCAATGAACAGCTGATATTTTGTTCCCAAAAATGGAACACATTCGTTCCACTGAAATGCGTTGCTTTCCCTTCCTGTTCTCGTCTGTCAGTTTTTCGTTCATTGATCGACTTTAACCTCGATGTTGTTTTTTGTATGGGGAATGGAATTTTCAATGAAAGAAAATTTCATGACGGCTATAACCGACTTGTCAGAAAATATTCCACTGTTTCACTGATTTGTGTTTTAATGATGGTTTTCAATGAAAGCTATAACTGGAGCCTTAAAGTCGATCGATGAACGAAAAACTGACAGACGAGAACAGGAAGAGAAAGGAACGCATTTCATTGGAACGAATGTGTTCCACTTTTGGGAACAAATTATCAGCTGTTCATTGAAAATGATTTTCATCATTGAAAAAACAAAAAATGATTTTATATTATTTATATTATTTGATACAAACATTTTTTTTGCAGTCCATAGAGCGAAAGAAAACATAAAACTATTAAAGAACTAATAAATAAAATATATTAGAAAAGTTATAACATGGAAAAATCGAATTTCATACAAAATTCCCTGATTCACTGTGTACCACTTTCAATTGATCCACTGTGTAGCATGTTGTCTTTTTAAAAAAGCATGTTAATATTTTATAAACTATTTCAACAAAGTAAACAAATCAATAAAAAATATTAAGTCTATGCAGCCAGAAGTACAAATATTTAACCCAAATGAAGTTACAACACACTTTTTTAATCAAATCGAAAACAAGATAGAAAAAAATTTACTTTCCGAGTGCAAACACAAACACAAGAGGAAACCCAATTTCAAAAACAGGATCGTGCAGACTGTGAGTGAGATGTGAGAGGAAGTAAAAATGTGTTCTTTTCTCCTTTTCAGATTCATTTTAAAATAAAAGTGATCCACTGGCGACACCTTTACCCTATAACTAACAACCATCATTTTGGTACCAAAACGCCATCAGTTATTTGTTTAAGTGCATCAAAATTGAAAGACGAAATTTTCAATTATGGTTTTCAATGAAAGCTATAACTGAAGCCTTATCTAGCCGTGTGTTAAGTGCGGGTCCCTTCATCATACATCTATTCAAAGATATGATAGACATGAAGCATTATATAGCCATTTAAATTATCTATCCTGTAAGAGAAATGCACGATTAAAATGCAAATTGTCGAATGCAATGAAAAATTAATTTACAACAAATCCTTGAAACTAACTTTAACTGCATACATACATACATTGTTCATAGTGTGCTCGGAACAAATCCCTCTTATACCAAAAACCGATTACCAAAAACTTTTCCCATTATAAACGATCGACGACGGGGTGTTTCACCCAAGAACTCGCTTATAACTACACATTTACACTAATTAGATCAGATCGAGAGAAAACAAGCATTTGACGAGCTTTGTTCCCTGTCAGCAGTTTTTTTTTTCACCACTCGTGGTGCTGTAAAGGTATCACATTATGTACACGGAAAATATCGACACACGACACGACAAGAGCAATGAAAAATTATTGAAGAGCGATTAGTTCAGTAGTCTATTGAAAGCACGTGCCGTGGATAGTCGAGCTGATAAATCTTTAGCTAAAGATTATAAACGTTAATGTCGTGACTGAGTAGACGACGCGACGGACTTGACCTTTCTATTTGTGTTTAGTTTTTGTTTTGTTTAATTCAAATAAATGACGGTTATTTTCTATTACGTAAATTAAAATAGTGAAATTGTAAAAGAATTTCCTTTAAAAAGTGTTTCATAAGTTTCGGAATCAAATTATTATATATGTACTTTTTTCGAAACATCCTGACAAACAAATACAAAAACAATGGAATTAAATAGTGTCTCTTCAACAATTCCTGTATGTTTTTATTTCTTCATTTAGTTTTTTTTATTTTATTATGGAAATTAAAATAAGCTTTAAAATTAAATTAGTCAGAATGCGTTAAGGTTAGACCGCACACAACTGCAGCGGAACTACACTTCACGACGCGGCAAAACATTATTTGTATGAAATTGTATGAGCTATATCGCACTAAGCGGCAAGTGAACTTCATAAAATTTTATACAAATTATTTTGAATCGCAGTTCCGCTGCAGTGCAGTTCCGCCTAGTGCGGTCTAACCTTTATGAAGCAAACTTCCTTAATTTTTATATAAATGGTTGGTGCTTGGTCCTAAGAATACCTAAATAGAATAATAGGGGTATTCATGCAACTGCGTTGCGTAAAAACCTGGTAAACCATTTTTTTTTTTATATAAAATTGTATGATTGTATATAAAATTATCTGATTTACCAGGTTTATCTGGGTTTTACACCGTTGCATGAATACCCTAATAACTTAATTGATGTTGCATTCTTTCACGTGATTTCAAGGCCAGTACGTACTTAGTTCATTTTACTCGTGATATATGTACATTCAAATAATTATGTATGGGTACCATTATGTAGAAATGTATTATACCTAATATGGTAAGTTTTTCATACGTAAAAAAAAAAACAATTCGAGAATTTGAAATGGCATTCCTATGATAGAAAAGACAAAAAATGAGTCTCTTAGTTTTGTTCGGTCTGTCATATAATATTAATAAGAATATCTATACAGGGTGTCCCTTAATTCGTCAATAGTATTTTAGGGCATGGTTCTTGGCTGTATTCTAAAAAAAAAATTGTTCTACAGTAAAGGCATATCTCCAATTTTGATATCATTTATGGGGGGTTTAAGAAAAGTCTTACTTTGGTGTACCCCGAACCATGTTAACGGTAATTGCGCTGTTAGTAATAATGATAGAAATTTCGTTAAGGCCTTTTTTAGAAGAAAAACCAGCCTTTGTAACTGCGTTTAAATAAATTTGATATCTTTTCTTAGTCTTAAGATGTTTAGTTTTTAGTCTGTTCCATTTTTCCTCCCCATGATAATTTTTTGACTTTGGGGCCAATTTTCTCCAAAAAATGTGTAATCAAGATAATGTTTCAATAATTTTTTTGAATGTACATATGTAACAATACTTAAAATAAAAGTAAGAAGCAAGTTTGGCGGAAAAACTCCTAGATTTTATGATAACTTGGAAAACCAGCGGCAGGTAAAAGTAAAAAAACGTTTTTTTTTTTTTATTGAAGCTCGAAAAGCTATGAATAAAAATTATTTGTGTGGTTTTAGATAATTTTTAAAGTATGTCCTCAGCGTCCTCGAAGTGAGGCAGTAGCTAGGATCATTAATATCAATATCAGTGAAATACGACAACGGGCTCTAGCATGCATACAAAATCAAAGAGGACTCATTTGAGCACCTGTTATAACTGTTTTAGTTCACACATAAAATAAAAATTTTCGATAACCACACATATCATTTTTTATTCAAAGCTTTTCGAGCTTAAGCCTAGTACGCAGCTCAAGCGAAACGAAAAATGTCTGTGCTCTCCACATCAATAGCGAAAACATAAACGAAAAGGCTACGAAAAATATTTATGGAGAGCTCTATATATATGTCAAAAAAATACAAAAAAAAGCGAAACGCAAAATGTCTGTGCTCTCCACATCAATAGCGAAAACATAAACGAAAAGGCTACGAAAAATATTTATGAAGAGCTCTATCAGATGCTTGTCAAAAAATAAAAAAAAACAAATAAATATTGAATGAAATTTTAAATACTTCATACAAAAAATATTTTTCAATTTCTTTTTGTGTTATGTTAATAGTTTTAAGGAATGGTGTGACCCATTATCTACTTATTTCTTGTTTAAAAAATGAATATTAATCTTATTATAATTTTCGTGCATTTTTTTTTTCTAAAAAAAAACAGAAACCGTCACTTCTTCACCAGCAATAATGTTCCGGTCAATAAATTATGTGCGGAAAAATGTGGAGACTTGACTCTAGTAATCTACTACGATTTTCTACAAACTGCGTACTGCTGAGCAAAACGAGAACAAAATTTTTCGTTTCTGATTTCGTTGTCAATTATTGTATGAGAATTTTCGTTTCGCTTCAGCTGCGTGCTATGCTTAAAGCCTAGTACGCTGCTGATGCGAAACGAAATTTTCCTGCGGTCTCCAAAAATACAACGAAATGCTTACGAAAACACAGCGGAAAAATATTCATGGAGAGTTTAAATAAATTGCAAATAAATAAATAGAAATTTAACGAAAAAATCAAACAAAAAAAGAGTTGTAATGAAAGAAACAACAAATAAAAACACGAACAAACCCAAATGTCATTTTTCCGCACACAACTAATTGTCCGGGCAATTAATTCATTGCGAAAAAGGAGTGGAGACTTGTCAAAACAATCTGGCATAATCATCAATTTCGCTGGTCGAACAGCGTACCACAGAACGAAAAGAACAACGAAATTTTTCGTTTATTATTTCGTCATGTCATTTTTGTATGGGATTTTTCGTTTCGCATCAGCAGCGTACTAGGCTGATATTTTAATGTTCATATAAAAAATATTTTTCAATTTCTTTTTCCGTTCTGTTAATAGTTTTAAAGAATGGTGAGGCTTATTATTACTTATTTCTTGTTTAAAAAATTGAATGTTAAACTAATTATGATTTTCGTCCATTTTATTACTAAAAAAAAAAAAACTATCACTTTTTCATCAGCAATAATGTTCCGGATAATAAATTCTGTGCGTTATAGCCTTTTCACAGCAAACCCAAAACCCGGTTTTCGCGAAATTATCGGTTTTGGCCGAAAACCTAGATCGAAAACACAAGTTTTCCCATACATTTTTGCTAAACCAAATGTTTTGATAAAACACAAGTTTTAAATAAAACCTGTCCAAAACATGTTGGATTTGCAGGATAAACTAAACAAACACACCTTGTGAAACATTCAGCGCTCAATTAAATGTCATATAAATAGCTGCCAGGAAAAAATATTTTTCTGCTGCAACACAAGAGAGCGCGACGCTGTGTCGCGCACCCTAACTACTACGTGAAATTGATCGGTTAAGAAATAAATTAATTATAAAGAACCTGGATTGATTGTATTTCCATTATTAAATTCCAATATTAATATTTTGTCTTTTAATTGCACATAAAACATTTAATTTTTCCCTTTTCTGTGGCACTGAAAATTTTCAAAGCGGCGCGCTTCCTCGAAACCATTGTGTTCAAACAAAAAAAATGAAATGTCAAATGAAAACTTCTAAATTTTCGGTGTGAATGCATTTCAAGTTTTCGTAAACCAATTGCCGAAAACCAGGTTTTGGGTTTGGTGTGAAAAGGCTATTAAAAAGCGGAGACTTGACTCTATTAATCTACTACGATTTTTTATTTTCACTATCGAACTGTGTACTGCTGAGCAAAACGAAAACAGAATTTTTCGGTTATGATTTCGTTGTGTCAATTTTTGTAAGGAAATGTTCGTTTCGCTTCAGCTGCGTACTATGCTTTAAAGTCAAAAAATCAGCATGGGCAGGAAAAATGGAACATTATAAAAACTGAATATCTGAAGACTGAGAAAAGATATCAAATTTATTTAAACGCAGTTACAAAGGCTGGTATTTCTTCTAAAAAAAGGCCTAAACGAAATTTCTATCATTATAACTAAGAGTGCAATTACCGTTAACATGTATCAGGGTACACCAAAATAAGACTTTTCTTAAATTCCCGATTAAAAAATGATATCAAAATTGGAGTCAGGCCTTTACTGTAGAACAATTTTTTTCTTAGAATTAATTAGAATTAAGGGACACCCTGAGCAATAAAAATAACGGTACCTATTATACTGCCATATCGCTGGCTCAATACTTTAATGTAGGTGCGTGAAGCTGGGAACACCACAACGGAATTTTGAAAATCTAATGATGCAGGCATTAGGGGCTTATTTGGGGTTTGTGTGTGGTTCCCAGCTTGACGCACCTCTTTAATGTTCTATGTTAGGTTTTGTGGCTGATTTTGTGTCAAAATATCATGATTTATTAAAAAAAAATATTAAAATATAAAACGTCTATGAAACTTAATTAAATTAAGGACCTACTTTCTTTTTTTTTGTATTAAATATCGATTTAATTAACACTTTTCAATTTTAACATAGAACATTTTCCTAACTTTTTTTGAGTTTTTTGTAAGTTTTTTGTTCTATTTCGGACATAGAACATTATAGCACTGAGGGAGACAAATGGAAAGCAATGGAAAATTGGAGAAAAATGGAATAAAATATGCAGTGAAATTATAAAAACTGGTTACTGCGATTGTTAGACCGTAACAAACTATTATATATGCTTAAAAATTACATAATAAACTACAAAATTCTAGATAAAAGTATATCAATAGAGTTTTTTCCATTTGCCAATACTTTTTAATCATTTTCTTATTAATTTAATTTATTTTATGGTTTTTATGAACGTTTAAGTACTGAGCATAACTAAGAATTTTTTTGTTGGGGCGTTAAGGGAGCCAACCTTGCACTTCATTATGACGGGATGAACTTTGGTACTCAAATAGTCCACATCCTAAATTTACTTTTAAGAAGTGTTGCCACGGTGGCAACATTGGCAGACCGGAGATATAACGGTTGCCTTCTGACCATGTCTTAACACAAAATTTCACATAAATTAGCCTAAAAATCTGAAACCAAACATCGGTTGATATTTTTTTTTTTTTTTTTTTTTATATACGCGCGCAAAAGGGGTTATGGCTACCCTTAAAATGTTTTTAACACAGCACGAGCGATAAGGTAAGTAGGAGAGGATTTAGAAGGAGATACCGATGCACATTGGTTTTGAACGTTTGCACATCGAAATGGGAGGGGAAAGTCGAGTCAGGTAAAGCATTCCACATTCGTGTGGTGCGACTGAAGAAAGAATCTCTGTACATTACAGTACCTCCGAAGTTGGGCTCGAGGGTGAACTGATGGGCATTCCTTGAAACGCGAGTATTACGGTTGAATTTTTTAAGGGGAGGAATGCAACTGGCTATTTCACTAGAACACTGGTTATAATAATAGCGATAAAATAGAGAAAGACACGAAACATTACGGCGGTGTTCGAGAGATGTAATTGTTTCTGTTATAGATCTTTCACCTATCATTTTTAAAGCTCTCTTTTGAATTCTGTTCAACAAACTCAAGTGAGTTTTTGGAGCTCCTGACCAAACATGAGAATTGTACTCAAGTTTTGGACGAATAAAGGCTTTGAAGATCACAGCCAGATCAGAGGGGGAAAAAAACTTCTTGCATCTACGGAGAAAACCTAAACACTTAGCAGCGTTTTTGGTGACATCAAATATGTGGTCATTCAACAAAAGGTGGTCTGTGACACACATACCGAGAACTGAGAGCTGTTCGGTTTCCTCGATGCAAGTGCCGCCCACGGATAGCGGCATTGGGGGTGGGTTTCGCTTTAACGACAGGAGAGAACATTGAGCTTAAGAAGCATTAAATTCTACGCGGTTTTTGATTCCCCATTGGACAATGCTGTCGAGTTCGGAATTTAATGAGCTTATCATACGCTGCCGTTCAAGTTCCACATCCGAAGGACATGGATGAGAATCTGTAAACGAATATGAGAAGCTGAGGGTACTATCGTCAGCAAAACAGTTTAATGGATTAGGAGTTTCAGACAAAAGATCATTTATAAAAATAAGGAAGAGAGTCGGAGACAAAACGGAGCCCTGGGGCACACCAGCATTTATTTTGTGGATTTCAGACTTGAAACCGTCCAATACGACTTGTATTGAACGGTCCGAAAGGTAATTTCTAATCCAACGAAGAAGAGGTTCATCGAAACCAAATTCGATAAGAGAGCTTGGTGCCAAACTCTATGAAACGCTTTTGAAATATCATGTGCAATAATCTTACTTTCTCCAAAACGATGTAAAGATTTGTTCCACTGTTCGGTGAGATAAACCATCAGATCACCAGTGGACCTATTGCTACGAAAGCCGTACTGCCGGTCATTAAGAAGCTTTCATTCCTCGAAATATTTCTTGAGCTGGAAATTAATCAGCGTTTCCATGACCTTGGAAAGAAGGGACGTAAGTGCAATTGGTCGATAGTTAGAGGGTGAAGAAGATACGCCTTTTTTAGGGACAGGCTGGACAAATGCTGTTTTCCATCCACTCGGTTAGAGACCAGTAGAGTAGGAAAAGCTTACACAGTGGTATTGCCAGCGTTGAAGAACACCAGAAAAAATAAAGGCCCCAACTAACAATTTAACTTGTTTATGTGTCTACACAAGCTTTTTTCTAGTTTGTATAGTAACTAATAAAGACCTAAAGAGTTTGGCGCACATTAAACAAGCTATTTCAAATCCTTTAAGACCTTTGACCAGAAGTTCTATATAATTAAATAGTTTTCCATGGAAAGTCTTATTGATAAAATAAACAAAGCAAAACAGTGTTATTGCTCCACTAAACAAGTTGTCTGACTTTTATAAGACATTCATTTTCAGGTCGCATAAATGAAATGACTCACATTGTAAGGCCTTACAAAGGCCTAGTAAAGCAGTGTGTTATTTACAAAAAAATCGTTGGTTTAAATTTTATTATTATTATTGTTTTTATTTTTCCTTCCATTTTCCCATGACTTTAGGGTATTAGAACCGCTTTTCTATTTATTCTGAAATGTATAGAAATTTATTTTATTTGAAAATATTCAACTTTTGCTCACATTAAATTTCAGAATCCAGGGATCGAACTCAGCTCCTCTCTATTAGTAGGCCACCACGCAACACACCAGGCTATTGCTAATTGGCCATACGCATGTAAAAATTTTAATGAGTTGATACTTCAAGCCCAAAAAAATCAAACTAAATTTTCATTAAACATTGGTACCCATAACAGGGTTTTAGAAAATTGAATTTAAAGTATAAATCATGAAATTCTTTAAGTATTTGAAAATTATATACCATAAGTTAAGTTTTATATTTTAAACTCACATTAACATAAGGTATGCATGACCTTTTTTATCGTACCATATGTTTGAAAAAAGTTCTTATATGTTGGAATCCCGTGTAAAAACAGCTGATGACAAAACAGCTTTTGCTGTTGGATAGCTATCCATGTTATCTGAATTGTATCCCAAGCGAAGTCAAAAATAACCAATCCGTTCGAAAACCTATGGATATGAAACTATCTTAAGATCGATTCACAATGCGACGAAAAAACGTTACGTGACGAGAGCTCGTCGTAGTTGGCAAACCGATTGCAAACCATGTAAGTATACGAGGTAACGCCAGGGTATGCACAATGAAACGTTTCTCGTCGTCACGTCACGCCAAAGTTGGGAAAATTGAAAAAAAAATACGCTCTCATCGACGATTTTTATATTTGACTGATGGTGAATTTTGTGAAATTGTAGAAAAGAATAAAGAAAACAAGAGATAAGCTGAAATTAACAAAAAAAATAAATTTTGTTGACAATGAAATTATATTTATAGATCTATTTATGTTGACAATATTATAATATTGTATTGTTTTAATTTATTAGGATTTTTAGCCGAAAATCGTTTCCCCAACTAGCTGGCTGACACAGTTATAATATTTATGCCGTTTTCGATTGGTCATCCGGAGCTACTCCATTGTCACTGTTTCTGTTCCATTCCTATCGAATATGGAAAATCTGGAATAGAAGGAGTAACTCCGAACCGTCCACTCGAAACCGACATTAAATAATAAAAGAAATTTCATTTTGATTTTTTTCATTATTTTGAACGCACACTGCACAGCAAGAACAAAAACAGTAAATAATTTAACGCTGTCAAAAAACTCGTCGTCAAGAAACTCATCGCATTGTTAATTGGGCAATGATTTTATGACTAGAAAAAAATGACAGCGAATCACGTCACGCTCTCGTCGCGTTTACTCCTTGCATTCTGAATCAACCTTTAAACAGGCTATCGCGGCCAATAAAAGAAAAAATAAAAACTGTTAAATTTGACTGAGATTCAACGAACGCCGCGTCCAAGTTTATATATTTTAAGTACGATTATTTCTTCACACTGTTTCTGCATACCTGAACTAATACATTTTGATTTATTTAAAAAAAATAAACTGTTAAATTTTAATATCGCAAAGATGTATGATTTAAAAGGTGACGTGAAATAAGGCCCAACGAAATAAAACCGAATATCAAAAATTTGGCCTTATTTCGTTTTTAATTAATAATGCCAAATTTTAGTTTTGGCTTTATTTCGTTTTCATTTTTTTTCCGTTTCAAGAAACTGCAAAACAAATCACCGTTGTTCTTTTAATTCGATTTAGTGCATTAACGCCCATGGAACTACCCCCCGCGGGTGTAATTTCCCAAAAAAGAACCGCAGGGGTTAAAGACTTTTACCCAAATCAGTGTTTAGTACAAAAACTTTGAAAGCAGACCGACTGAAAGCATAGGCGCTTGCTAGCCGACTGAGCGTACCCTTAGCGGAGTGACGGAGTCACGTGAGCGGAAGAGAGGACCCAAAAAGGGAGTTAAAATTCTTGAACCCGCGAAGCGGGCCACCCAATGTACTGTTTAGTTCAAAAACTTTGAAACTTAGGTGCCTGCCAGTTGGGGCATTAATTCCTTTTTTTTTTGGAACTAAACCCCGCGTGTGCTAGTTCCCATAAAAATTGAATTAAACCCGATCTGGGAGGCACCTATGTTATGGTGCCGTGACATTTGGCCATGTGTCATATGGCCGTATTTTGAAATATGGCCATGTGACGAATTGTGAAAGCGTCAAATGTCCATATTCCAAGATTTGGCTATTTATCGTTTTTACAAAGTGTCATACGGCTATTATGGACATATGTCACTTTCAAATTATTCTTTTGCCAGAAGTAAGCGCGAATTTAAACAAAAAACTTGTAAACGTTTTCAGAAGGTTGTTTCGAATTGTATATTATTTGTAAAGTATTTTTTTAAATGTTCTGGGAACTATCTTTAAAAACAAAATTAAAACTTTTCAAACAACTTTTTGAAAACGTTTACAAGCATTTTTTTTAAATTCGCGTTTTAATTTTGTTTTTAAAGATAGTTCACAGAACATTTTAAAAAATACTTTACAAAAAATATAAAATTTGAAACAACCCTCTGAAAACGTTTACAAGTTTTTTGTTTTAATTCGCGCTTACTTCTGGCAAAAGAATAATTTGAAAGTGACATATATCCATAATAGCCGTATGACACTTTGTAATAACGATAAATAGCCAAATGTTGGAATATGGACATTTGACGCTTTCACAATGTGTCACATGGACATATTTCAAAATACGGCCATATGACACATGGCCAAATGCACCATAACATAGGTGCCTCCCAGATCGGGTTCAATTCCATTTTTATGGGAACTAGCACACGCGGGGGTTAGTTCCCAAAAAAAAAAAAGGAATTAATCCCCCAACTGGCAGGCACCTAGGTTTCAAAGTTTTTGAACTAAACAGTAATTCGGGTGGCCCGCTTCGCGGGTTCAAGGATTTTAACTCTCTTGTTAGGTCCTCTCTTCCGATCACGTGACTCCGTCTTTCCGCTTAGGGTACGCTCAGTCGCCTGGAAAGCGCCTATGCTTTCAATCGGTCTACTTTCAAGGCTTCTGTTATCACTGAATTATTTCGAAAAAACTAATTTGGTCTTATTTCCAAATGAAATTTTCCCTTATTTCATTTTGCAAATAGAAATAGAGCCAATTTGGCCTTATTTCCATTTTCAAAGCGAAATAAGGGCAAATTTGAGATTTAGTTTTATTTCGTTGGGATTTATTTCACGTCACCATTTAAAAAGGATTTTATTATGTTATGAATTTGACCAATTTTCTTGTGTCACTTTTCCACTGTGATTATTTAGGATATTTTGGTCTATTTGTAAATAATGCGAATAATAACAATATTATTCCATTATTTTCCCAACGTATGGTGAGTATTCCTCACTTCTTCAGGGGTTATACCTATATTTTTTTAAATTTGATTGTTAAAAAACTACATAGGTACTCTGCTTCTTGTATCCTACTATTGCATCATTCCCGGAGACGGCACTGACACAAAATTGAACATAAAAGCAAATAATTAATAAATTAAGAACAATCTAGCAAAAAATAATCAAATAAAAAATTAACAATGATACTTATATCACAGTTGAGCTTAGGTACTTTTATTAAATTTAATAAAAGTACCTGCTAGATAGTTCTTAATATATTATTTATTTTTTTTAATGTTCAATTTTGTGTCAGTGCCGTCTTCGGGAATGATGCAATAGTAGGATATAAGAAGCAGAGTATGTAGATTTTTTAACAATCAAATTGAAAAGAATATATAACCCCTGAAGAAGTGAGGAATATTCACGAAACGTTGGGAAAATAATGGAATAATATTGTTTTTATTCGCATTTTTTACAAAAAGACCGAAAGAGCCTAAATAATCACAGTTTAAAAAGATTTTATTTAAATGGTCATTTATCATTATACTATGAACTACATTGCAAAACAATTTTTTTTTTTAAATTCATGCAGTTATTATTTTTCACTTTCAATACAATCGGTAATGTATACCTTCAGATAGATCTTTGAAAAATACAATTTGAGTTCTTTTTGCCTAAGGTTTAATTAACTTCATTCAAATATGTACATTTTCTACCACTTTGTGCAATATTTATTTAATACGTACCTTCTCATGAAAAAGTATTTTTCGTTTAATTTTTTGGAAAATTTTGAATTTGGTCAGGGAAAGCCAGGGAAAGTCAGGGAAATTTTTTTTGAAAAAAAAAGTGGACACCATGAAGTAGATATGTGATGCAGTAGTGTAGTTAAGTTGCTTAATTCTATCAAAGTCTCACCTAAGGGGACAATTAGGTAAGTATAATATTTCATTTTCCGATATACCTAAGTTTGTTTTCTTATTAACAAAATACAAAAGATATAATTAGGGGAGGCAATAAATGTAAAAAAACAACAAAATTCCTCTTTTTTCTTAGCTTTCAAGCTATTAACAAAATGCAAAAGCTATACATTTCAAAGGGATGGCAATATCTGTCACAAATATAAATTCTTGATTTGTATAAGTTTGCTATTAGCAAAATGCAAAAGCAATAATTTCATTACGGAAGTCCAATATAGAGGTCACTTACTTACAAACATCTTTTATTGACCTACAGCCCGCTTTAACCATTAACTAAATTATAAAAATAAAGGTCACGAAAATACTTAAGAACTTTGATCATAACGGAGGGCACGCCGTATCAAATATAAATATACATATACAGGGTGTCCCGTAAGTAATGGATAACCCTGAAATGCCGCATAGTAGACTTTATGACCGACCTGAAAACTGATAAGAAAAAGTTCTATCCCAACCACAAGAAAAGTTTTATGCATTTTTTTGTTCAGTGCATTATTTTTTTTTCTTACTTTACATTTTTGAATACCACGACTATAAGTGAATGAGTTCCATCATTTTTTTTTTTGCAGGAATATTTTAAATTACTTGTGCCAACACATAAGTAGAAGAAAATTATTATAACTGTTGGACTTTTTAGAGAAAAAAATTATTTAACATTGAATTTCAATGCAAAATGTGAAAACAAATAATTTTTGAAAAAGTTAAATCATAGCTGGTATAAAAAAAATGCATGAATACCTGAGTGGCCAACTATTTTAAAAATATGCGCGTTAAATGCAGATTTCAAAATGGTATTACTTATTATTATATTTAGAGTCAATAGCAAGTTATTGGTAAAAATCTGCAATACTAGAGTAAATTTAGCAAAAGCAAAAGTTTTCAAAATTAGCACAGTAAACGTGAAAATAATACCAAGCGTTGAACATAGCAGATTTTTGATTTATTGGCTGTTTTTACGATGTTGTCCTAATGATAAATCCAAGCTTTCAACTTCTAGGGCCGAATGCATTATTGATAAAAATGTCAAAAAAGTGCAAAAAACGGTTACATTTTCGAGCTTGTTTTGAATTTTACCTGTTCTATTGGGCTTTAACAAACCCATCAAATATTTTGTTGTTTGCTATTAGTTTATTTGTTATTTTCTCTAAACAAAAAGTTTTTGAGCCAGCTTTTAATCACATGATCACTTAGTTAGAAAACAAAAATAGATAATTTTTTAATTTTTTTTTATTTAAAGCAAATGCTCAAACTGTTTTCCACCCACTCTTATACAGGTTCTGCACCTACGAATAAATGAACGTCTTAGTGAACGTGCAAGGGTTTGCTCAGAAATTTGTAATACAGCTGCCTCCACACGATTTCTTAGCTCCTCTAAAGACCTGATCGGCTTGCTGTATACGATTTCCTTAATGCATCCCCAATAAAAAAAATCAAGTGGATTTAGGTCTGGTGAACGGGGTGGCCATAAAATTGGTCCCAGACGTCCTATCCATCTGCCTGGATATCTGGCATTTAAATATGCCCGCACAGGCACAGCATAGTGTGCTGGACAACCATCATTTTGAAGCCAATGGGATTCCTTTAGTTCTTGAGGCACTTCTTCCAGCAAGGTTGGGAGATCATTTTGGAGGAACTCCAAATAACCTTGGCCTGTTAAAATCCCCGGCAACTCAAAGGGTCCAATTATTTTCCCATTGAGAATCCCAGTCCAATAGTTTATTTTGAATTGGTACTGGGACCTGTCTTTCCTCATGATGTTTGGGTTTTGTAGTGCCCAGAAGTGGAGATTAGTGTAGCCATCTCTTTTAAATGTCGACTCATCGCTCCTAAGAATTTTGTCAAAAAACTGCGGATCTTCTTCAATTTTCATTATCATTTGTCGACAAAAACTCATTCTCGTTTCAAAATCTTGCGACTGGAGAGTTTGCACCCGTGTTAGGTGAAAGGGATGATATTTATATTTACTTAGCACATTATGCGCAGTCGTCTTTCCGATCCAAGTGCGTCGTGCTATTGCTCGGATTGATACTGTAGGATCTCGGTCAAGTTCCGCAAGCACTAAGTCTTCGGTATCTCCTCGATGGGGTCGTCCCACGCCAGCACCACCAACACCACTACCAGGCAGCCTTCCTTCCGAGAAACAGCTATGGACTCTAATAAACACTCGATAATCCGGGTGACGTGCGTTAGGGTACCTTTCCCTATACAGCGTCGCAGCTTCGTTTGCGTTGCCTCTGCACTCTCCATAAATGAAATGCATGTTTGCATATTCTTGTGCAGAAAACAGAATACGTGGCATCGAAAAAGTTCAATCAAACGTCTTAATTATCAAAAAGCAGGTTCAGGAAAACAGCTATTTAGAACGTTAATTTTTCTGAAGAATGAACAATAAAAACGATATAAATAAGTGTTCGTCGTGGTCTTAATCTTATGAATTAAGATCAAATTACAAAAACTTTAATTCAAAATTTAAAAAACTTACGATTTTATGCGTTCTCACTTTCTCAGGATCTTACAATTTACTATTCAAAAAACACAATTAAAATTGAATCAGAAGACTTTTTGTTTGGAGAAAATAACAAATAAAAAATAGCAACCAACAAAATATTTGATGGGTTTGTTAAAGCCCAATAGAACAGGTAAAATTCAAAACAAGCTCGAAAATGTAACCGTTTTTTGCACTTTTTTGACATTTTTATCAAAAATGCATTCGGCCCTAGAAGTTGAAAGCTTGGATTTATCATTAGGACAACATCGTAGAAACAGCCAATAAATCAAAAATTTGCTATGTTCAACGCTTGGTATTATTTTCACGTTTACTGTGCTAATTTTGAAAACTTTTGTTTTTGCTAAATTTACTCTAGTATTGCAGATTTTTACCAATAACTTGCTATTGACTCTAGATATAATAATAAGTAATACCATTTTGAAATCTACATTTAACGCGCATATTTTTAAAATAGTTGGCCACTCAGGTATTCATGCATTTTTTTTATACCAGCTATGATTTAACTTTTTCAAAAATTATTTGTTTTCACATTTTGCATTGAAATTCAATGTTAAATAATTTTTTTCTCTAAGAAGTCCAACAGTTATAATAATTTTCTTCTACTTATGTGTTGGCACAAGTAATGTAAAATATTCATGCAAAAACAAATGATGGAACTCATTCACTTGTAGTCGTGGTATTCAAAAATGTAAAGTAAAAAAAAAATAATGCACTGAACAAAAAAATGCATATAACTTTTCTTGTGGTTGGTATAGAACTTTTATTTATCAGTTTTCAGGACGGTCATAAAGTCTACTATGCGGCATTTCAGGGTTATCCATTACTTACGGGACACCCTGTATATATATATATAAATTAGCACAGTAAACGTGAAAATAATACCAAGCGTTGAACATAGCAGATTTTTGATTTATTGGCTGTTTCTACGATGTTGTCCTAATGAAAAATCCAAGCTTTCAACTTCTAGAGCCGAATGCATTATTGATAAAAATGTCAAAAAAGTGCAAAAAACGGTTACATTTTCGAGCTTGTTTTGAATTTTACCTGTTCTATTGGGCTTTAACAAACCCATCAAATATTTTGTTGGTTGCTATTTTTTATTTGTTATTTTCTCTAAACAAACAGTTTTTGAGCCAGCTTTTAATCACATGATCACTTAGTTAGAAAACAAAAACAAAAATAGATAATTTTTTATTTTTTTTTTATTTGAAGTAAATGCTCAAACTGTTTTCCACCCACTCTTATACAGGTTCTGCACCTCCGAATAAATGAACGTCTTAGTGAACGTGCAAGGTTTTGCTCAGAAATTTGCAATGCAGCTGCCTCCACACGATTTCTTAGCTCCTCTAAAGACCTGATCGGCTTGCTGTATACGATTTCCTTAATGCATCCCCAATAAAAAAAATCAAGTGGATTTAGGTCTGGTGAACGGGGTGGCCATAAAATTGGTCCCAGACGTCCTATCCATCTGCCTGGATATCTGGCATTTAAATATGCCCGCACAGGCACAGCATAGTGTGCTGGACAACCATCATTTTGAAGCCAATGGGATTCCTTTAGTTCTTGAGGCACTTCTTCCAGCAAGGTTGGGAGATCATTTTGGAGGAGCTCCAAATAACCTTGACCAGTTAAAATCCCCGGCAACTCAAAGGGTCCAATTATTTTCCCATTGAGTATCCCAGTCCAATATTTTATTTTGAATTGGTACTGGGACCTGTCTTCCCTCATGATGTTTGGGTTTTGTAGTGCCCAGAAGTGGAGATTATGGAGATTAGTGTAGCCATCTCTTTTAAATGTCGACTCATCGCTCCAAAGAATTTTGTCAAAAAACTGCGGATCTTCTTCAATTTTCATTATCATTTGTCGACAAAAACTTATTCTCGTTTCAAAATCTTGCGGCTGGAGAGTTTGCACCCGTGTTAGGTGAAAGGGATGATATTTATATTTACTTAGCACATTGTGCGCAGTCGTCTTTCCGATCCCAGTGCGTCGTGCTATTGCTCGGATTGATACTGTAGGATCTCGGTTAAGTTCCGCAAGCACTAAGTCTTCGGTATCTCCTCGATGGGGTCGTCCCACGCCAGCACCACCAACACCACTACCAGGCAGCCTTCCTTCCGAGAAACAGCTATGGACTCTAATAAACACTCGATAATCGCGTTAGGGTACCTTTCCCTATACAGAGTCGCAGCTTCCTTTGCGTTGCCTCTGCACTCTCCATAAATGAAATGCATGTTTGCATATTCTTGTGCAGAATACAGAATACGTGGCATCGAAAAAGTTCAATCAAACGTCTTAATTATCAAAAAGCAGGTTCAGGAAAACAGCTATTTAGACCGTTAATTTTTCTGAAGAATGAACAATAAAAACGATATAAATAAGTGTTCGTCGTGGTCTTAATCTTATGAATTAAGATCAAATTACAAAAACTTTAATTCAAAATTTAAAAAACTTACGATTTTATGCGTTCTCACTTTCTCAGGATCTTACAATTTACTATTCAAAAAACACAATTAAAATTGAATGAGAAGACTTTTTATTTGGAGAAAATAACAAATAAAAAATAGCAACCAACAAAATATTTGATGGGTTTGTTAAAGCCCAATAGAACAGGTAAAATTCAAAACAAGCTCGAAAATGTAACCGTTTTTTGCACTTTTTTGACATTTTTATCAATAATGCATTCGGCCCTAGAAGTTGAAAGCTTGGATTTATCATTAGGACAACATCGTAGAAACAGCCAATAAATCAAAAATCTGCTATGTTCAACGCTTGGTATTATTTTCATGTTTACTGTGCTAATTTTGAAAACTTTTGTTTTTGCTAAATTTACTCTAGTATTGCAGATTTTTACCAATAACTTGCTATTGACTCTAGATATAATAATAAGTAATACCATTTTGAAATCTGCATTTAACGCGCATATTTTTAAAATAGTTGGCCACTCAGGTATTCATGCATTTTTTTTATACCAGCTATGATTTAACTTTTTCAAAATTTATTTGTTTTCACATTTTGCATTGAAATTCAATGTTAAATAATTTTTTTCTCTAAGAAGTCCAACAGTTATAATAATTTTCTTCTACTTATGTGTTGGCACAAGTAATTTAAAATATTCCTGCAAAAAAAAATGATGGAACTCATTCACTTGTAGTCGTGGTATTCAAAAATGTAAAGTAAGAAAAAAAATAATGCACTGAACAAAAAAATGCATATAACTTTTCTTGTGGTTGGGATAGAACTTTTTTTTATCAGTTTTCAGGACGGTCATAAAGTCTACTATGCGGCATTTCAGGGTTATCCATTACTTACGGGACACCCTGTATACATAATGGAATTTTATAACGACATAAGAAACAAATATGACACCAAGACTTGCAACAAACTTAAGGAATATAGCAGAATCACAATCTCACACATCAAACACAAAAACACATTAATATTTCTTCACAAATGTAGAGAATTTGGATTGTGTCCGAATTTTCTTCATTATGCAACATCAAATGTTTGGAATAACTTTGAATTAACACAAGAGAAAGGACAGGGGGAGAAGAGGTTAGAGAGAAAGCTCACTTCGTCTATAGACAACTTTCTCAGAAAATTACTCAACATTTCCATCTCGCTAAAACAACTACAAACCACAAAGCAGAAAAAATCACTTATAGAACTGGAAACATATATCGCAAACACATTGACAGAATTCGATCATACAGTGTTTTTTGAGAGCCAAGAGAGCAAGAAAAAGAAAACCAATATTGGCACCAAAAACACACAAAAAAAGGAAATTAGAACGGCTAAAAACTGATTTCAAACAGAGCATGGGCATAAACTTCCAAGAGAAATGGTTTGTCAACAAAACTAAGGTAGAATTCCCGCCAGACGTAAAGTGGTTACTCTCACTGGGTCCGAAATTTGCGTTGCCGGTGAGGAAAGGAGATCTCCCGCTCTTTAAGATCATTGCAGATGGAGAAGAGATGATCAAAACAGTGGTACAGGGCGACCAAGAGACTGCTCGTTCAAATTTCACGTACGTGTTACAGAACTATATGAGAATAGCTTCCACACCTTTTTTCGATAAGTTCATACTTAAGATATATGAAGATACGAAAAAGTTTCTGCGACTGCATGATGACATTTATATTGTGCCGGCGGACAAGGGAAACGTAACAGTTGCCATGTACAAGTTGGATTACACTAACAGAATGAAAGAACAAATGGCTGATAGAATTGTATACCGCGTTTTAGGAAGCGATCCAACTACTGCATTGCAAACGAAGAATAATGATTTTGTTAAAAAACTCTTTGAAAAAGACATCATATCAGAGTTTGAGAAAAATCGCATGACCACCTATACTGCAAATAGTCCCATGATTTATGGCTTACCCAAAATCCATAAAGAAAATATGCCTCTAAGGCCAATTTGTTCATCCCAATGTGTACCTTGCTATGAACTGTCAAAATTTATGGTGAAACTGCTTCAGAAAATCACAGAAGGGTCATCCTATAATGTAAAAAACGCTGGTGAGTTCATAGAAGCTGTATCTCCAGTGTACTTAGATGAAGATGATATTCTGGTCTTATTTGACGTTGTTTCACTGTTTACCAGCATACCAATTCACTTAGTGTTGACAATAGTTGAGAGGAATTGGAGTTTGATTCAACAACATACCATGGTAAAAAAGTCAATGTTCATTGAGATGCTGCGTTTTTGCATCATTGATAACAATTATTTGCAATTCGACGGTTCAATTTATCAGCAGAAACAAGGTGTTCCAATGGGCAGCCCAGCATCACCTATTCTCGCTGATATAGTTATGGAGACGCTTTTGGATGAGGCTTTGGGTAAGCTAAGCGTCAAGCCAAAAATTATAACTAAATATGTAGTTGACCTGTTTGCTGTGATAAAATATTCAAAAGTTGATGAAACGCTTAATGCACTAAACTCTTACAACAATAAATTAAAGTTCACGGTGGAGGTGGAAATACAGGGAGAACTACCCTATTTGGATGTGAAAGTGATAAGAAAAGAAAACCAAATAATTTTCGATTGGTATAAGAAACCCACTTATCAATTTCATGTCCAAACAACCTAAAGGAGTTATTTGTAACACAGCTCAGAATTTTATTAACCGTGTACTTGATACAAGTAATATCATTTTCAAAGAGAAAAATATGAACATCATCCGAAACACCCTATGTTCCAACTCATTCCCACTTCCCCTTGTGAATAAGTTAATATCGAATCATGAAAAAGAGAACAAACCTGCAGAAAATGTGCAACAACCTGCAATTTACAAAACTGCCTTGTTCATCCCCCTTCTTGCCAATCTTTTGCTATCTTCACATATGAGACAAAGAAAAAACAAAAATAGCATTCAAAACAGTAAATCCTCTTCGTACCCATTTATTCACCAATACAAAAGGAAGAATAGACAACATGGAAAGATCCAATGTTGTATACCAAATTAATTGTCTAGGTGGAAATGGGAGTGCATGCAAGTCTGTGTATGTTGGTACATCGAAACAAAAACTTAAAAAGCGGCTCTCTGGTCACAAGTCAGATATAAACAGCGGGAGTTTGCAAAAAACAGCGCTTGCACTACACTGCTTGAAAGAGAAGCATAAACCAGACTTCGAGAGAGTAAAAGTTTTGCAAACAGAGAGGCACCAAGCGAAGAAATACCTACTTGAGATGTTACACATTATCAACACTGATAATGCAGTTAACCGAAAGTCTGATTGCGAAAACTTAAGTAGTGCATACAGTCAGATTATAAAGAGACCGAAACACTTTGCTTAATCAAAGTAGATCTGATTGTGTGCGATGAGGGTGGTGACGACATCGTTCTTCTTCTTCTTTATTTAAAGTCTCTTCAGTTTTTTGTTTTTTGTTTGGAAAAAAGTATATTTAAAAAGAATTTTACTTGTAAATTTTACTTGACGTAAATTTTAAATTTTGTTTTTTTCAGTTTATAAATTATATAAATTATTATGTGTTTTTGTGATATTTAATATATTGGAAAAAAAAAATACCCTCATACGTTTTGTAAGTTAATTTGTTTGACGTTTCACTGTTACTGGTGAACTAATTAAAATGTATTATTGTTTATTTTTTATATTTGAATAATAAAATAAGGCCTGATGAAGGACGTATACACGTTCGAAACGTTGCACTAAACAAACATCTTTTATAGACCTACAGCCCGCTTTAACCATTAACTAAAGTCACTTACTTACTTTACTTTTGATGGCGCTCACAGCCCAGGATGGGCTTCGGCCTCAACTAACAAGCCCCTCCAGCCAGCTCTGTCCCTAGCTAGCCGCTTCCAGTTGCGCACACCGAGTGCTTTGATGTCGTCATTCACTTGATTGCGCCACCTGTTACGGGTTCTTCCTCTGCTGCGTACCCCATCGGGGTTGGATTCGAAGACTCGTCGGGCAGGTGCGTTGCTGTCCATACGCTCCACGTGCCCCAGCCATCTCAGCCGCTGTATTTTCAGCTTTTTGACCAGGTCAACGTCGCTGTATAGCCCGTATAGCTCGTCGTTGAATCTTCTCCTCCATACTCCTTCGATACACACCGGACCGAAAATCACACGAAGAATCTTCCTCTCAAAGCACGCTAGCAGATTTTTATCCGAATCTTTCAGTGTCCATGCTTCTGACCCATAAAGCAGGACCGGGATGATTAGGGTTTTGTATAAAGTCTCCTTGGTTCTCTGAGAGAGGGCCTTAGTACTTAAATGCCTTCTTAGACCGAAGAAACAGCGGTTGGCAAGAGTAATTCTTCGCTTGATTTCTGCACTGATGTCATTCTGCGATGTAATAGTGGAGCCCAGGTAGACAAAGTCCTTGACAACTTCGAAGTTATATCTGTCCATCGTGATATTTTGCCCGATTCGACGATGTTGAGATTCCTCTCTCGATGACAGCATATACTTCGTCTTGTCCTCATTAACCGCCAATCCCATTCTAGCCGCCTCCGATTCAATGCTCGCAAATGCCCCTGCCACAGCTCGCTTCGTTCTGCCGACAATGTCTATGTCATCCGCATATGCAAGCAATTGAACGGACTTTTGATAGATTGTACCGCTGGTGTTGACATGTGCGTTGCGTACAATGGCTTCAAGAACGATGTTGAATAGGTTGCATGATAACGCGTCGCCTTGCCTCAATCCTTTCTCAACATCAAGGGAATCGGTGGTGTTCTTACCAATTTTGACGGAGCAGCGAGATTTCTCCATCGTCATCCTGCACAAGCGGACGAGTTTTTTTTTTTTTTTTTTTTTTTTTTTTTTTTTTTTTTTTTAGGTCGGGTGGACGGAACTCTTGGCCATCATCGTCCAAGTTTAATGGAGCGTTCTGCCTATTAGCGGCATCTTGGCTGTCTTCGCCATTAAGCAGTCTAGAGAAGTGTTCTTTCCAGATCCTCAGCACTGACTGTGTGTCTACTACCATATTCCCACTCTCATCTCGGCAGGCTTCCGTTCTAGCCTTGAATCCTTGGGTGGATCGCTTCACCCTCTGATAAAATTTTCAAACATCTCCCCTACCGCTACAACCCTCAATAGACTCTACCGCCCGCTTCTCGTGCTCTCTCTTTTTCCTCCTGAGAAGTCGGCGTTCCTCTTTTCGTTTCAGCCCGTAGAGCTCCCGGGCCACTCTCTCAGCAGCTCTTGTTCGAGTCTGCAGCATTTCCTGGTAGGCCTCGTCCTTAGCTGCATGCGCTAGCCGGCAGTCTTCATCAAACCAGGGGTTTCGTTGTATTCGCCTAGTGAAACCCAGCACATCAGAGGCGGCACTTCTGATGGCTTGTTGACAGTGTTCCCACTGGTCCTCTGCACTTGATGCTGGTGGCGGACCTCCTGAGAGATTAAGAGTTACGTGGTCTGCAAAAGTTCTGGCAGTCTCTTGCGATTTAAGCTTCTCGACATCGAATCTTTTCACAGCATCTGCTCTGCGATTTCGCGTCATGGATATCCGCATACGTAGTCTAGCTACCACCAGGTAGTGATCCGAGTCAATGTTGGGCCCTCGGAACTTTCGGACGTCCAAGATACTGGAAGCATGTCTCGCGTCTATCGCAACGTGGTCGATTTGGTTGACGGTTACTTGATCACGCGACCGCCAAGTCCCCTTGTGTATATTGAGGTGTGGGAAGTAGGTGCTTGAGATGATGAAATTTCGCCCCGCCGCAAAGTCTGCCAGCCTGTGTCCATTGCCGGAAGTTTCGTCGTGTAGGCTGTGTCCTCCGACTATCGAACCAAAGATGCCCTCCTTTCCGAATCTTGCGTTGAAGTCACCAAGAATGATCTTCACGTCGTACTTCGGGCACATATCATACGTTGTCTCCAAGAGATCGTAGAATGCTTCTTTGGTTGAGTCTTCTCTCCTTTCGTGGGGGGCGTGAACACAAATCAGCGAAATGTTCTTAAATTTGCCTTTGATGCGGCGCTCGCTTACACTTCGGAAGCCCAAGACTTCTTGCCTAAGTCTTCCCCTTATCACAAAACCACAACCAAAGAGCCGCTGACCCTGTTCCTTCAAGCACCCGCCGTAGTAGATGTCACACGTTTTCAGTCTCCGTACGCCCTCTCCATCCCATCGCACTTCCTGGATGGCTGTTACGTCAGCCTTTAGCCTGTCCAGGTTCTCCACTAATTGTTCGGCTGCACGTGTTCTGTATAAGGACAGGACGTTCCACGTGCAGATCCGAAATTCATTGTCCTTATTTCGTTTGCTGGGGTCGTCAACTTTAAAATCATCCATATCCGAGGTTTGTTGTTGTTTCGGAACAACTTTTTTTTACGTGGTAGGGAAGTTACCCCGACGCACAACCCCCGACCCGGAGCACCAGACCCTTCGTATAACTCCAAGGGTAGAGGTCACAACCAAAGCAAAATTCCCGCTCTATATTAAACTAATTTTTGATTTCTTTAAGTTTGCTATTAACAAAATGCAAAAGCTATAATGATCTCTTAAGTAAATCAATAAAGTGCAAGTCCCACTCGTGCAAAATGTTTGATTACCGTCATCAGTCTTGTTATACACCGATTTCAAAAATGAATCTCGTTTTTTTTGTTTTAATTTAGGTGAAGTGGTCAATGAAAACGAAGGATACTAGAGTTTACTTTTAAAAACGAATTGAGGCTATTAGGAACAAAATATGAGAACAACTTTTTTGAACTTGTTGGAGTTTTTTTATACATTAAACAAATGTCTTGCATGACTTCACTCTTGAGGAACTCAAACTAAGATATTTTCATGCACAAAATTGCAGAAGCAGATCTTATAGTTATTTTTTGTTTCAAATTTAGGTAAGCGTATGTTCAAACATTTATAATATGCTTTATAAATTTATGAAAATTCCGTTCTTCAAAACGATATAACAACACAGACTAAAATCAAACTATTTAAACATCTATCTGACATTTTCATGATGCGCGATTACTTTCTTAAACAAGCCGTAAAGGAGTTGTCTATAATGACTTTTATCTGAATGTTCTATAAAAACTATTATTTTTGTAGCTAAGGGAACCAATTTCCGCGGGCCTTAAAAAAGTCTCCGTAGAACTCATTATATGAAGTCTCATATAGAAACAAACTTAAAGGCACTAAACAAGCTATTTTGAAATAAATAAATCGTTAAATGCTTGACTTGCATTATTTAGCCTTAAAATTATTCTGTCAGCAATAGCCTATCCAATTCTAAAAATTGGACCTTATACAAGTTAAATTGTTAGTTGGGCACTAAGCTATAACCAGGTAGGCTAATTTCGGAGTAATCAGAATGTTCACCTACCTGGGTTTCACTTAGTGCCAAGACTGCTGGCCTGTTTTTTACAGTATGTACGTACACAGCACAGAAATTCTTTCTCAGCCCCCGAATGTTGCTAATATCAACCCTAAATTCACCTACCATTACGAAAAAACAAACGTTAAAAACCAAATCAGACAGTTATCTACAAAACACTACCAGTGTTATGCCTTAGTAGTATGTATTGATCCGCCCCTGGAAACCCAAAAACAATAACAGCAATTTATCTGATATGCTTTGGCTTAATCAATTACAAGCTTTGTACTCATACTCTGCATGCAATGACAAAGCCAAAGCACTGTGAGAGATGTGGGAAGAAGAGATAGGAAAATTTACCGCTTTGCTATAGTGTATGATGCTGCATCATCGTCTTTGCATGAGTTCACTTATTTTTTGTTGTTGGTTTTTATATGTTTTTTTGTTTGATTTTGTTTGGCACTAGGTACTGGCACTTGCACTAAGATGTTGATTTGGGATATTTTTTTTTTTTTAATCACTATATGTACATAGTTGGATTCTTATTTTTATTTGTAACTATTACGGCCAATTTCTTCACAAAGTTCTAACCCTTAAAACTCGGTTTGTCGAGAAATTAGAACTCATTTGAGTTCTAACTCATTTCTTCACCAAGTTCTAAAGCAAAATAATTCCGATTTAAATCTTAGTTTGAGTTAGAACTTTGTTATATTTGGACCCTCAAATTTGAGGGTTTAGGAACTTAGAACTCGGTTTAAAAATATTTCCATTTCTTCAAAACACTTGATATTGTTCGAAATTTAAGCTTGTAACATTAAAAAGGAATGCAATTAAAATCAATTAGGGACGAATTGGCAAGTATCTACACAAGTACCATTATCGTGCAATGTTCAATGTTAAATTCCCAGAAAATTAATCGCGTGAATTAAAGGTGAATACATTCATTAGTTTGGGTTGTACAGTTCGAAGTTGATAAAATAGATGTAATTTTGAAACATATCCAGAGATTGCGCAGCAGTGTATGGTTTATGCAAAACTCATTGCAAAACCAGCACCTGTGCAATGCAATTACATATTATGTTTATTTATGCGAGCTCGCAGAATATCAGTGCTGCTGGTACCCTACTGAAGGTGGGGAAGCATATTTGACATCACACCTAGTATAAGTTGCATACACAAGAAGTGCATCTACTAGGTATATTTTAAAAATTTAATTTGTGTTTTAATGCGTTGACAAACTTTTGTTTTTCAGCGCATGATAAGATCTTGCAAATGGTTGCATCTCGCGACACACTAAACTTGCACCTGAGACACGCACACGATTTGTTGAAGGACGCTGCATCTAACGAAACATTGTTTATTTAATCGAAATAAAAAGATGTCAAATTTTGTTGCATCTCATTGGTGTTATGTTTTTTATTTGAGTGGTGGTTTTAAATATTCATTTGGTGGTTTTTGCATGTTTTGATTTTTGAGCTTATTTTTTTACTCTAAAGGAAAGGAAGCCGAAACATAAAGGTTGCATGTGCAAACTGCATCAAAATGAAAGGTACTATTTTTACTTATATCCATGTTCCAAAAAGATTTCCGCAAAATCATGCATTATCCATCACACACTTATTTTTGTCCCAAAAATGTTGACTTTGATGCACTTTGCACATGCTCACTTAATATAGCTCCCGGTCTTAAAGGCCTTCCACACTAGCCAACTGTGTATTAATAGATGTCAAAAAAGTGGGAACAAATCATGTAGAATAGTGTGGAAACAAAATATGAAAGCCCAGCCTACACTTCCCGACATTCTTTCCCACCGAAAATAAAAAAAAATATCACAAAATACAAAAATGTGGTATTTATTTCAAATGAATAGACAGCATAACAGAAATATAAAATGCCAAAAAACGTTACCGCCAAAGCAAAACTGATAGATATTGTTAAATTTGTCAATAGAATGTCAGAAATTTGTGTCAAAACAATCTACCGGGTGCTACGAAAAATTTAAAAAGCACGTTAGAACTCAGTTTCACTAAACCGAGATCTATAGTTCTAAAACTGAATAATGATTTTAGACCGAGTTTTAGGGAAACGATTTGAAGTGAAGAAATGCTCGAGTTCTAAATAATTTAAAAACTGAGTTTCAAAAATAAACCGAGAATTACTAGATCGAGTTCTAAATTGATTTTAGAACTTTGTCAAGAAATTGGCCGTTAGATTATGGATTTATTATTTATTTTTTTTTCGAAAGGGGCAATTAGAGAAGCACAACTGGATATTTTTGTTGGATTAATTATTATTGAACTGGGGGTATTTGGCAGGTATTTTCATCACTCACGCACACGACCGCTCGCAGAGGGCTGTATATCGGAACTTCATATCGTGGAATGTCTCGTTGGATTAACATTAACATTAACATATCCATAGGGATATGTTCGTTTGTTAACCCCGCCCTCACCCTTGTATGCGGGGGGAGCAAAATACCCTCGGCGGATAAGGGTTTTTATTTGTCAGAATTTAATGGTTATAAAATGAATATTCATAAAATTTTAAGATGAGTGTCGGCGTAGAATTTCATATTCTACAGCATACCCGAAGTCCATTTTTATCCATGTATCAGTTTTTTGTATAATCGCCTTCAAAATGGGGGAAGGGAAGGTGGAAGTATATCAAACCACTATATTTCGTCTTTGTATAATCTAAGCATATGGCACATGACCTTAGTCGCTACTTGGTCAATATAAAACAGCGCGCCCCCCCGCGGGTGGGGGGCTGTTGTTTTCTGTTGTGATAAAACTGTCTACAATATTGACCAAGTAGCGACTTAAAAAAAAAAGAAAACAAACAATTACTATACAGTTTTCAATAACTTTTTTTATTGGTAACAATTTTTATTTAACAAAATACAAGAGAACAAAATATTTTTACTAAATGGAAATGGAAAAAAGGCCAGAAAATTTTTTAGGAAAAAATGCCTGAAAATCATAAATTTTGCCAGAAAAGTTTGGAATTTTTTCCTAGGAAAGAAAGCCAGAATTTTGTATGAAGAATTTTCTGGCGTTTTTTCCAAAAAAAAATCTGGCGTAATTTCCGGGAGCCGTTTCTAGGCGGGAAGGGCGTAAAAGGAAGACAACAAATTTCCCCTCACACTCTTCTCGCCTACAAACTAGCCAGTTTCTGGCAACTCAGTGTACTTGTGTGAAAGCCGTCATATTGTATGTTATACATATATGGCTATAAACAAGTACATGTAATACAGAGTGACATGGGCGGTCTTAACTTAGCTTCTCCATTTAGATTGGTCGCTAGAAAGGCATGTAGCTGTCTCTTGTTTTACATGCGAAGTTGATTAAGGTCCCACTAGAAACCCAGTATTTTTTGAAAGTGCATCCTCACAATACATTTTGAACTCGATTATTACAATAGTTTATTACTATATATTTACTTATATGTATGTATGTTTGTAGGTATATACATACATTTATTTAAATTAGTTTAGTCGTTAATGAGAAAGATAACAATAAAACAAATCAGTTTTTTGAGAGGGACTTAACGGCTTTTAGTAATATTTTCCTAAGATGTTTTTTTTTTAAGTAACCAATTCTTTATGTTGACTAAGACATAAGTGATGAACGATTCAGGGACTAAAACATCCCAATCATAAAAAATATTCTTTCAATGAACAACTTTCCAAAATTTTTAATCAACAATTTAATAAACATATAAATTACAAAACAAATTCACCCAACGTAACCAATAGAATACAGAAAGACGGCAACACTAAGTACTGCAGTTTACCATACATACCAAACCTCACTGAGAGTAGGTAATTACACAAAGCAGTACACAACAATAATGCAATATACGCATATAAGTCCAACTCTACTCTAAGTCCACTTTCACACAGGGAAACCAGTTGCTGGAGATTTTTTTGACGTTTTCCTTTAATTGCCTTGTAGCTTTCACACAAGGTAACTGAATTGCCGGAGGTTTCTGCTTTTTCTATAAAAAGTCGATTGGCCGAACGCACATTACGGACAGTGTGAGAAGGAATGTGATAAAAATTTCCTCAAACGTTGACCGGGTAGATTTTTTTCATTCCCCTTGCTTCTTGCCCTTCTCGCCAACAAACTCCCAGTTTCCAGCAACTCAGTTTCCTTGTGTGAAAGCAGTGTATGTATTTCATATACCTCTCCCTCTATTTCTTTTTTCTAATACCCCGTTAACAAGTAGTATCGAAAGCTGGAGTTCGATTAGAGTAGGATCTTAGATCCAAGTTTTTCGTCACGTGAGTTGAGAGCCTCATTTGCAGTTGAGTTGATGTTGTGATTACAGTTAAATTAATGACTTCAATACATTCATTTCACACAAAAACAGTTAAAATTTAATGAATTTTCGTACATACTTCGCAAAGCTATTAAACCAAATAAATAATTTTACTAGCACATGTCTAAAAACACTGTCGTCAATACATACATCAGACCGACTTTTTGACCCAGGTTTTGTATCAAGAATTTCCACTCGACTCCGCTCCTGAAGTGGAATCGAGTCGGTTGAAGGTCATTTCAGGTCAATGCAGGTATTCAAAGAGGCCAAACGAGCTTGGAGCTCGCTTGAATACATCTTGTAAACGGGTAATGATTCATGCAACGTCGTAAGTTAAGACCACTTTCACACGAGGAAACGGAGTTGCCAGAATCTAGCTACTTTGTTGGCGAGAAAGGTGAGAAGCGAGATTTTTTTCTTTCACTTACGCCAACTCAGTTTCCTTGTGTGAAAGGGGTCTTTACGAATTGTTTAAAAAAAAGTTTGCATGCTGTGTAATTGAATCAGCTGTTTGTTTATTTGATAGATTAGGTGTGTGACATATTAGACGTGTTCAGATTTCGAAGGTAATTTTAAATGGAGAGTCTCTCCCGAACCAACGTGAAATCGGAGCCGACTGCCTCGGAACGATACAAAATTATAAGCCAATAGTAACGTTTTAAGGTAACGTTTATAGGTCGCAAGCTCATGGCAGTGTTCGGACGAAAATGTTTTAAATTACAACTTTTATCGCCAAATAATCGCGATGCGATAGTTATAGAACATGATCAGAGATTGTTTTAGAACACGCCTAATTCCAAAAGGTACAATGATATTTCGAAAAATTTAACCAAATAAATTTGGTAAATTTTCCGCAGCAAAATCCTTGGATAATTTTAACAAAATTGTGTAAGCCATTTCCAAACTCAATTTGATTGTTAATTAATCAAATGATAAACTTAACCTAATCGTAAATGGATCTAGTTTCTTACGACTTTCCATGAATACCCTTATTGAAACTAGAGTATCCCAAAAAACACCAATTTATGTAGGCAAAATAATTGTAAAGCATTCTCTAAAAGAACCATTTAAAAATTCGGATATACATAAGCTCTAAAACGATTATTTTTTTTTTGTTTCTGTGCTTAAATTAAAACGATCTTATTTTATTAAAGTGGCCTTTTTTGGTCGATTATCTTCTGGCTGCAAATAAAAACAAATGTAATTGGGTTTTTTTTTGTGTGATAATACACTCGCAGTTAGGCTGCATAGCTTTTGCTCCGTCATTTATATTATTTATGAATGTTTGAATGTTCAACAACCACTCAAGTGGTTCACAAAAACAACAAAATAAAAATAGAAAACATATAACGGAAAAACACCTTTCCGCTACAAATAATAAAAGCACTTATAAAACAATATGCTAATAGAAAATCAAAGCCACCAGAAATAGAAACAGCAACAGAACAACAAAATATAGTCTACAAATCATTCACCTACATCAACGAAATAGCGGAACGTTTCAAAAATACCAAACTATTGGATACAGACAAATACACAATGGCGATGAAATCAACTTACACAACTTCACAACTATACACAAACCTAACAAAAACAGACAAAATGGAACATTCGGACTTAATCTAAAAAATAAATTGTAATGGAAATACGGACGAAGAATGCCAACAAACTTATGTAGGAACGACGAAACAAAAATTAGAAAACAAACTTTCCGGACATAAATCGGACTTAAAAAGTAATGCAGTACAGAAGACAGCACTGACATCACACTGTATTACCCACAAACACTTTCCTTACTTCGAAGATGTCAAAATATTGCAAAGGGAACCCTTTAGAAGAAGAAATAGAGGAAGTGTCCTTGTTGGAAAAATGTGAAGCAGTTTTTAAAATGGTGTGAGGTCTCACAAACACAAATGCATTACAGCAGGGACGGAGTGCTCTTTGAAGGCAACTCACTAGGGCGCCATCAGAATAGTCATTTTTGTTATTTTCCAAAGTTATTTTAGTGGAAAGTTCTAAAAAAAAGAAAGAGTGCGTGCGTGAAGCAGTTTGTCAATCTGAAATGTCAAATCGCTAGTGTGATTTTAAAAAAGAACAATAAAAAGTGTTACAAATTAAGACGCATTTATATATATATAAAAAAAAAAACTTTGAAAAGACAAACCTTTTCAAGTGAATAAAATAGACATTGTATTTATTTAGCAATCAACAAAAAAACAGTAAGTGCGGTAAGAGCATTTCCTCTCACAAGTGAGTTTTATTATATTTTTCTTAAAGCAAGTGCTGTTAACTGTTTGTATTTATGTAGATTAATTAACTATCGAAGGGCATATTATTTGTAATGGATTAAACTTTAAACATGAACCATGAACAACCAAATATGAACTGATCGACACCTTACTTAACAGACAAATTAACATTGAAACATGAACTAATAAGTTGGCGACGGAACAAATAGATATTTTATTACTAACTTAAAACGTAAAAAATCGATTTAATTACAAAAAATAATGTTCTCATAAGAAGGACACTTAACAGATAGTTGCGCCTTTCAACCTCCAATATATTCTCATGCACCCCTGTTAACAAGAATTTCAGTTTGCCATTTCTGGTTCTTAAATTCTAACAAAAAAATTATGTGCACATTTTCAACTAAATTATAATATTATTGACTTAATTTAAAGTGTAACTCATTCGAAATATATTGTTTAATAGTTCATCGATCTAAAGACAAAAACTTTACAGCACTTTTTTTGAGAAAAATATAAAGAAAAATATAAGTGAAAGGAAAAGCTTTTATCCACCTTGTTTTGTTGATTTCCCCACCACTGAACAATGCACTTCATGTTTTTTTTTTTAATTTATAAGAAGGTCACCACAAAGTCTAATTAATGCACTTTAAATTATTTGTTTTTTTTTTTAAGTAATTGTTATATTAATTTGGATTTTTACTTGTACCAATTTTTTTCTTTGTTTTTTTTTCTAATCACACGCTAACGATTTGACACTTCTGGTTCTCAAAAATTGCTTCACTCACGTACACTACACTGTATATGTGACAAATACCTCTTCCTCTATTTCTTCTTCTAAGAGGGAACCACACTACAAGAAGAGAATGATAATTGAAACCCTGCATATCATCAACGCTGACAATACGATGAACCGACGAACTGACATGGAAGACGTAACCCCGCAATATAAACACCTGCTGGAGAGGAAGGGGAGAAAAAAGCTTTGACAAATGATCTACTACCAATATCATGTTTATATAAATTAAAATTTATATGGCTGTTACTTGTCAATTCCACTTCATACTGAATTGAAATTAATTTTTGTTTTAAAGTGCAATATAAATGTAACAAATGTAAGTTTATATATTGTTTGTTTAAAAATTTGTTAACAATTTTTGTAATCTTTATATTTATCAATGCAAATATAGAAACTCATTGTTATCACCTGATGATGTCCATAGTCATGGACGAAACGTCATGATATCAAAATAAATAAATTAGTTTCATTTGACCTAAGGACCATCAAAATAAACAAATCATGTTAATCTTTAATTTTGAAAAATATATATTTAATGTACATACTACATATCTGTTTGTTTTGATGTTTTAAATTAAATAACTTACAATGCGTGTACCATCAACTGAGCGCTCAGAGATTTTTTAAGTGAGACAAAAATCTCACCAGAGCACTGAGATTTTTTGCGGAGATTTCTGATCTAAAAATTTCTTGGACTCACTACTTATTTTTTTTTTCTCAGTCGAAACAGCTGTTTGTTTGACAACCGAATTATAATTCTTAGAGGGTGTCCAAACGAGAAAGTGGTAAATAAAAACAAAATAAAGACGCAATGTTGGTGGAAATTCAAACTTATTGAATAAACTATAATCATTTTCATTAATTTCAATACGATTTTTGCTTTTAGCCTAGTACGCTGCTGATGTGAAACGAAAAATCCCATACAAAAATGACATGACGAAATCATAAACGAAAAATTTCGTTGTGCTTTTCGTTTTGCAGTACGCTGTTCGACCAGCGAAATTGATGATTATACCATATTGTTTTTTTTTTATATTCTGCGCGCACAAAAGGAGCGATTAGGTAAGTAGGAGAGGATTCAGAAGGAGATACCGATGTACATTGGTTTTAAATGTTTGCATATCGAAATGGGAGGGGAAAGTTGGGCCGGGTAAAGCATTCCACATTCGTGTGGTGCGACTGAAGAAAGAATCTCTGTACATCACAGTACGTCCGAAGTTGGGCTCAAGGGCAAACTGATGGGCATTCCTAGAAGCGCGAGTATTACGGTTGAATTTTTTAAGGGAAGGAATGCAATTGGCTATTTCAGTAGAACACTGATTATAATAATAGGCGTGTTTTTTTGTGCCCTCTATGTAAGCTTAAGAAATAATGGCACAAATAAACGCTCATAGTTGCTTAAGAAAAGAATTTGGCACCACTGATATAACAATGACATTGGCCGCGATCAAAAAACTATATAGAGCTATCCGGATAGGTTCGTGTTGTTGTAATCCCGTGTGATAGCTATCCATGCTATCCGAACAATGTTGGTATCCGTTTGTATACCAAGCGAAATGTCAAAAACCGAAACTATATTAGATAGGCTATCGCATCGATTCTTGATCGCGGCTATTTTCTGACATTTTGGCTGTCAACTGTTAGTCAAGAAAAATAAAATTAACAAAATATCGTTAAAATTCTGATAAATTAAAAGAAACGTCTCCTCCCTGGACCAGGTCTTTCTTTTATTTATTGGTTTATTTATTTTAAATTAATAATTATATTTCAACAAATAAAAAATGTTTGGTTTTCACATTTTTTTCTGTCATATTTTTTACGATCAGTCAAACCGTGCTTCAAGATCCATCTGCCAAATTAATGAATTTTTGGATGAATTTTTGCCATTTGTTGAGAATTCATCGGAAAAACGTAGAAAATAGTATATAGAAGCACTGTTTTTATTTTAGCTTAATTCTTAAGCAGCGATGTTTATCACCGTGAACTAAGCATATTTGTTGTTGTATTTTACATGGAATTTTTTTTTAACATAGAGGGCACTAAAAAAAACGACTAATAGCGATAAAATAGAGAAAGACACGAAACAATACGGCGGTGTTCAAGAGATGTAATTGTTTCCGTTATAGATCTTTCACCTATCATTTTTAAAGCTATCTTTTGTATTTTGTAAGTTAATTGTACTCAAGTTTTGGACGAATAAAGGCTTTGTAGATCACAGCCAGATCAGAAGGGGAGGTGCATCTTCGGATAAAACCTAAACACTTAGCAGCGTTTTTGGTGACATCAAATATGTGGTCATTCCACAGAAGGTGGTCTGTGACACGCATTCCGAGAACTGAGAGCTGTTCGGTTTCTTCGATGCAAGTGCCGTCCATGGATAGCGGCATTGGGGGTGGGTTTCGCTTTAACGACAGGAGACAGCATTGAGTTTTAGAAGCATTAAATTCTACGCGGTTTTTGATTCCCCATTGGACAGTGATGTCGAGATCACAATTTAATGAGCTTATCATACGCTGCTGTTCTAGTTCCACATCCGAAGGACATGGATGAGAATCTGTAAACGAATATGACAAACTGAGGGAACTATCATCAGCGAAACAGTTTAATGATTAGAAGTTTCAGACAAAAGATCATTTATAAAAATAAGGAAGAGAGTTGGAGACAAAACGGAACCCTGGGGCACACCAGCATTTATTTTGTGGATTTCAGACTTGAAACCGTCCAATACGACTTGTATTGAACGGTCCAAAAGGTAATTTCTAATCCAACGAAGAAGAGATTCATCAAAACCAAATGCGCGCATTTTCGATAAGAGAGCTTGGTGCCAAACTCTATGAAACGCTTTTGAAATATCAAGTGCAATAATCTTACTTTCTCCAAAACGATGTAAAGATTTGTTCCACTGTTCGGTGAGATAAACCATCAGATCACCAGTGGACCTATTGCTACGAAAGCCGTACTGCCGGTCATTAAGAAGCTTTCGTTCCTCCAGATATTTCTTGAGCTAGAAATTAATCAGCGTTTCCATGAGCTTGGAAAGAGGGGTCGTAAGTGCAATTGGTCGATAGTTAGAGGGTGAAGAAGATACGCCTTTTTTAGGGACAAGCTGGACAAATGCTGTTTTCTATCCACTCGTAAAGAGCCCAGTCCCAGCAAACGTAGAACTACATAAATAATCGTTGAAATATGTACGTAATAGAAGTACTTCTTTTCCACTGAAAAAAAGATAGGGGCTCGGGAAAAAAACTCAGTTATATACCTCCTCTACATGAGAATGCATGAAGCAGCTATCTCTTTCTAGCATGCGAAATGTAGTGAATTTCCCCTCTATTAAAGTACTGATAAAGGTACTTCAAATGTATATCAGCGAAGCACTACTGGAAGTACTTCTAATGTTTATTTGCCAGTAGTTTCTTAAGCCATATTTTTTTTTTTTTAAACCATAGCGAAAGCACTAAAGCTTGTCCTTTAAAGGTACTTCTTATGCGTATACATTTTACCGGTTATATCCGTACTACTATCTACTTTTTACGAATAGTTTTCGTCACCAGTTTATTGCTAGTTTAATAAAAATAAATTAAAAAATTGTTCAGACTTTAGAGCCGTTCCAATAATTGAACAATTTGCTGTATTAAAATCTCAAAACACACGACGATCATCGACAATGGTTTCATTGACCCTGATGAATCTGAAATGCAGGAATAACAATAAAGTATAAAACACTAATAAAAAATTTGTATATTTTATTTAAATTTAATTCCAATAATTAATAATAATTTGTTTCTTGTATAAACAACAACCATTTATAACTCGCGCTCGCCGATAAAATAAATGGTTTTGTTTGTCATGTTGTGCACATACGAAATGAGACAAAACTTTGTGCATCGTATACATCGCACTCTTTCTTCCTCTTTTACGATAGAAGAGTTTTAGTTTTTGTTAGGAGAAACAAAAGTACTTTTTTTGAGGGGAGATTTTTCGGTAAATAAGGAAACACATACATTTATAGAATGCGTTTTGTTTGTGGTTGTTTTTCAAGGCAAACTACTGAGTTTTGGTAGTAGTAGGATAGATGGAAAAGCGTAGAAGAACACCTCTTCAGAACAATGGGAGGGATACTATCCGGGCCAGCGGATTTGTGTACGTCGAGATCTTTTAGAACTCTAGCAAAGGCACGAGTGCGAAAGAAGATTTGTCCCATAAAATTATTTACGCTCTCAAGTACTGGAGGAGTCATAACACTTTCTGGCAGCGTCGAATTAACAGAAAACTGTGCTGCAAGCATATTGGCTTTATCTAGCGAGCTGACAAAAGGAATATCTTTGAAGACGAGCGTTGGAACCGAGGACGAGGTGGTATTTCGTATGTTTTTTACAAATGACCAAACATTTTTATACCTTTGGGACATTGCAGTATTTTTTGATCGTGTAAAAATTTGGGTCTTCGAATATGGACGTTACAGGTCTTTCTAGCTTGTTGAAACTTTTTCCGGTTTTCCTCAGTAGGGTTGGCTTTATAACATCGGAAGCTTACTTCTCTAACCCTAATAACCTCTTTATAGCTCGAATCAAACCATGAGTTTTCTTTGGGTTTGATAGATTTCACCCTATTCGGGATAAAATTTCTCATTCCACAAAGAATCAAGTTTGTAATCATATCTGCACTGGCGTCTAAGTCGCTATCGAGGAAGCATAGTGACCAGTTAAATCTCTTGAAGAAATTATTGAGGCCGTCCCAGTTGGCTTTCTCGTATTGCCAAACGGTTCTTTTTGGAATTTTTTCTTTAACTGTGATTTGGTGGCACGAGAAATTCGCAGATATGGCACAATGGTCTGATATGTCTAGAGGTGATAATACACTAACAGTGTATTTATTAGGGACAGAGGTAAGAAACAAGTCTAGAGTGTTGGCGGTTTGACCTGCAACGTCAGGAATCCGAGTAGGCTCGTCAACAAGCTGAGTCAGGTGGTTTAACTTGACAACTCTCCACTCTCTTTTCGCACAGAATTAATTTAACGGACCATTAATTGTGTGCGGAAAAATGACATTAAGGTTTGTTCGTGTTTTTATTTGTTGTTAATTTCATTATAGCATGTCTTTTGTTTGATTTTTTTGTTAAATTTTGATTTATTTATTTGCAATTTGTAAAACTCTCCATGAATATTTTTCCGCTGTGTTTTCGTAAGCATTTCGTTGTCTTTTTGGAGACCACAGGAAAATTTCGTTTCGCATCAGCAGCGTACAAGGCTTTAACAATTAAATATTTAAAGAAAAGTTGAAATTTTATTTCCAAACTTGTACATGTTTTTTTTTAAAGAGATAGGAGAATGTTGTTCCACCAAAAGATTCTGCCTCGGTCAATCTGACATTGAGCGCTCACTGAGCGCTCAGTATGTGGTACACGCCTTTTGGAACGAATGTGTTTCACTTTTAAAGCCTAGTACGCTGCTGATGCAAAACGAAATATTCCTCTGGTCTCCAAAAAGACAACGAAATGCTTACGAAAACACAGCGGAAAAATGTTCATGGAGAGTTTCACAAATTGCAAAACAAATTTTAACGCAAAAATCAAACAAAAATCATGCTGTAATGAAAGTAACAACAAATAAAAACACCAACAAACCTAAATTTCATTTTTCCACACACAATTAATGGTTCGGTCAATTAATTCTGTGCGAAAAGAGAGTGGAGTGGTGTCAAAACAATCTGGTATAATCATCAATTTCGCTGGTTGAACAGCGTACTACAAAACGAAAAGCACAACGGAATTTTTCGTTTATGATTTCGTCATGTCAGTTATGTATGGGATTTTTCGTTTCACATCAGCAGCTTACTAGCCTTTAGGAACAAAATGTTCATTGAAAACGATTTTCATCATTGAAAAACTAAAAATGATTTTATAAGAAAATTGTAAAGAAAACTAAACATATGTTTGACTTTAAAAAAATATATAAGTAACAACCTTCATTTACAATTACAATTTCAATTATGGTTTTCAATGAATCCTGTAACTGGCGCCTCAGGTGCCAGTTATAGCTATAGCCTAGTACGCTGCTGATGCGAAACGAAAAATCCCATACAAAAATGACATGACGAAAAATTTCGCTATCCTTTTCGTTCTGTGGTACGCTGTTCGACCAGCGAAATTTATGATTATACCAGATTGTTTTGACAAGTCTCCACTCTCTTTTCGCAATGAATTAATTGCCCGGACCATTAATTGTGTGCGGAAAAATGACATTGGGCTTGTTCGTGTTTTTGTTTGTTGTTTCTTTCATTACAGCACTGTTTTTATTTGATTTTTTCGTTAAATTTCTATTTATTTATTTGCAATTTATTTAAACTCTCCATGAATATTTTTCCACTGTGTTTTCGTAAGCATTTCGTTGTCTTTTTGGAGACCGCAGGAAAATTTCGTTTCGCATCAGCAGCATACTAGGCTTATCATTGGAAACTATCATTGAAAAAGTTAGCTGTTGACATTAGAAAGTTTAATCATTGAATATTTTAATGCACAAATATAGCTTAGGACTTCAAAATTATTTCTCCTCAAAAGGAAGTTATTTTGACCCATATCTTCCCCTTAACGTTACTTTTAATGTTTTTAATGATCATTGGTAAGGTAGTTCATCATTGAAAAATTAAAAGTCATTTTATGAGAAAAGTTGTGCCATATTGAATCTCGTTTTACGTAGAAATAAATATTAAGTCAATAAGCTTTACTTTGGCATCAAAATAATCATTTGTTTTTTTCTTCAAAATCTCTCAAAATTGACAGTTGATATTTTCAATGATGAATCTTCAATGATAGCTATAACTGGCCTCTTAGTTGAAAATGTGCACATGATTGTTTCGTTAGAAGCATTGTATGTGCTTATATGGGCGATTGTAAAATATCTGTTAAGTACCCTTTTAATGAGGAAATTATTTTCTGTTATTAAATCGATTTTGTACGTTTAATATTATGTCGTTTTCGGTTGGAGGTTCAGAGTTACCCCTTTTTGACTCCGCTTACTCCAAAATAATTCGATTTGCTGTTCCGAGTAATGTTTTCGGAGTATTTTTCTGTTCCGCAATTAATAAAGAAGTAGACCCGGAACACACATATACATATAAACCCTTTCATAGGATTATTTGTCAAATACATTTTGCTCGACTGAACGTGCAAAATATAAATAAATATCAGACAATTTACGCACACAGACATAAATATTTCACAAATTAGTCTCGGAACAAAAGAAAATAATTCGATTGGAATCAAAAAGGAGTAGTACTGTTCCGAAATCCAATCGAAAACGACATTAGTAATAAAATACCTACATATACATATCTTCGAAAATTTGCTCTATTTGTTTCATCGTCAACGTATTAGTTAATTTTTCAATGTTAAGCCTTAACTACAACTCACCCTGTCAATTTGCGTCTTTTCAATGACAAGTGGAAACCTAGCATTATAGTTGCTCACTACTACTACTTTCTTTGCTTTTTGTGCTGATAAAAGCCACCTGTCCTGGAAAGTTTGTCAATTTGCTTCTTTTCAATCCAAGTGGGAACCTAGCATAAGGCATGAATACCCTTAATGTGTTTGTTGGTACCCTTAGAGCCATTTTCTTCACTATTTGTCAACTTGCCGCAAACTCTCAAGTTGGCTAACTTAGAGTTGACACAAACTTGGGAGTTGAGTGACAAGTTGAAAATTGTCGTTCTTCACTATTTTAAATCTCAACTCGAGAGTTGAAATTTAAAAGTTAGCCTACTTGCGTAGTAATTTATTCATACGTATAAATTTCCCTGGGAAGTTTTTGACAGATACATACGTATGTTCCAACTTTAGATTTGTTTATTTATTCTGTGCGATTATTTGAAAATTAAAGTTCCGGTTGTTTTTGTGCATTCAAAAATAAAAATAAATAAATAAATGATGGCCGAAAAAAATAAGTTGTTAAAAGTGGTATATATTCCGCAGAGGAGGAAGACTGTCGAGTTGCAAATGCTTTGCAATATAGCCATATAATATAAAATAAATAAAAAAAAAAAAACTGACGGCGCGGTGTCTTCTTTCAATCGTCCACATTTCTTATTCTTCGCTTCCGGAAGCAGACGATGGATGATTTTCGCAATAATAATTTTCTCGGGACATTTTATTTTCTTATTCAAACCGAAACCGAGAATTATTTTTGACAGAAGATACAACAAAATGTATTACAAATTTGAATTTGACAGAAAACTCTCAAGTTTGCTCTCTCAACTTCTACTTTTTTTTGGAGGTTGAGAAAACCAGGAGTTGATCAACTCGATAGTTGAGAATCAAAAGTTGAAACTGTCAAGAAGAAAATGGATCTTAGTACCCTGATAACAAAGCATATGACGAGCCCCTTCAATAAAAAAATTATATGAATTGTATTGACCTTTTAATTCAAGGATTAAACGCGCTTCTTCCTCGAAGTAATGCTTCCTGCGGCAAGCGGTGCCACCACCGGCCCGCGGCGCGGCGTCCCATTATTCAAAAATAAATCCACTTTACACTCTAAAAAGGAGTTCCCGCATTTAATAAACACGAGGCAATAATAATTTGCACCACGTTTTTATTATTTTGTCCCCAGTTAATCCGAATTTCCTGACCGAAAATAACGGTACATTAGAAAGTGCTCCTGTAAATTGGTTTGTAGCAATAGAAATATTTAAAAGCGAAGGCAATGATAATTGGTACACAGTGTTCCCATAACGGCATTATTAATGCTAGATCTAGCATTATAGAGAAGAGAAAAGCATTTTGAAATTTTTAAAATTATGCTGAATGCTTTTCTGGCATTCTTTTTTTTTATTTTTTGCATTCTTGAATGCCAAAAATGATTTCGAATTATTGATTTGATGATATCATATTCAGAAAAAAATATTTAAAAAAATAGAAAGCATTCTGATTTAACCTTAATAACGTCAAATCACGAAGTCACTAAATTCATGACTTTTTCTAATAGAAATGAATTAATTAAAGCACCTGTTGCTGTGGAATCTGTAAATTCAATTATTTGGGCCTATTCAGCTAGGTCTTTTGTTCTGTTATTCTGCTATTCTGTTATCAATTTCAATACAAAAGTTTGAGTTGTCAAAAAATCTTTTATGAATTATAATATGGTATTCGGCTCCTTAAATTGAAAAAATCTGTTAAGAAATCTGCTATGAGATGTCAAAAGTTCGAAATTCCCAAAACACAAATGCGTTTTTGATCCAGCTACTAACTTTTAAAGATGAAGCTGGGGAAAATATGTTTAAGGAATTGGGTCAATTTGTGATTTGCGTTGGACTGACTTCTCTTCCCATTTCAAATGCTGAGTTTGAGGGCCTCTTCAGCCAAACGAATATAATTAAAACAAAAATTCGTCATAAAAATGAAAAAGAATTATTTAACAACATTGTCCAAATTCAAATACGCAAGGGGCTAAAGAAAGAAGATAAATGCTACTTTTCTTATAAGGTTTCAAGAAGTGTTATAGAGGAAGTTGGAGCCTCGACGAAGTATGAAAAACTTAAGGGTGAAGAAGATTATTTGTATGAAGAAATTTGGGCTAAATAGATAAGATTTTATAAAAATACGAATGTGATAAGTCTGACTGATTTAAAATTAATTAATTAACTACTAAAACATGTTCGTACTTAAAAATAGTTTGCTGTAAAAGTTCCTATTACCTACATAATTTTATGTTGTTTTCGTTTTTTTTTTTGTTATATAAGGAGATATTACCTATGTATTTATGTTAGGTATTATGAGAAAACAAATATTTATTTTGCATTTTTATAAAATGTTTGTTTTTTAATCATCGATATGGCCGTTATAAAATTTGGCATTATAAAATTTGAAATCTAGCATAATGAAATTTGAGATTATGGCAACACTGCTGGTACATACTTTACCTACTTACAATAGAAAGTATTATAACTATAAGTTTCGGATTAATCAAGTTTCGAAAATATAAAAATGTTCACTTTTATTATTTTGACCACCGTGTTATCTCATGTTATATTTATACCCATCATTACTGGAGTAAAAACTTATGTTTTTTTTAGAACGAAGTGCGAACAATGCGTATTAGAATGGATTTGGAAATCAAAAAGCAAAGCTGGATCTTGTGCTGCTTTTTAAATAGTACCAACTACCAGAATATATTTTCGTATACAAATACAATTTTGGGAGTGGATGTAAACCAAGGTCTGAGTATGAGGGTTTAAAGGTGCATATTTTGGTGAATCGAAATCAAAAGTCTGCATGGTAAGTTTTTTTCTCAGCCTTTGGCGGGGTGTTGAAAATAGAGATTTTCTAATTTTTTATCAGGGATATTAGATCTTTAATATACTTTTTTTTTAAATAAATCAAGATGCTTTGTGATTTTCTCTAAGTCCAAACACCGTAATCTTGGTGATCCGACAAATACTCTTGCTTATCTTAAGCGAACCTTAAATCGTTTTTTTTTAATTTTATTTTGTTGATTTTTTAGTTCTTATAAATCACCAAGAAAAAACCGAAGGTTCTCTTAAAAAGCTTATATCTTGAGTTATATTAGTCGGATAACCAAGATTACAGTGTTTGGACTTAGGGAAAATTACAGAGCATCATGGTGTATTTAAAAACATAAGTTTAATTGATAATACCCCTGATAAGAAATTTAGAAAATCTTTATTTTCAACTCCACCCTTGCCAAAAGCTGAAAAAAAAACCTTCCAGACTTTTGATTTCGATTCGATATCACAAAATATGCCTCTTAACCCCCATAATCAGATTTTGGTTATACATATACTCCCAAACTTTGCTGTCGACTCACTAATGCTAGGTTTTCACTTGACATTTAACAACTGACGAAAGACCTATTTTTTCGTCTTTTAACAAAATTACAAGTGGCAATACCCTAAAATTGCTTGTCTTTGAACTGGAAAACTCTGTTTGTCAATGAAAGGCAACGAATTTCAAAAAACAAGTGGAAATAACTGAATTGACCAACGAAATGTCATTTTGTACAAATTTAAAGAAGCAATTTAAAGCGAGCCAGTTAACTAAAGGCGAATGAATAAATCAAAAAATTAATGAAGTTCTCTGAAAGACATTATTATATTAAAAGCAATATTAGTTACACGACACAATCCAGTTTTTAATGGACTGTGAATAAATTGGCCCTGTGATATTCAGCCCTATTCTGATTTCCACACTGATTTCTTAAAAGCATACTACGTATAAAATTGGGTGGCACAACGGCTCATGAAGAAGCAGGGCCTAGTGACTAACAACTCGCAACCATTCCTGTGTGCGCCTGTCGAAAGGAACCTACAATTTTATGCCGAATCCGAACGGCTAGACGAGAAGCACTAATTCGTGACAAGTGATACTCTTGGAGGATTTGTCAATTCCTCGCAAGAAGCAGTAGCCCAGAAAAAAAACTTTTTAGTTTTTAGGTGGACATTATGTAGTATTATTGGAAGCTTGATTATATATTTTAGCGAAAAATAACCCGAAGGTACCCTCACAAACATTTGTGTAATCATAAATTGTTGGAATCGTTTTCGAGAAAAATAAGTCTAGCTTAATCAGAGGTTAAACAGTCGAATATAACTAGAAGGATTTGTGTTGGTTCGAGTACGACTATAAACTCTTGATGCACTTGGCATCTTAGAAAAAAATACACGAGACGCCATCACTAACAGGAGCAGCCAACGTGAAGAACAACATATTATTATGTTTGCTACTACTCGTAGTCGGCTCGCTATTTCACACACAACGTCACTAGTTCTACTGGCCTGTATAATTCTGGCGTTAGCGTTTATTTGTAAATGGGTACATATATCGCTGGCTCAATACTTTAATGTTCTATGTCATATAAAATGCACAAATACGTTTTTTTATATCAAAATGTTCGTCTTTTTGTCGACTTTAAGAAAATGTATGTTTGATTTTTTTCCTTCAACAAATAGCTTTTTTATAGCCCTAACAAACAGAAATATTCCAAATAGTTAGGGAGGTAAGGCCATATTTTAGGTCAAACCTTGCACTTCATTCTGACGGGATGAGCTTTGGTACGACTCCCGGAAATTGCGCCAGAAGAAATTACGCCAGAATTTTTTGGAAAAAACGCCAGAAATTTTTTTCTGTTTCAAATTGGAAAAAGAAGCAGAATGTTTTGTGGAAAATAAGCCAGCCGCGTGCGTGCGGCGGGTTCATGGCTCGCGTGCGGCGCGGGTGCGGTGCGGGTTCGGCGAGGGTGCGGCACGGTTGCGGCGCGCCATGAACGCACCGCACTCACGCTGCCGCGTCGCAGTGCGCCCCCCCCCCGCGGGTCGATGTCAGGGGCTGTTGTTTTCTGTTGTGATAAAACTGTCTACAATATTGACCAAGTAGCGACTTAAAAAAAAAGAAAACAAACAATTACTATACAGTTTTCAATAGATTTTTTTATTGGTAACAATTTTTATTTAACAAAATACAAGAGAACAAAATATTTTTACTAAATGTAAACTTGCAACGTGTCTGCTACGATTTCCCGGCAGCATGGACATTTGTAATTTTCGTTTGAATCTGCAACTGCTTGAGCTTGCAACTTTAAGTTGCACTCCGAGCATATTTTCATGTGTCTGCACGGCAACATCACAACGTTTGGTGGAAGGACCTGACATATAATATCTGTTGTAATAAAACTGTCTACAATATTGACCAAGTAGCGGCTTTTAAAATGCAAACAAAATTTCTGTTTTTTTTTTCCAAATTGAAATTAGAAAATTAGGCCAGAATATTAATTGATTTTCTGGCCTAATTTCCATTTTGCTTTCTGGCTTTTTTTCCATTTCTGTCTGGCAAAATTTCCAATACATCTGGCTTATTTGCCACAAAAAATTCTGCTTCTTTTTCCAATTTGAAACAGAAAAAAATTTCTGGCGTTTTTTCCAAACAAAAAAAAATTCTGGCGTAATTTCTTCTGGCGTAATTTCCGGGAGCCGCCTAGAAACTAAAAATCACCGGCAAACCAGTTTCCTTGTGAGAAAAGGGGTCTATGAATATAAATCAATACGATTATTTTATATCTGGCCACACACAGTGATTATTAACAATTAAAAGTGTATACACACACTGCCGGTCATTTGAATAGGTTCATTCATTTTACCACACTGCTGTTCTTTTTTTTTAACATTTAAATTCATTATTTACATTTTCTTGGAGAGAAAAGAGTAACTAACTAATCTTCCGTTATATGCTCATCTTCATACGAATTTTGAAGGTCATCTGAAAAGTTCCAATATCTCTATTTTGAGTTAACTGTAAAATGAGCTAGCTAGGGTTTTCTGTTTTGTTTTCCAATCTGTAGCTGTACTAACATACCTCCTCTTAAATCCTTCTATAATTTCTAGCGCTCGCAATGTCGCAATGTGTTTATCATTTAAAGTGTAGCAAATCCCCATTTAGTCTGCAAGGGCGGATCCAGACATTCAGCCAGGGGGGGGGGGGGCGGGTCACGACGCCTATGTACATACAAACCCAATAAAGTCTGACACTGAAAAAATTTCTTTTATTTTTTTTTTATTTTAGTGAAACCTGTTGTTAAAAAAATGTATGTTCTTGGTCGTAGGTATTTGGCTTCTAAGCGTTTACTGGCCGAACACATTGGTGTAGCTGTAGCTGTTGCATGTAGCACTGTCAAAGTTGAAAGATACGAAAATGGTATACATCGACACAATAGGAAGCTGTAGCTGTAGTAAAAAAATTATATGCCGCCAAAAATTGACTCAACTTTAACTTTTGTTGGCGCTACAAGCTGCATATGAGATGACATATGGGCTCTCCATGTCATTTTTTGACTTTTCACTTTTTTTTTGGGAACGTTCAATGCATTTGAGAAGTTTTTTCTGTTTTTTTTTTTTAACTTTGTTATAGTCAGCTATCACACAAATTAAGTTCAAATATAAATTTCATATGCGTTGAACACGTCCCGAATAAATTTACAATTCAAAACAGATGTGATGATGCGCTACATCATTGTAGCCGTCCTTTGCTACATAAGTGAGTGTTTTTATTGATAGATTATACTACAGCGATTATTTTCGCTACAGCTGCATCCCATTGTGTTCAAGGGGTTAATCTTTATATCCTTAAAGTACGCAATAAATTTGTTGATAAGGCTTATAAGGCTTTGTGGAAATAAGCAGGAATGGTTGAAAACCACCGAACAGAGGGCTAACTGTAAGGTGGTTTTCTACCATTGAAGACCGCAAGCAAATTATCAGTGGAAGAATCGTAGTAGACCTTCTGCTAAAGCTACACCAATAATTTACCTAGCCAGTATAAAATAAAAAAATGTGTTTAATATTTTTTAAACTTCTTTATTTTTCCTCTATGAGAAAGCTTTCAAGATGTTAAGTGGTCAGCTTACGACAAAAGACTAACTTAAAAAGAAACAGTACAATATTTTGTTATCTATGCAACGATCCACACATCGAATGATAAGCCCAAGATATAACAGTTTTATGATTTCTCTATTCTTGTTCGCTGGTTTCCAATTTAATTGAGAACAACAAGTGCAGTGAGAATTAGGGTGACCAGCGTTGTCATAACTATTCCCCTTCTTAAGTGAAGACGTCCTCGTCTTTAATTCAATTAAATTTAAACATATAATCAAATAACGGAATATTAAATATTTTTAATTTATAACAACAAAATAAATATTTGACATTGAGTGGTAAATTAAAAGTAACGGATATTTTCAAAAATGTTTTCAATTAATATCTTTTATGGTTTTAAATTTAAATTAAGAAATTTTATCCAAAAACATAATATAATCATATTTATTTTAATGTAACAAAAAGAAATCATAAGAAGAAACATTTAAAAGGAATTTATTGGAAACTTACAGGTTTAAGATTATTCATATTTATATTCATATTCAACATAACATATTTTTCAAATTAACGGAAATAAATAGCTTACGCAAAACAATAATTAGGTATCTATTCATACCTTTGACAAAATCTACAAAGGTAACAATAAACAAACATCATTTTTTATAAAACGTTATAATTTGTACTAAGATGTGTTTTAAATATCTGAACTTATGTTGTGCGGTTTTAAAACTAAGAAAAAACTATCTTGAAACTTGAGCAGTAAAGAACATTTAAAAGCCTTAAGGAAATTAACAAAGTAGCTAAGTCTTCATAAAATCTACCTTAGATTTTCCTTGTGGACCTTTTTACCATCAATAAGAACTGTAGTTCCTAAATCTTTTTGAACAAATAACTTTCTAAACTTATTTCCAATGCGCTTGTTAGTTCGAACGAACACTTTGTCACCAGGTTTAAATGTCACAGTTAATCTTTGTTGATTACGATAATTTAGATCCCTCGTTTGAGTTTGAGCTATCTTTTCTCTTATTTCATCTTGTAACTGAGTAGAAATAGATTGAAAAACGTCAATTGGTCGGTAGTTAGTTACTGTATGAACCGTCCTATTGTACTTGAATGTGGCAAGTAAAAGGAGCTCAGCAGTATCACTTATGTTTTTTTCTAGTTTGATACACCTTGCTATTTCGGATAAGGTATTATGAAACCTTTCCACTTACTTGCCCGTTCGTAACACTGTGAAAGGGTGGTGTATTGAACAAACCTATTTTAAAATGATCTCGAAGCAACGATCTTATGCTTTCTGATCTCTCATTGTCGCAAACAATTGATTTTGTATCTTTAAAAAAATTAAGCAGTTCTAAAATTGGTTCTTTTATGTCAACTATTGCACGCGATTTAATTGGTTTAACCACAGCAAATTTCGAAAATTTATCTAGACAGGTCAAGAAATAAGCTCCAGCTGTGGAATAAATGTCAATATGAAGCATTTCACCTGAGTGCGTTGGTATTGGAGTTTTTCCTATTTCAGGCCTAGGTGGATGCCTTTAATACTTGGCTTCATGACAGATCGTACAATTGGAGACTATTTCTTAAATTCTTTTACGTATTTTAGGAAAATAATAATCGTTTAAAAATTGATTTTTATTTTCAAGCGCAGATCGATGCGCACGATTATGCTCAGTGGAAAGAATTTCGGCCTGGTCATTTGCGTTTAAAATATCAGTTACCATTTTTTGAGTGTGGATAAACTTTACCGAAGAAAAAAAAGTTATTAGTTTGTTTTGAATTTGTGCTAGTATGTTTAAATCACAATGAATAGCATTGACAACATTTGGATTTACCACATCTTTTAGTAGCACAAACAGATTTTCAATGTTATTATATGTAATTGTATGTCTTAGTTGGGTTTTGAAAATAATTTTAGTGTTTTTGAGATGTGTGGGCCCTGTATTGATGACTATCTGATTTCTGAAACAATTCAGAGGATTTTTCACACTACGTATGGTTTGAGTAAGGGAAGCTTCACTATGAACTGTTGATGCGCTGGAACTTGTTTGTGGCTCTAGATTGTTTAAATAGGCAGTATAGACAATGCATCAGCGACATAATTCTCACTACCTGGCTTATAATGAAGTGTTAGTGAAAATTCCTCCACGAATGCTCTCCACCTCTTTATTTTTGCATTGGGATTTTTGTCAGATATGGCAAAAGTCAACGGTTGGTGGTCGGTATGTTAAGCTGATTAACACAGTACAAATAATTTCTCAATTTTTGCAATGCCCACACAATAGCCAACATTTCTCGCTCATTGGTAGCAAAGCTTTCTTCCGTAGAGGACAGAGTCCGAAAAATCATTGTGATTGGCCTGCCATCCTGAGAGAGTACAGCCCAGAGTGCATGTGAAGAAGCGTCTGTAGTCAAATCGAAGGGCTTCTTAAAATCAGGATATAGAAGTAAGACGTCTTCTGAGGCCAAAATTCGCTTAACTCTTTCAAATGCCTCAACCGCTTCTATGTCCAATTCCACCTTCATATTCTTCGACTGATTTTTGCCCACGTTTCCATTCTCACCCCGTAGGTACTTAGTGAGAGGTTTTGTTATGTGGGCATAATCTCTTTTAAGCGTCTGTAGTACCCAGAGAGTCCGAGAAACGATCGCAAGCTACGAAGAGTCTTAGGAATTTCATAGCCTACAATGTCTTTTACCTTTTCAGGGCATGTTTTATTCCCTTATCGGACACTACAAAGCCTAAAAACTCTACCTCATTTTTAAAAAATCTTGATTTGGCTGGTGCAACTCTGATATTGGCTTCAAAAAGCAGTTTTAAAATTTTTTCGACGTCTCGAAGGTGTTCGACTTCTGTGTTTGAAAAAATAATGACGTCATCTATATAAACATGACTCCATTTACCGATCTCTTCCCGCAATATGTCATCTATTGCCCTTTGGAAGATACTCGGTGCATTTTTTAATCCGAAAGGAAGCCTACAGAACTCGTACTTTCCATTATTTATAGAGAAAGCCGTCTTTTCCCTATCACGATCGCATAATTTGATTTGATGGAACCCTGATTTAAGGTCCAGGGTTGTAAAAAAAAGAAGCCTTTCCCAGATTAGCTAGGATAACAGTTGTATTGGGAATAGGGTATTTGTCATTCACGGTCTTACTATTTAATTTGCGAAAATCGATTACAAGGCGCATTTTCCGTTTACCCGACTCATCAATCCCTTTTTTATCAACAACCCATACAGGGTTGTTGTATGGAGACCGTGATGGTCTTATGATTCCATTTTTAAGTAAATCTACAATTTCGCTATTTACAAATTCAGCTGAGGACATGGGATACGGGTAAGCTTTAGAATAAACGGGTTCGTTATCAGTTGTTCGGATTGTAGCAACAACTTTTGTATAAAAACTTTAGAATTTCGAGACAACAACATTGAAATCTCATTATTTGTTTCTAATTGAATATTAGTATTTTGCGAAAAGATATTATTTACATCCCTGCAGTAAAAGTATAGTAACTTTTCCTCCCCTCCACTGTAATTTAAAATCCCTTTTTCAAGGTTTATGTTTGCTCTAATTTCATTGAGAAAATCAAACCCTATTATACCATCAAATGTTTTCGGTATGGGAAGTACAAAAAAGGTAGCGTTTCTATTAAAAATATTTATAACACACTTATGCCTAAAACAGATGTGCAGCTTTTTCCATGCAGCGAAATTAAATTACACAGGTTCTTATGGGAGCAGATTCACTCAAAGTCTGCATGCAGCGCAGCGCTGCACGATGTCTCTATTTCTAAATTTGCTGCCTAGTTTCATTGCAGCCACAACTGAAAAACGAACATTTCTAAATAATTGCTATTTGGCATTACTCATATTGACATCACCTGCCATTCTTTCAAAAAATGTGTTTGTGTTGGTGATTTTTGTTTAAGAATCCATGAAGCCGGCGTTGCCACCCTACCATCGTCGAACGAAGAAAATCTCATTCCAACAATATTGTGTGATATCGGCAACGCTGTGCTTTCATGTATTTGTTTGACATTAATAAGCATCATTAATGTCAGAAACTATGCACATGTGTTTCCTGTGCAGCTCTGCATGCAGAGATGCGTGCAGACTCGCTGCACATCTGTTTTAGTCATTAGACGTAACCTTGCTTGTGCCATGTTTGGACTTAACAGAAAACGATTCGTTTATAGGTTTGATAGCTTTCAGTGTGCTAAAGTTTTTTTATATAATTTTTAGACGCACCTGTGTCAACTAGAAGCTTTATTTCTCTACCTGCCAGGGTGCGACCAACATAGGGCAGGAGAGACGTTCCCCTAACAAATTGACTTCATCAAATAGTTCCAGGTTTTCGGTGTCGGTTTTGTCGGTTTGCTCCTCATCCGAAAACTCGCTATCGTAGTAGTAATCAAACTGGTCCTCATAATGTTCGTATGCATGTGGCCAGTCTAACGTTCGTTCCTGCCAGAAAAAGAATTCGCAAAAAGATATGGCTCCTGATTTGCTTCTAATTCCTGTGCTAGAGCTAGAGCTTTTGGCATTTCCGAGGGCTGCGAAGAAAATAAGATGTCACACATAGGCTTATTAAGCCCAGAATAAAAATTCTTAACGCATCTTGGCGATATTTTTGGCTAAGAGAATTTCCTGCGTGAAGCATTATGGTTTTATTTATAATCAACGTAACTTTTTTCTCCACCTCATCATAAAATTCTATAATTGACAACCTTCCCTGCCTAAGAGTTGACATTTCCTGCTCTATAAGGTAGATAGGCTTTTTATCGGTATACGTAAGATCCAGTCTTGCAATTATAGCTTTAAAATTTAGCATAGTGTTAAATGAAGACAAAACCTGATCTGCAGAACCGATAATCTTATTTCGTATAATGGCAACCGCCTGGTGGTGTCTTGAGCTTCCCTCATAACCTTCAAATAATTTATAAGCGGCAAAAGCAGCTTGTCGCCAAGAAATATACCTTACCTGATCACCCCCAAACTCGGGTAACGATTTAACTAAGTCTAATCTCTCGTCGCAAACCATTCCTGGCTCTATAACAACTGGCTGATAAACCTCAACAGCTGCAGGTGTTTCTAACACCCTAAGTCTATTTGTCAATTCCTCTATAGTATTGCTAAATGCCTGTCTTGTTTGCTCAGTCGCAGCTTGAACCGCATGGGCAATGATTGCATTAATTTGGTCCGCATTCATTTTGATATAAGTTCAGAAAATTTAAGATTTGTTGAATGTATGTATAAAAAAGATTATGCGATTAAAAAAATAAAGTAAGAGCAAAAAACGAGATTAGATTTAAGAAAATCAACGAAATGAAATTATAATTCCTAAGAAAATTTGAAAAAAAACGAATTCACACAATAAAGTTATAATTAAATAATTTAAGGAATAATAATAGAAAAAATAAATAAATAATAATTCGATAATAATCTTGATATTTGATGGTCTTCTTTTTATGCTGGTACAGTTACTTTCTAACGCTGGCGCTGCTGTGCAGTTACTTTTTCCCAAATTAAATTTTCAATTTGTAACTGGATTGTATTGTCTTTTATGTCTTTGTTTTATTTTGTATCACGTTTTTTTTTTTTTTTTTTTTTGTAATACTTTAATTATATATGTTGTATTTTTTAAATTTTAATTCACTTATGAATTTATTGACTGTTTTCCTTTTAGGTAATATAATCTTTCAGAAGGTAATTTTATTTAGATTTTAAGATATTGTGGTGAATTTGCCCAGTTATGTAAACAACCACACATAAGTACAACTTTCCGCGCCATCTTTGAGTGAAATAAATAATTAAATCGATCACGGTTGGTGTCCAGCCTCGTTTGTACTGGAATATTGACGAAACCTTTTTGGAAAGCACCTTCTCGTAGACCCTAGAAAATTCTAGAACCATTATTTCGGGTATAAATACAGGCGCACCAGCCCGAAAGAGCAGTTTGATTTTGGAAGTGAATGAATAAATGTCAGTGTGAATAAAGAGTTGCATACTAGTGCTTGTTTATAAAAAAAAGTAACTGAAGAAAAAGTATTTGAAATAAAAAGCGTTTTATTTTGTGAATTAATTGCAGTTTCAGTTTGAATAAAGGAAATAAGTTTTATTTGCGAACCCTTAGTTAAATATTACATTGGTGTCAGAAAAAGTGGAATAAAACTTATTTAATCTGTGAATTTAGATAATTGATGGTGAAAAATTGATAAAATGTGTAGATTAGTGAACAAATAAGAAAGGTGTTTGTGAAAAAAAGACACACAAAAATATAAGAACAAAATAGAAAAAAAAATGGGTAAAATTGTGAATGCATTGAATTGTGTTGAACTTAAAGCAGAACTAAACAGACGAGGTCTTCCTACTGCTGGAACGAAAAATGACCTCATTATCCGTCTGCAGGTAGATTTAAGGCAACACGATGAAAATCCAGACACGTTTCTATTTGAGATTGAGAAGAGCAAGTAAGTACAACCTTAGACATGACCAATATGATGGCTCAGCTGCTCGCCCAGTTTGAAGACCAAGTAAAGAATCTTCTTGGGAAATTTAAAGAACAACGCAACGAGCAAAAGAATTTACTGGAAAAAACAGAAACAAATCTTCTCGAACGATTTGAAGAACAGAAACACCCTACCATCGTCGAACGAAGAAAATCTCATTCCAACAATATTGTGTGATATCGGCAACGCTGTGCTTTCATGTATTTGTTTGACATTAATAAGCATCATTAATGTCAGAAACTATGCACATGTGTTTCCTGTGCAGCTCTGCATGCAGAGATGCGTGCAGACTCGCTGCACATCTGTTTTAGTCATTAGACGTAACCTTGCTTGTGCCATGTTTGGACTTAACAGAAAACGATTCGTTTATAGGTTTGATAGCTTTCAGTGTGCTAAAGTTTTTTTATATAATTTTTAGACGCACCTGTGTCAACTAGAAGCTTTATTTCTCTACCTGCCAGGGTGCGACCAACATAGGGCAGGAGAGACGTTCCCCTAACAAATTGACTTCATCAAATAGTTCCAGGTTTTCGGTGTCGGTTTTGTCGGTTTGCTCCTCATCCGAAAACTCGCTATCGTAGTAGTAATCAAACTGGTCCTCATAATGTTCGTATGCATGCGGCCAGTCTAACGTTCGTTCCTGCCAGAAAAAGAATTCGCAAAAAGATATGGCTCCTGATTTGCTTCTAATTCCTGTGCTAGAGCTAGAGCTTTTGGCATTTCCGAGGGCTGCGAAGAAAATAAGATGTCACACATAGGCTTATTAAGCCCAGAATAAAAATTCTTAACGCATCTTGGCGATATTTTTGGCTAAGAGAATTTCCTGCGTGAAGCATTATGGTTTTATTTATAATCAACGTAACTTTTTTCTCCACCTCATCATAAAATTCTATAATTGACAACCTTCCCTGCCTAAGAGTTGACATTTCCTGCTCTATAAGGTAGATAGGCTTTTTATCGGTATACGTAAGATCCAGTCTTGCAATTATAGCTTTAAAATTTAGCATAGTGTTAAATGAAGACAAAACCTGATCTGCAGAACCGATAATCTTATTTCGTATAATGGCAACCGCCTGGTGGTGTCTTGAGCTTCCCTCATAACCTTCAAATAATTTATAAGCGGCAAAAGCAGCTTGTCGCCAAGAAATATACCTTACCTGATCACCCCCAAACTCGGGTAACGATTTAACTAAGTCTAATATCTCGTCGCAAACCATTCCTGGCTCTATAACAACTGGCTGATAAACCTCAATACCTGCAGGTGTTTCTAACACCCTAAGTCTATTTGTCAATTCCTCTATAGTATTGCTAAATGCCTGTCTTGTTTGCTCAGTCGCAGCTTGAACCGCATGGGCAATGATTGCATTAATTTGGTCCGCATTCATTTTGATATAAGTTCAGAAAATTTAAGATTTGTTGAATGTATGTATAAAAAAGATTATGCGATTAAAAAAATAAAGTAAGAGCAAAAAACGAGATTAGATTTAAGAAAATCAACGAAATGAAATTATAATTCCTAAGAAAATTTGAAAAAAAACGAATTCACACAATAAAGTTATAATTAAATAATTTAAGGAATAATAATAGAAAAAATAAATAAATAATAATTCGATAATAATCTTGATATTTGATGGTCTTCTTTTTATGCTGGTACAGTTACTTTCTAACGCTGGCGCTGCTGTGCAGTTACTTTTTCCCAAATTAAATTTTCAATTTGTAACTGGATTGTATTGTCTTTTATGTCTTTGTTTTATTTTGTATCACGTTTTTTTTTTTTTTTTTTTTGTAATACTTTAATTATATATGTTGTATTTTTTAAATTTTAATTCACTTATGAATTTATTGACTGTTTTCCTTTTAGGTAATATAATCTTTCAGAAGGTAATTTTATTTAGATTTTAAGATATTGTGGTGAATTTGCCCAGTTATGTAAACAACCACACATAAGTACAACTTTCCGCGCCATCTTTGAGTGAAATAAATAATTAAATCGATCACGGTTGGTGTCCAGCCTCGTTTGTACTGGAATATTGACGAAACCTTTTTGGAAAGCACCTTCTCGTAGACCCTAGAAAATTCTAGAACCTTTATTTCGGGTATAAATACAGGCGCACCAGCCCGAAAGAGCAGTTTGATTTTGGAAGTGAATGAATAAATGTCAGTGTGAATAAAGAGTTGCATACTAGTGCTTGTTTATAAAAAAAAGTAACTGAAGAAAAAGTATTTGAAATAAAAAGCGTTTTATTTTGTGAATTAATTGCAGTTTCAGTTTGAATAAAGGAAATAAGTTTTATTTGCGAACCCTTAGTTAAATATTACATTGGTGTCAGAAAAAGTGGAATAAAACTTATTTAATCTGTGAATTTAGATAATTGATGGTGAAAAATTGATAAAATGTGTAGATTAGTGAACAAATAAGAAAGGTGTTTGTGAAAAAAAGACACACAAAAATATAAGAACAAAATAGAAAAAAAAATGGGTAAAATTGTGAATGCATTGAATTGTGTTGAACTTAAAGCAGAACTAAACAGACGAGGTCTTCCTACTGCTGGAACGAAAAATGACCTCATTATCCGTCTGCAGGTAGATTTAAGGCAACACGATGAAAATCCAGACACGTTTCTATTTGAGATTGAGAAGAGCAAGTAAGTACAACCTTAGACATGACCAATATGATGGCTCAGCTGCTCGCCCAGTTTGAAGACCAAGTAAAGAATCTTCTTGGGAAATTTAAAGAACAACGCAACGAGCAAAAGAATTTACTGGAAAAAACAGAAACAAATCTTCTCGAACGATTTGAAGAACAGAAACACGTCCTCGAAGGTAAATTTGGAGAACAAGTTTGTTGCCCTTGACGATCGTGTTGAAAAACAATTTTCGTCAGTGGAAGCAAAATTCGAGAAGGTCGAAGATAAAATTCAGAGCATTACCGATGAGTTAGAAAAATGAAGGTTCGAGAATTTCCAAAGAGAAAAGAAATGCATCCACCAACTTTTGATGGACAAACTTCTTGGTCGATCTACAAGAAGCAGTTTGGGGCAGCTGCAGCAACAAACGGCTGGGATGACGAAGACAAGTTTATTGCCGTGACGCTTGCCCTTAGAGGTTCTGCTGCTGAACTTTTGCAAACCATACCAGCAGACCAGAACGGCAACTTCAGTGTTCTTAATCAGGCCATTGACGAACGCTTCGCGTCCAGCTCAATACCAGAGTCCAGAAAAGAGGTGAAAGTCTGCAACAACTCCAAGCAGACATTGAACGGTTGGCACACCTAGCATACCTGACTGCAGGAGATGAAATTACCAACCAGCTAGCAACGGAGGCTTTTGTCCGTGCAGTTGCCGACATCAACCTACAGGGAGCAATTCGAACTGCTGGAAAACGCACGCTTTCTGAAGCATTAGCGTTCGCTCTGACTATGGAAGCATCAGAACAGGCTTCCTTAGGAGTTCATCGGGTAAGAGAATTTGAAGTTGAGGAATGTTCTTGCCAGAGAGCTGAATTCCATAGAAGTCAGCGAGAAGGACCTGCTCGATGCTGGAATTGCAACAAAACCGGACATCTCCAGCGCCAGTGCAGATTGCCACCAAGAAGAGTCGCCTGTCAACACTGTGGAAACAGGAATAATACCCCCGAACAGGTGAGCAATAACATCAACGCTCCTGCTCGCTCTGTTTCTCAGTCGGAAAACGAGTAAGAACTAACTTCGAGGGGCAGAAGCTGGTTTCTGGTATCGATGGCCCTAGAACCACCATACAAGTCTCGAATACTTAACGGAACAATAAAAGTCTGACAGTGGATGCAACATTAAATGGCAAGAAACAGTTGGCTACAATTGACACCGGTGCCACAGCCTCCATTAAAAGTAAAGACTTGGTCAAGATGACGTGGCTACATAACACCAATAGCTACCGTCTTAAAACTGCGACAGGTGAGGCAGCAAGAGTATATGGAGAAGTTCGACATAAAATCCGTTTGGCAGAATTAGAATTTTCGCATCTATTTTTGGTAGCAGACATATGTGATGAGTGCATAATTGGAATCGACTTCATGAAAGAGCACGGAGTGATTCTGGATATCGGTAAGCAAGTGTTGAAGTACCAAAATGTAGAGATTCCTATGGTTTAAGGCAACGAAAACTCATCAACTCTAAGAACTGTCATCAAAGAAGACATATGCTTGCCTGCCTCTTCAGAAGTGTTTGTTTGGACGAAAATAGAGGGCGATCTAGGTAGCTATAGATACCTCATGGTGGAACCAGAGTCTGAGCAATCTTCCCAAAACATCATCTTAGGGAAGACTTTTGTGGAACCAAAGAACAACATGGTACCCGTACGGATTCTGAACATTAAACCGTACGAGGTCAAGCTCAAGAAAGGAGAAGTAATTGGAAAGTGCGAATCTGTGACCGCAATTACTAAAATCACAGAAATGAACGCAGAAGAACGAATGGACCCCGGAAAATTCAGCTCAATTAAAGCCAAAATTCTCAAGCCATCCAATCTAAGTCAACATCAGCATAGTGTTGCTGGAAGCCTTCTTCATGAGTACACTGATATATTTTCTTCACCGAGTAGACAGTATGGTCGAACGCAACTGGTACAGTATCGAATCGATACAGGTGATGCGAGACCGGTTCGACAAGCAGCAAGGCGTCTCCCATTAGCCAAACAAGCCGAAGTTGAAGAAATAATAACTACAATGAAGAAAGATGGTTTAATCGAAAATTCCAAAAGCCCTTGGGTGTCACCAGTTGTTCTTGTCAAAAAGAAAGATGGAAGCACCTGATTTTGTGTGGACTACCGTAGGCTGAACGATGTGACAAAGAAAGACAGCTACCCTCTGCCCAGAATCAGCGATACATTGGATGCAATGGAAGGAGCTCAATAGTTCTCGACGTTAGACTTGAAAAGTGGCTACTGGCAGGTAGAAATCCATCCAGAAGATCGAGAGAAGACAGCTTCCTCAACCGTAAATGGTCTGTGGCAGTTTAAAGTGATGCCATTCGGACTGTGCAATGCTCCCGCAACATTTGAGCTTCTGATGGAGTGTGTTCTTTAAGGCCTTACTTGGAAATCATGCCTTGTATATTTGGACGATGTCATCGTTTATGGAAAAACTTTTGACGAGCATTGTGAAAACCTTAAGTCTGTATTTCAGAGGCTTCGAGAAGCACACTTAAAATTAAATCCAGATAAATGTGCGCTTTTCAAGACCGAAGTTAAATACCTGGGACATATCATCTCATCCCAAGGAGTAAAGACTGATCCTGAGAAAGTTGACACTGTGAAGAATTGGCCAACACCACAGGATAAACATCAGCTCCGTAGCTTTCTTGGTCTTGCCACATATTATCGGCGCTTTGTAAAGGACTTTGCTGGAATCGCTAAGAGCTTGCATCAACTTACTGAAAAGGGGAAGCCGTTCAAATGGTCAGGTGAGTGCAAGAAAAGTTTTCAGGAACTCAAGCTGCGTTTGTGTAATGCTCCTGTGCTTACCTATCCGACTCCTGGAAAACCTTTCATCATCGATGCCGATGCCAGTAACGTCGGAATTGGAGCTGTACTGTCGCAAGTCCATGAAAGAGAAGAAAAAGTCGTCGCCTACTACAGTCAAAGGTTAATGACGTTCTTCCAGAGATGTATGATGGAGCATCTGGAGGTCATTTGGGAGTCAATAAAACGCTGGAGAAGATACGACAACGGTTCTACTGGCTACATGCAAGAGATGATGTCGAAAAGTGGTGCCGAAAATATGATACTTGTGCTGCTACCAAGGGACCAGGTAGAAAGCTTCAAAGTAAAATCCAACAGTACAATGTGGGCACACCTTTCGAAAGAATAGCAGTAGATGTCGCAGGTCCATTTCCGGAGACCAACAGCGGAAACCGATACATCCTTGTAGTCATGGATTACTTCAGCAAGTGGCCTGAGGCATTTGCCATCCCAAATCAAGAAACTAAAACAGTTGTTGATCAGATTATCTTCAATTGGGTGAACAGGTTCGGCGTACCTTTGGAACTGTATTCTGACCAAGGAAGGAACTTCGAATCTAACATCTTTCAGGGGGTTTGCTCTTTCCTTGGCATCAAGAAGACGAGGACAACACCGCTTCATCCACAATCTGACGGGATGGTAGAACGATTCAACAGGACTCTTAAAGAACATCTGTTCAAGGTTGTAGGTGACCACCAACGAGACTGGGACCGCCATTGTTCTTGATGGCCTATCGAAGTTTGGTTCATAGTTCAACAGGACATACACCATCGGAGATCCTGTTTGGCACAACAATTCGGCTGCCCAGTGAAGTCAAATTTGGATGCCATACCATGGAACCGGAAAGGTCAGATGAATATGTGGATAACCTCAAAGAAAGACTCATTGACATTCATCAACGGAAAAGAAAAAACATAAAAACCGCTAGTGATAGGATGAAAACACGGTACGACGCCCGTAAAACAACGATGGGATTCCAAGAAGGAGACCTGGTGTGATTTTACAATCCTCACCGACAAAAGGGACTGCCACCAAAACTACAACAAAACTGGGAAGGCCCATATACCGTTGTGAAGCGAATCAATGATGTGGCTTACCGCATTCAGAGAGGAGTAAGGGGTAAGCTTAAAGTAGTACACTGCGACCGTTTAAATCGTTATAACGGTGCGAATAATGGATTAAATCGGGACGATCAATCCTAAGAGGGGGGCAATGTGGTGAATATGCCCAGTTATGTAAACAACCACACATTAGTACAACTTTCCGCGCCATCTTTGAGTGAAATAAATAATTAAATCCATCACGGTCGGTGTCCAGCCTCGTTCGTACTGGAATATTGACGAAACCTTTTTGGAAAGCACCTTCTAGTAGACCCTAGGAAATTCTAAAACCTTTATTTTGGGTATAAATACAGGCGCACCAGTCCGAAAGAGCAGTTTGATTTTGGAAGTGAATGAATAAATGTCATTGTGAATAAAGAGTTGCATACTAGTGCTTGTTTATAAAAAAAAGTAACTGAAGAAAAAGTATTTGAAATAAAAAGCGTTTTATTTTGTGAATTAATTGCAGTTTCAGTTTGAATAAACGAAATAAGTTTTATTTGCGAACCCTTAGTAAAATATTACAATATTTTAAGAGATTTTATTGAATTTTTAATTAAAAGTTTTCAATTTTCTTATAGAAATTCTCTTTTTTATTGCATGTAATTATTAACTGTTTGTTTTTTACCACGTGTGTCTACAAGACTTGGAGATAAAGTTTTCATTGTTTCAATTTATATATTTTTTTTTTAGTGCTCCGGCAATGTGGATCACGATAAAGTGCGCGACCTTGTTGTTTTTTTATTAATTTTTGTAAAAAATTTAACCACGTGACACTTAAAGTTGGGCGCCAAATAAAACAATGTGTTTAATATTTTTTAAACTTCTTTATTTTTCCTCTATGAGAAAGCTTTCAAAGATGTTAAGTGGTCAGCTTACAACAAAAGACTAACTTAAAAAGAAACAGTACAATATTTTGTCATCTATGCAACGATCCACACATCGAATGATAAGCCCAAGATATAACAGTTTTATGATTTCTCTATTCTTGTTCGCTGGTTTCCAATTGAATTGAGAACAACTAGTGCAGTGAGAATTAGGGTGACCAGCGTTGTCATAACTTATACTTAAATTTTTGTTTGAGGTTTGGAAACATGAAGTACATACATATGTTGTAATTTTCTTAAAATATTGCATTCCAAATATCACCCTAATTCCCTGAAACAATTTGTTTCAGCACTTGGTAAGGTTGTTGCTTTATCGCACTTAGATACTGGCTATTACATTGCGGTCAGAGATATCCAAATGATTTTGATTGTGAATTTAAATCTGTTTGGCCAATAATACCTGAAACAAAAAAGAAATACACGTATATGATGAAAAATATCGATTTCCCGATCCAATAAAATTGTTATTTACTTTAACGTTGTTTCTTGGATGTTGGGTGCCGGTATGAAGGTTTCATTGGGAATATTTGCAAGTTACTTGGAGAAACTTAATTTTATATTTTAAAATACCTAGTTTTTAAAGTGTTTGAAAAGGTTTTGTAAATATGAGCAAATATACATATAATTAAAGATGCATAACACAATAAAAGAGTACCATAAAAAAAAAAAGTAAAATTTAACCACGTGACACTTAAAGTTGGGCGCCAAATAAAACAATGTGTTTAATATTTTTTAAACTTCTTTATTTTTCCTCTATGAGAAAGCTTTCAAAGATGTTAAGTGGTCAGCTTACAACAAAAGACTAACTTAAAAAGAAACAGTACAATATTTTGTCATCTATGCAACGATCCACACATCGAATGATAAGCCCAAGATATAACAGTTTTATGATTTCTCTATTCTTGTTCGCTGGTTTCCAATTGAATTGAGAACAACTAGTGCAGTGAGAATTAGGGTGACCAGCGTTGTCATAACTTATACTTAAATTTTTGTTTGAGGTTTGGAAACATGAAGTACATACATATGTTGTAATTTTCTTAAAATATTGCATTCCAAATATCACCCTAATTCCCTGAAACAATTTGTTTCAGCACTTGGTAAGGTTGTTGCTTTATCGCACTTAGATACTGGCTATTACATTGCGGTCAGAGATATCCAAATGATTTTGATTGTGAATTTAAATCTGTTTGGCCAATAATACCTGAAACAAAAAAGAAATACACGTATATGATGAAAAATATCGATTTCCCGATCCAATAAAATTGTTATTTACTTTAACGTTGTTTCTTGGATGTTGGGTGCCGGTATGAAGGTTTCATTGGGAATATTTGCAAGTTACTTGGAGAAACTTAATTTTATATTTTAAAATACCTAGTTTTTAAAGTGTTTGAAAAGGTTTTGTAAATATGAGCAAATATACATATAATTAAAGATGCATAACACAATAAAAGAGTACCATTACAAAATGTTTAACCACTTAGCATCATCTTTGGATGAGTTGTTATAACTCTGCATGACTCTGCATGGTAAGTAATAAGACCACGCAGCTTAACTAGCCAATATTTGGGCCTTGATGTTGGGCGTTGGGTTATAACACATCGAAATATTTATGTTCTACCAATACTGAGAGCAGTTATACATAGAATATGCGACTCAAGGGGGAGTCATGAGCATAACAGATCTCGATTTTGCTCCTAATTTAGACAAACTCATATAGAAAAAAAAAGTTGAATCTCCCAGGGGGGGGGGGGGGTCATGACCCGTCAGGATCCGCGCTTTTTAATCTGTCTGACTCAATTTTCCTTGGGACTTGGGATATGCCGTTATTTTACACTATAAACTGGACGCTTTGATTTTATCTTTTCTTTCTGCCGTTAAAGGTTTTTCACGACCGATTTTCAAAACTGATTATAGAAAACGTTTAGAACTAAGTGTCTATTGGAAAAACAAAACAGGACTCAGTTTACCGTAAGCTCAAACTATGATGCTATATGTTACTGAATCTGACCTACTTAATTCGATTAATTTTTCAAATAATATGATCAGCATAGCAAAATAACGGTGCATTTTTCGATTTAGTTTTCTCCATAAAAATAGGTGTTAGACAAATAGTCTTGCAATTGAATATACAACAGAAAGTTCGCCATTCATAATATTAGGAGAACAGAATTGTGTGAAGTGCTGAATATTCAAATGACCGGCTGTGTTCCTATATTATGGTAATTATAGTTTTATATAAATTTTAATTTTCAATTTTGTGTTATAAATGTTTTGTTTGAGTTTCTTGTATCAAATTCACAAACACTTATTTATATAATCTCATTTATAATAATTTAATTTATTATAATTTATAAATGTTAATGAACCTTAATTTAATTCATCTTGTTAAGCATTTACACTCAATTAATCACGAAACGTAATCGTATACTAACCAAAACCTGCAAGTTCTTCATAAACTCGTCGAAAACGTAAATTTTCAATTAAATAGTTGCTATAACTAGTAACAATGTTACACCTTTTCAATTGAAATTTAATACATTGTTAATGAGTTCCCTTGCATCTAGTTAAAGAGATTGCAATCGTGGAACACAGAATACCTCGTTAAGTCTATAGGTTTATTAGTAATTTATAAAGATTCTTGAATTTAATAGATTATTTTGTGTGGAACAATTCTAATATTTATATAATATCTTATAAAAATGTTATACTTACATATTACAAGTACACAGTATATAGTGCGGAGGCTTAGCAATATAATTGTGCACTTTGTGATACAAGCATGAAATTTGTATCATAGTTGGTACCTTGCAAAAACATGATGTTAACAGATTGGAACATTTGATATGTCCTCACCTTTAGGTGGGCGGGGCAATTTTGTTAGGAAAATTACTTAAAATGGAAAAACAAATATTACAAAAAACGACAATACCTACAAAATTTTGTTGTAGCTTTTCTTAAAGCTAATACTTCATTCTCTCATATTGTATTTAAATAAAGTTTTTTCAATGGTAAGTTTTCGGAAAAAATATTTTCAAAGTCAAAATTTAAAAAAAAAAAGTTGAAATTTTTTTTATGATTTTTTTTTCAAAATTGTACGTTATTACTTACTAATTTTATTTTAATTTTTTAATAGTATTATTAATTGGTGATAAAATGGTAGGAACTAGATGGTTGTTAGTTGTCTAGTTTTTGAGAAAATTTAAAATTACCAAAACCACTTTTTTTATAATTTGTTTGTTTATTGATCTTTAAGTACATGCAAACCGTCATCTTTGATCTAAAAACACACTAGATTTTTATTTTAAGATTTTTTTTATATTTTCTTTTAATTACAAATATTTTTTAATTTAAAAATTTTAGTTTACCAGGTATTTTCAAAATTTGATTTAATCTTACACTACTAACTAATTGGTATACCTATAGGTATACGGTAACTTACGGTACTTTTGGTATACCAAAAGTATCTAAGTTATGAAATTCTGGAGCATTCTCTCTCGCATATGCAAAGATCCGTGCATGGTAAATGGCTTTTTTTGCATTTACAGCCGCTCTGGCTAGAGCTGGTCACGAGACGAGAAAAGTCTCGGTCTCGGTCTTGCATGACGAGACCGATACGAGACGAGACTGCCTTTTAAGCAACCGAGACGAGACTGTATATTTGGACCGAAATTCACAGAGAGTCTAATAAATTAAAAAATCCAATTTCAGTTAAATATTTATTCTCTTCTACACATATTCAAACGATAATCGAAATAATAAATAATTCGTTCCAATAATTAAAAGTTTGTCTGAAAATCGTATTTTTCGGAGACGAGACCGAGACGATACTGAAAATTTACGATTTTAATGAGACCGAGACGAGACTTACAAAAGTCTCGCAGGGTCTCGTGTCGTGGTCAGCCCTAGCTCTGGCATCCCTTCTTGCAACCACAACGAATCCACTCCGGAACATAAAAGCCACTCCAACCCCAACTAGTACCAGGAGGTAGTACAGGACTTGGAATCCGTGCCTGCCCCCAGATGAAGCAGCCCTGATATATATGGCTCGCTTCACGTGTTGCTTGAGTGAATCTAAAATTGTTGAAATCCTTTGTACTGAGCTTGTTCTTGTAAAAAGCTTCTTTCTTGTTTTGATGATGCAAGCGAGCGTACTTGTCCGGTCATAATAGTAATATTATGAATCTTTCTATTGCCTGCATCGTTTCCTCAGGTATAATATTCGGGGTGCAGCTCAAATTCTTTAAGGGCTTCTGTTAACTCGGGCATCGAACTCGAAGTTATGGAGTATTTGGAGTTCCATGCCACATCACTTTACCATGTCCAAAAAAACAGGACACAACTATCTTCACTGATGGCTCAAAGATGAAATGTGGTGTTGGTGCAGTGATTTTGTCTGAGTCTCTAGGTCCTTTCGGCTACCTGTCTTTGCTAGTGTTTTCTAGCTCAATAACTAGCAATCAGGGAAGCATGCAAGTTACTAAAGGAATATCCAAACCAGAACCGTAATGCAGCTTTTATTACAGACATTCAGGCGGGTGTTAAAGCCATTAATTCAGCTAAAACATCTTCCAAATTGGTCCAGCAATGCCGGGATTAGCTTGCAAGTCTGAACACTGACCTCGGTGTCACTGTTACCTGGGTTCCAGGTCACAGTGGCATTAAGGGAAATGAACGGGCTGACGAGCTGGACAGGCAAGCATCAGCCTTCCATGGCTCACTTGCGAAAAGAGTCAACATTCCGCTAGGAGTTATGAAGGACAATATTCTCTCAATTTTTCTTACTGAATCAAATGGCAGGTGGAACAGTTTATTAAACTGTATTATTTCTAGAAAGATTTGCCCCACCTATGATAAAGCCCGAACAATTGAATTAATACGCAGACCCAGGCAAGACATATCCAGGGTCATTGCAACCTGTAGCGGACACTGGCCAATAGGAGAGCATGCAGCGAAGCTGGGCTTACCTCACAATACTCACTGTCGGAGCTGTGGGGACCAGCAGGAAAAGGAAACAGTAGTTCATTTCCTCTGCAAATGCCCTGCTGTGGCCAAAGATAGAACACAATCATTCGGAAGGGCATTTTTTGACGACATAAACGAACTTTCGTAAAAGAAGATCAAAGACTTGATTTCTTTCCTCAACGGGACGGAATGGCTCTAGGACAAATTTCGGCTACCTTTGCATCACACCTTCCGTCGATTCCCTATGATCGCAAGAAAGCGGACTAGGGTTCTGGCTGGAGTTCATGGTGCACAACGGATTGACGATCATTCGATGAGATCAGTGGATGCTCCAGTGTCAGCCAACAAACTGTTGGGCAAACTGTGGATGGTGAGGATGCTAGTCTGGTTGAGTGAGTGATCCTCTTTCTGATGATTGTGCTAAAAGCTGCCCAGTCATTCTACAAACAACAAAATCCTTTCAATCCTATTCTACATTCAAACAAAGATGGACGATATCCCGAGGATATGTCCACAATCTCCCATTTGAAATATATCCACAGATTCTAACGGGTAATGGTATCAAAACGGCGCACATAAGCGCTAATTGGGCTATGGCCTAGGCTGCCCGTGGCCGCCATTTTTACCTTCCTACCTAATGTACCTAGATACAATATCCTAAAATCAACATACTACATATATAAGTATATATTATATAAAATGTGACAAAATAAATGAGCAATAAAGTATGAAATTTGTATATACATACATATTGTACAATCAAAATTAAAATGCGTTTTTGTCTACTGACTTTTTCTTTCATACTGTAATATTTTACTAAGGGTTCGCAAATAAAACTTATTTCCTTTATTCAAACTTAAACTGCAATTGATTCACAAAATAAAACGCTTTTATTTCAAATACTTTTTCTTCCTTTTCTTTTATTATAACCAAGCACAAGTATGCAACTCTTTATTCACACTGACATTTATTCATTCACTTACGAAATCAAATTGCTCTTTCGGACTGGTGCCCCTGTATTTATACCCGAAAATAGGGTTCTAGAATTTTCTAGGGTCTACTGGAAGGTGCTTTCCAAAAAGGTTTCGGCAATTATTCCAGTACGAACGAGGCTGGACACCAACCGTGATGGATTTTATTATTTATTTCACTCAAAGATGGCGCGGAAAGTTGTACTTATGTGTGGTTGTTTACATAACTGGGCATATTCACCACATTGCCCCCCTCTAAGGATTGAATTAATTTAATTTAATTTACTTAGTACAAGTATATAACAAAATAATTATAGTAATAATAATAATATCTTAAGACTAAATAACAATTGAGATCTTAAAGTTAAATTAAAGAAAACGATTGGGATAGAAAGGGTAAGAAAAAGGTTATGATAGGAGAGCAAGTTTGAGAGGTTTTTGAGAGGTTTAAATCAAAAATGTTGGAGTTATTTACTTTACGAATCATTCTGGTAATAGGTTCATTTTGGCCATACTCTGTGCGATGGAAGGGGACATAGAAGAGGGGAGTGGTTCTCAATTGACGATTACGAGTATTCGGTTTGAATTTATCAAGTAGACTTTCATTATCAATGACTCCATTCAAAAGCTGGTGTACAAAAACTATATCGGCATTATCGCGACGTCTACTTAAAGTTTGTAAATTTATTAGTTTTAGACGGTTTTCGTAAGGTGGTAGATTATATGGGTCATCCCAACAAAGGCCACGTAGGGCAAAGCGAATAAATCTACGTTGAACGGCCTCTATCCGCTGATTGTGAACATGGTGGTACGGAGACCATACTATGGAGGCGTATTCAAGAAGAGGCCTGACAAATGTGACATAAAGAGCCTTAGTAACATAAGGATTTGAGAATTCTTTCGACCAACGTTTTACGAAACCTAGAGTTGAGTTAGCTCTATTGATAATATTATCATAGTGAGGCCGAAAATTGAGTTGGCTGTCGCATATAACACCTAGGTCACGAATGGAAGTGACAAACGCAACAGTTCATTCTCAATAAAATATTGACGTTGAGGCAAAGGAGGGCGTTTTCGGGAATAGGTAATAGCCTGGCTGGCATTTATTCACGTTCAATTCAAGAAAGTTGTGTTGGCACCAAGTAAAGAAATTGTTGAGGTCGGTCTGCTTGAAGTAATTGAACATCGGCCATGCACTTAATATGTTTAGATATACGCATGTCATCAGCGTAGATCTGGAGGTCAGATCCTTCAAGGATAAGATCCACATCATTAATAGACAGTAAGAAAATCAGAGGACCTAAATGAGTGCCTTGAGGAACCCCTGATGTTGGGCAGATAGGGGTGGAGCTGCATGATCTAAAAAGAACTGTGTATCGACGATCATTTAAATATGATTGAATCCATGAAATAAGTAAAGGTGGGAAGAAAGATGATGATGTTATGGGAGACTTTGTCGAATGCTTTGCTGAAATCTGTTGCAATCGCATCCCATGCTTTTGGGAATAAACCCTGGGAAATAGAGAGTTGGAAGAGATCAGTGAGTGGTTGAGCTAAACTGGAGGTGCAGTTTTTAAGAAGAACAGCAGGAATCCCATCAGGACCCGATGAAAAGTCGTTCTTCTTCAAGCGGATTTTATTAATAACTGAAGACAGGCATATGTTTATGGAAGTAAGGGGGACTTGGGAGCATCTGTTCATGTGATAGAAATAGTTAATATCAACCTCTGTATCTTTAGGAGAAACTGCTTGACCGAAGAAATCAGCAAAAAGGTTAGAAATATATTTTGGATCGGAGGATGAGGAATTGTTGTATTTTAGTGTCGAAGGATAACCATCAGACTTTCTTTTTGAATTTATAAATTGAAAGAAGTGTTTAGGATTTGAAATTAAATCAGATTGAGTTTGAATAATATAACTGGCGTATAAGGACTCACTCAAGTTGGAAAAGTTGTTATAAACTGAGACATAATTGTTAAAATCATGAATAGACTTCGAGCTGAGATATTTTTTCCAGAGCTTATTCCTCATATTTCTGAGAGAGCGAAGTTCCTTGGTGTACCACGAAGGGGAAGTAGTAAAATTCTTCTGAGGCAGCAGAGGGATAGATTGAGAAAAGCAAATTTGGATCTGTTCATAAAAGGTGGCAATCTTAACGTCGATGTTAGAGTCGTTGGTTATGAAATCAAAGTTAATGTTCCCAATAAGATCATTAAGTTTATCGAAGTTTGCTTTGCGAAAGTTAAAAGATTGTGACGTAAGGGAGTATGGTTGGATATAACCATATATTCAAAAGCAAAGGTTAGGGAAATTGGAGGGTGATAATTGTCGATCTTTGAAAGGATATGGTGACTTTGGATGACTTCGGTATTATGAGCATCAGATGAGAAAATCAGATCTAACTGTCTGTGTAAGCAGTTTTTTACACCACTCATTTGGGCGAGATTAGAAGAAAGTAGGCGGTCAGTGAAAAGAATCTCTTTTTCCGAGCTGGCGTTGGACGAAATGAAATAAAGCTCATAATCAGATACTTCCCAAATTAATCGTGGAAGATTGAAGTCACCCACGATTATTATATCATCTTCGGGATTAGAAATATCAACAACATGATCAACTGCATCAACTAGAAGCAGGTATTCAGTAGTTGGCTGTGAGGGTGGTATGTAACAGCACAAAATGTAGAGGGAACGCTTGGATACACAGACTTTTACGCATATAAGTTCAAGGTTAGCTGTGTTGGGAATAATAACCAGTGAAGAATCAAGACTAGAATGAAATGCCAATAAAACACCACGTCCGGAGGAGGAGCTTCCAAGTGGATCAATGATAGGACTTGCATTTGAGACTTAAACATCCTTACGGAATACATTGAAGTCGGAATTAAAGAACTCATTGTTATGAAAAGCTGGTGTAAGGTTTGTTTCTGTAAGAGCGTAAACGTCAAAAGGAAGTTTTTGGGAGTTTAAGTAAATATTTGAACTTTTAGTGCGTAGTCCCCTAACATTTTGGTAGTATAAAGATAAGAATTGGGTTTTCGGCTGGTCTGAAAAACGATTGTTAGGAACGAAAGGGGCTATTAACGTATTTTGTCTTAAATTGCGAAAGCTGCATAGAATTAACATACGTAGCATAGGCGGAAAGATCGTTTTCAACATCGGATGGAGTGAGATTAGATATAATCTTATGATATTGGGTAAATATTTTTAAGAGATCAAACATATTAGTCGGAAGACCTTCTTGATGTATGGATACCATTACGTTAGTTCTTGTTACGCCATCGACACAGATAGAATCGTGTTTATCGTGAAGGTATGCTAGATACAAACGCACGTTCGCATAAATACGGGGATTTCTAAGGCGAGCTATAACATAGCGCCCATTATCGTTTAGGTCAGCGAATTTTTTTGTTATTTTGACCGACGGTGGAAATAAAGGATCAAGGAAATTATGTGAGGTTTTAGGGGAGTTACAACTATTAGGAGTATTTGGAGTTGTTAGATTATGTGGTGGGTTAAGAGTATGAGAATGGATGAAGTTTGGATATTTTGGTACAGGAGATCGATTGGGTATAGATGGATTTGAGCTTTGGGACAAAATGAAAGAATCACCAGAATGTTTTGCTTTTCTAGGAGCGGTAGTCGGGACAGAAACTCTACTTTTTTTGAGTTTATTAGGATCTTAAGTAGGGCCACTTAGGACAGGAGGTGGTCGTTTTTCGTTACTATTACTAGTGGAAGGATAATAGTTATGAGAGCGAGAATCAGACTTAGAACTAGACTTAAATCTAGAATCAAAAAAAGATTTATTAATCCATGGATAGATTGTTATGCCATCAAACTTAGGAACCTTGTTGAAAGGTTGTAAAAAGAGCCATTCGTACTAAGTTGGTATCTCAACTTTGAAGGATCGTAACTTTTTTGATAAAGGTTCAATAGGGACATCTGAAATACCGTATTTCTTGTTGAATAATGTTTTTATCCAAGATATGCTCGGTGCCTTAGAAGCGCATTTCAGAAATAAATACGATGAGGATTTTGCATTCGAATGTCTCAAACGCATAAGACGGTTTGCCCATTCAAGGTCTGTCCATAGTGTCCCAAATTTTGTAGTAGAAGAGCTAATAATGGCATTTTCGGCGGAGGTATTCAGGTCTTGCAGTTCAGTATTAAGCGAATCGTTTTTTTGGATGTTTTTCGAAGTTGATGAGATTGTGCAGTTGGATGATGGTTGTAAAGTAACAGTTGGCAATAGTGTTAGTGAAGATAGAGACTTATTGTTGATGTTAGTATGCTCGAAGGAGGTGTCCAGGTCTTGAAACTCTATGTGGAGCGATTTGTTGTTGTTATTGATAGACAGGTGTTCAGTCAAGCTATTTTAGTTAGGTGAGCGTTTCAATTCTTCTGATATATTGGATATGGCAATACGGGTGGCAGTGGATTCCCTTATTAACACATCAGCAAGCGCTAACGAATCACTGATGATTTTATCGTGCGTGTTTGTATAGTCTAGGCCGATTGATTTTACAGCATTTGTTTGCTTATTCAAAGTTGTTTCAACCATTGACAAAGTGTCTCGCATCGAGTTTATTGCTTCGATATTTGTTGATAATTCTTGCAAAGGATTTATGGCAGCAATAGCGTTCTTAATTTTTATAAATTGGGTGTTTAGGTGGTTTGGAACCAAATTAATATTATCAACACATTCTGAAAATTTGTTGAGGGCTTGTTTGGATAGATTTTCAATGTTAGAGAGTTGTTTTGTAAAGATGTAGTGATGATTTTCAAGACTCCTTGTGGTGGATTCATTATTCTCGGCCATAAGTTGAATTATTGATGAAGAACTATTGCGAATCTCGTTTTTTTAATTCTGAGATGGAGTCAGTAAATTGTTCAACTCGCTCATTGTTACATTTAATTGCAAGCATGATGTGTGATAACGTAATGGTCTTACAATCATCGCAGAGATATTGAAAATTAACTGAGTATTCCGTTATATAAGTCTTGGCTCTTTTGCTTAAGCCAGTACAAACAGGGTGGAAAACTTTACCACAAATACCCCTACAAGGTACCCAATCATTAGTCTTTTCATTTAGGGTGCAGTCATCATTGCCGCAATGTGATACTTTATCCATTTCTTAATCGTTAAATCTCTAACGAGTAAAAAACAATTGCAGTTTTTTTTTTGTTTTTTTTTAAACAAACAAAAATGAAAAAAAAAATTCAAACAATAATGTTCGTTCTAAGTGTACTGGAAAATATTGATATTTCCTTATCCTAGAAGGTAAGACTGAAAGCAAATGTAGAAAAAGTTAGTTGTTTAGAGATGAGGTTAAGCATTTGCAATTCAGTCACAATCAGCAACGTTGGATGAGGTAAGAGATGATTTTTGCGCTGGCAGTAGCTGCGTAGGCACTCCGGTTGAATCGTTGCAGTATGAAAATGGAAGGCAGAAATTGGGATACAATGTAGCTCCAATTATGCTTCACAGGCAGATCATACACTAAAAATGTTTCACTTACCCAGCGAGAAGGAAATAGCATGCAATTAACGGGTGTAATGAATTTGACAGATTGAAAGTTATTGGGTTCTCTTTTCTCAGTGCAACAAATAGATTAGGTTATATACAAATATGTATGTAGTCTATAACACCAACTTTAAATAGTTTTCTTTGTTAAGTATTTGATAAAAATAAATTTCACTTTATAATTTGTTTGATAAAAATAAATTTCACTTTATAAGCTTATGTAGACAGCCACAGTTAAATTAATATTTTATGAAAAGAAAACCAGAAGTTTGGCAAGTAAAATGCACACCAATTAAGTTTACGAAATGACTAGTCCGCTGCTCACTTGACCAAAATGATCGTCACGATTTAATCCATTATTCCCACCGTTATAACGATGTACACGGTCGCAGTGTACTACTTTAAGCTTACCCCTTATTCCTCTCTGAATGCGGTAAACCACATCATTGATTCGCTTCACAACGGTATATGGGCCTTCCCAGTTTTGTTGTAGTTTTGGTGACAGTCCCTTTTGTCGGTGAGGATTGTAAAACCACACCAGGTCTCCTTCTTGGAATCCCATCGTTGTTGCACGGGCGTCGTACCGTATTTTCATCCTATCACTAGCGGTTTTTATGTTTTTCCTTGTCCGTTGATGAATGTCAATGAGTCTTTCTTTGAGGTTATCCACATATTCATCTGACCTTTCCGGTTCCATGGTATGGCATCCAAATTTGACTTCACTGGGCAGCCGAATTGTTGTGCCAAACAGGATCTCCGATGGTTTATGTCCTGTTGAACTATGAACCGCACTGCGATAGGCCATTAAGAACAATGGAATATAGCGGTCCCAGTCTCGTTGGTAGTCACCTACAACCTTGGATAGATGTTCTTTAAGAGTCCTGTTGACGGTGTTGTCCTCGTCTTCTTGATGCCAAGTAGAGAGCAAACCTCCTGAAAGATGTTAGATTCGAAGTTCCTTCCTTGTTCAGACTGCAGTTCCAAAGGTACGCCGAACCTGCTCACCCAATTGAAGATAATCTGATCAACAACTGTTTTAGTTTCTTGATTTGGGATGGCAAATGCCTCAGGCCACTTGCTGAAGTAATCCATGACTACAAGGATGTATCGGTTTCCGCTGTTGGTCTCCGGAAATGGACCTGCGACATCTACTGCTATTCTTTCGAAAGGTGTGCCCACATTGCACTGTTGTATTTTACTTTGAAGCTTTCTACCTGGTCCCTTGGTAGCAGCACAAGTATCACATTTTCGGCACCACTTTTCGACATCATCTCTTGCATGTAGCCAGTAGAACCGTTGTCGTATCTTCTCCAGCGTTTTATTGACTCCCAAATGACCTCCAGATGCTCCATCATGCATCTCTCGAAGAACGTCATTAACCTTTGACCTAGGCACTATCAACTGCATCAGATACGACTTGCCATCTGCAGATTCCCATTTGCGCCTTAGTACTCCTTCTTGCACATGAAGTGAGTCCCACTGTGCCCAATAAGCTTTAAGAGCTGGACTTCTATCGCAGATGTCACCCCATTCTGGTTTTTCTCCGTGTTCCTTCCATGCAAGAATGGGTTCTATATCCGAGTCTTCTTGTTGGGCAGTCCTCAGTTCTTCATTGATCCAACCGTAAATGGGATCGGCTCTTATTCGTTGGATGGCAACCGCTTCCTTTTCTTCTTGACGTGTGCAATGCTTACAGTCCTGTTAAGACGATCGTCGAGACAATGCGTCTGCGTTTGAGTGCAGCTTTCCTCTTTGATGTTGAATTTCGTAGTCGTATGTCTGCAGTCTCTCGATCCATCTTGCTACTTGACCTTCTGGATTTTTGAAGTTCAGAAGCCAATTAAGCGCACTATGATCTGTTCGAAGGAGGAACTTCTGTCCATAGATGAACTTATGGAAGTGCTTTGTTGCCAAAATCAAAGCTAGAAGTTCCCTTCTGGTGACGCAATAATTGCGCTCTGGCCTCGAGAGCACCTTACTGTAGTAGGCGACGACTTTTTCTTCTCCTTCATGGACTTGCGACAGCACAGCTCCAATTCCGACGTTACTGGCATCGGCATCGATGATGTAAGGTTTTCCAGGAGTCGGATAGGTCAGCACAGGAGCATTACACAAACGTAGCTTGAGTTCCTGAAAACTTTTTTCGCACTCACCTGACCATTTGAACGGCTTCCCCTTTTCAGTAAGTTGATGCAAGCTCTTAGCGATTCCAGCAAAGTCCTTCACAAAGCGCCGATAATATGTGGCTAGACCAAGAAAGCTACGGAGCCGATGTTTATCCTGTGGTGTTGGCCAATTTTTCACAGTGTCAACTTTCTTAGGATCAGTCTTTAATCCTTGGGATGAGATGATATGTCCCAGGTATTTAACTTCGGTCTTGAAAAGCGCACATTTATCTGGATTTAATTTTAAGTGTGCTTCTCAAAGCCTCTGAAATACAGCCTTAAGGTTTTCACAATGCTCGTCAAAAGTTTTTCCATAAAAGATGACATCGACCAAACATACAAGGCATGATTTCCAAGTAAGGCCTTAAATAACATACTCCATCAGACGCTCAAACGTTGCCGGAGCGTTGCACAATCCGAATGGCATCACTTTAAAATGCCACAGACCATTATCGGTTGAGAAAGCTGTCTTCTCTCGATCTTCTGGATGGATTTCTACCTGCCAGTAGACTCTTCAAGTCTAACGTCGAGAACCATTGAGCTCCTTCCATTGCATCCAATGTATCGCTGATTCTGGGCAGAGGGTAGCTGTCTTTCTTTGTCACATTATTCAGCCTACGGTAGTCCACACAAAATCGGGTGCTTCCATCTTTCTTTTTGACAAGAACAACTGGTGACGTCCAAGGGCTTTTGGAATTTTCAATTAGACCATCTTTCTTCATTGTCCTTATTATTTCTTCAACTTCGGCTTGTTTGGCTAATGGGAGACGCCTTGCTGGTTGTCGAATCGGTCTCGCATCACCTGTATCGATTCGATGCTGTACCAGTTGTGTTCGACCATACTGCCCACGCGGTGAAGAAAATATATCAGCAACACTAAGCTGATGTTGACTTAGATTGGATGGCTTGAGAATTTTGGCTTTCATGGAGCTGAATTTTCCGGTGTCCATTGGTTCTTCTGCGTTTATTTCTGTGATTTTAGTTATTGCGGTCACAGATTCGCATTTTCCAATTACTTCTCCTTTCTTGAGCTTGACCTCGTACGGTTTGATGTTCAGTATCCGTACGGGTACCATGTTGTTCTTTGGTTCCACAAGAGTCTGCCCTAAGATGATGTTTTGGGAAGATTGCTCAGACTCTGGTTCCACCATGAGGTATCTATAGCTACCTATATCGCCCTCTATTTTCGTCCAAACAAACACTTCTGAAGAGGCAGGCAAGCATATGTCTTCTTTGATGACAGTTCTTAGAGTTGATGAGTTTTCGTTGCCTTAAACCATAGGAATCTCTACATTTTGGTACTTCAACACTTGCTTACCGATATCTAGAATCACTCCGTGCTCTTTCATGAAGTCGATTCCAATTATGCACTCATCACATATGTCTGCTACCAAAAATAGATGCGAAAATTCTAATTCTGCCAAACGGATTTTATGTCGAACTTCTCCATATACTCTTGCTGCCTCACCTGTCGCAGTTTTAAGACGGTAGCTATTGGTGTTATGTAGCCACGTCATCTTGACCAAGTCTTTTCTTATAATGGAGGCTGTGGCACCGGTGTCAATTGTAGCCAACTGTTTCTTGTCATTTAATGTTGCATCCACTGTCAGACTTTTATTGTTCCGTTTAGTCTGCGAGACTTGTATGGTGGTTCTAGGGCCATCGATACCAGAAACCAGCTTCTGTCCCTCGAAGTTGGTACTTACTCGTTTCCCGACTGGGGAAACAGAGCGAGCAGGAGCGTTGATGTTATTGCTCACCTGTTCGCGGGTATTATTCGTGTTTCCACAGTGTTGACAGGCGACTCTTCTTGGTGGCAATCTGCACTGACGCTGGAGATGTCCGGTTTTGTTGCAATTCCAGCATCGAACAGGTCCTTCTCGCTGACTTCTACGGAATTCAGCTCTCTGGCAAGAACATTCCTCAACTTCAAGTTCTCTTACCCGATGAACTCCTAAGGAAGCCTGTTCTGATGCTTGCATAGTCAGAGCGAACGCCAAATGCTTCAGAAAGAATGCGTTTTCCAGCAGTTCGAATTGCTCCCTGTAGGTTGATCTCGGAAACTGCACGGACAAAAGCCTCCGTTGCTAGCTGGTTGGTAATTTCATCTCCTGCAGTCGGGTATGCTAGGTGTGCCAACCGTTCAATGTCTGCTTGGAGTTGTTGCAGACTTTCACCTCTTTTCTGGACTTTGGTATTGAGCTGGACGCGAAAGACTTCTTGCATATGGCTATCGCCGAAGCGTTTGTCAATGGCCTGTACAAGAACACTGTAGTTGCCGTTCTGGTCTGCTGGTATGGTTTGCAAAAGTTCAGCAGCAGAACCTCTAAGGGCAAGCGTCAGGGCAATAAACTTGTCTTCGTCATCCCAGCCGTTTGTTGCTGCAGCTGCCTCAAACTGCTTCTTGTAGATCGACCAAGAAGTTTGTCCATCAAAAGTTGGTGGATGCATTTCTTTTCTCTTTGGAAAATCGGCATTACCTTCTCGAACCTTCATTTTTCTAACTTTTTCTAACTCATTGGTAATGCTCTGAATTTTATCTTCGACCTTCTCGAATTTTGCTTTCACTGACGAAAATTGTTTTTCAACACGATCGTCAAGGGCAACAAACTTGTTCTCAAAGGCATCTAGTTTACCTTCGAGGACGTGTTTCTGTTCTTCAGATCGTTCGAGAAGATTTTTTTCTGTTTTTTTCCAGTAAATTCTTTTGCTCGTTGCGTTGTTCTTCAAATAGATTCTTTTGTTCATTTCGCTGTTCTTCTAATCGTACAAGCAGATTCTTTTGTTCAATCTTCTGCTCCTTTCGTTGGTCTTCAAACTGGGCGAGCAGCTGAGCCATCATATTGGTCATGTCTTGCTCTTCTTGCATCTCAATCTCAAATAGAAACGTGTCTGGATTTTCATCGTGTTGCCTTAAATCTTCCTGCAGACGGATTATGAGGTCATTTTTCGTTCCAGCAGTAGGAAGACCTCGTCTGTTTAGTTCTGCTTTAAGTTCAACACAATTCAATGCATTCACAATTTTACCAATTATCTTTATTTATTATTATTTATTTATTATTTCTGACACCAATGTAATATTTTACTAAGGGTTCGCAAATAAAACTTATTTCCTTTATTCAAACTGAAACTGCAATTAATTCACAAAATAAAACGCTTTTTATTTCAAATACTTTTTCTTCCTTTTCTTTTATTACACACAAACCGTGATGGATTTAATTATTTATTTCACTCAAAGGCGCGGAAAGTTGTACTAATGTGTGGTTGTTTACATAACTGGGCATATTCACCACAATACAAAATAACACGAAATAAATCTATTGAAAAAACGGTGTAAGACAAGGGAGATAGTGTAAGGCTCCTGGGAAATCTATTTTATGCTATTGATTGAAATGAACAACCAACAAAATAAAAATCCAGTGTGTTTTTAGATCAAAGATGACGGTTTGCATGTACTTAAAGATCAACAAAAAAAAATTTTAAAATGTGGTTTTGGTAATTTTAAATTATCTCAAAAACTAGACAATTTACAACCATCTAGTTCCTACCATTTTATCACTAATTAATAATACTATTAAAAATAAAAATAAAATTAGTAATTATTACGTAACATTTCGAAAAAAAATTATTAAAAAAAAAATTCAACATTTTTTTTTTCAAAATTTTGACTTTGAAAATATTTTTTTCGAAAACATACCATTGAAAAACTTTATTTAAATACAATATAAGAGAATGAAGTATTAGCTTTAAGAAAAGCTATAACAAGATTTCGTAAGTATTGTCGTTTTTTTTTTTAAATATTTTTTTCCATTTTAAGTAATTTTCCTAACAAAATTGGACCGCCTACCTAAAGGGGCGGACATATCAATCCTATCTCTTAAAATCATGTTTTTGCAAGGAACCAACTATGATAAAAATTTCATGCTTGTATCACAAAGTGCACAATTAGTCTCTATATGGGTGCTATGCCGCTCCACTAATATAAAGAAATAACAAAAAGTAAAGAATTAATTATAGAAGCGCCGAGCTCACATACCAAATAAATAACTAAAGTGGCCCAATCTCTTAAAATCATGTTTTTGCAAGGAACCAACTATGATAAAAATTTCATGCTTGTATCACAAAGTGCACAATTAGTTTTTATATGGGTGCTACGCCGCTCCACTAATATAAAGAAATAACAAAAAATAAAGAATTAATTATAAAAGCGCCGAGCTCACATACCAAATAAACAACTGGTGATACAATAATTACAACAAATTGTTAATATTTTGGCCCCTCTCCCACTGCGCCCACTCTCATGCGCTGGGGGAGCAAATTACCCTCGGCGGATAAGGGGTTTTATTTGTCAGAAAATAATGATATAAAAATGAATATTCATACTATTTTAAGATGAGTGTCGACGTAGAATTTCATACTCTACAACATAAGTACATTAATATATTCGTACAGTTCCTTACCATTTCATTCAATATCCATTTAGAAATTTCATTATATTACCATTGACTGGAAAAGCGAACCACCATGCCATCCAATTAAATTCAATTACTATTGAAAGAAGTATCGTTATATTTATAGCTACAATGCTGTTAAGCGTCACCGAACCGCTGGCGCTGGTAATAAATAGTGTTACGTAGTAATGAATACAAAATTAGTTTTCTTGAGTGCAAATTATTATTATAAGATGATTGAAAGATTCATCTAATTAAATCACCATCTATAGACACTAGCTTATTATTGCGCATTTGAATAAAAGACAATCAATTTATCTAGTGGCGTTGATTTTGAATAATTTGATAATTACCTGCTATTCTATCCTGCACGATCAGTATCCGATTTAGTCAATCTCTACAATTGTATATCTAATAATAATTGCCAAATAGAAAATTAAACTTAAGTTAATTGCTGGTTTTTATATACTGATTTTTTTTTTTAATAATTTTAAGACCGATGGAAACCACAACAAATCTAACACCGACACGGTTCATCACCCCACACCAGAATACTCCAAACTTTTGTATGGAATAAATGACAACCCCCCATGGTACCTGAGTATATTCCTCGCCTTTCAGCACTATCTTACAATGATTGGAGCAATTGTATCGATTCCGTTTATCCTAACACCTGCTCTATGCATGTCCGATGAGGATCCCAGTCGAGGTGTTATAATTTCAACGATGATATTTGTGACTGGTATTGTAACAATGTTTCAAGCAACTTGGGGTGTCCGGTTACCTATTGTCCAGGGTGGAACCATTTCTTTTCTAGTGCCAACATTGGCTATTTTATCGTTGCCTCAATGGAAGTGTCCAACAGCTGATGAATTCGTACAAATGGACGATGATGATAAGGAAGAATTGTGGCAGATGCGCATGCGTGAATTGTCAGGTGCAATTGCGATCTCGGCATTGCTGCAAGTCCTTATCGGCTATACGGGATTAGTGGGAAAAATTCTTAAATACGTGACACCACTGACAATCGTGCCGACTGTGTCGTTAGTGGGTTTGACGTTGTTTGAACATGCAGCCTCTTCAGCATCAAAGCATTGGGGTATTGCAGTAGGGTAATAATAATAATCTTTTAAATACATAGGGGGATATTCATAGTCACTATGATAAGCTCCGGTTTTACTAAACTTCAGTTTTACACAAATTGGGTTCAATGAATATATAGCACTTTTTCATCAACAAATTGTTGTATATTATATTTTTATAAGTTTAATAATTTGCTATACATATATGAACTACACGAATATCTTCAAATATATTGAAATGATAAGGGACACAAAATAGAATCAACGCCCAAAAATGCTTCTTAGCTTATGTTTAACTTAGACCCGGTTTAAAAATGACTATGAATGCACCCCATAATGTACAAAAATTATATAACAAATGTTTTTAAATTTTAAGAACCACATGTATGCTAACCCTTTTTTCCCAAGTAATGGTAAATGTAAGCGTTCCAATTGTGGCATATAGAAAGGGCTCTGGTCTTGAAGTTCGACAGTTTCATTTATTTAAACTTTTTCCCGTAAGTTTACCAATTGCAAAATTTGAAGCCATGAGTTTTTTTTTTAAACTGATCATTAAAGGTTCTTCTGACGATAACCATTATGTGGGGCTTGTGCGGTATTCTTACATTAATAGGTGTTTTTGATGAAGGACATCCTGCAAGGACGGATGTGCGTATTAAAGTTCTAGCAGGTGCTTCATGGTTTTATGTTCCTTATCCTGGACAGTTTGGAATTCCGACAGTTACACTCTCAGGTAAAAGAATATTTTGTTGATGACATTAGTTAATAATTTATTAATATTTATTAAGGTGTCTTGGGAATGATGGCTGGCGTACTAGCGTGTACAGTGGAGTCAATCAGCTACTACCCAACAGTTTCACAAATGAGTGGTAAGTTTAAATATCTATTGTTATAATTTTATGAAGAATTATGTATATATGTACTGAACCTATAACAGAAGAAAAGGATATTACACGATGTATCGCACAAACGTTCCCTTGTAGTCAACTAGTATGTAGCAGTGGCGTGGCGTCTATATAACACGATTCCTACCGTCTTCCATTTTAAATATTGCACGAAAAATACTATCAACTATCAAGTAAACATCAACATAAACTATGCAACCCTACCAATCGAATTATTAAATTTGTACAAACACACAAACAAAAGCTATCGAATAAGCACCGTCATTTCATTCTTCTCTTCGTTTTTCGCTCAACTGACAACTGTTCAACATACGCTCTCTTTGAAAGAATAAGAAATAAAACACGTCTTTCACCACAGATAAGCAATACCTAGATGGGAATCTACGGCTGTCAATTCGGTTTGCCTACAAGCTCAAACGTCAAATGACCGTGGTGAACATCGGATTTTTGCACTAGTGTACGTGCAAACGACCGTGGTGAAAATCGGATTTTTGCACTAGTGTACGTGAAAAAAAATCCGAGTTTCACCTCGGTTCGTGAACAAAATGGCGGATAATTTAAGAATCCAAGGGTTTGTTTAAATGTGCTAGGTTCTTGTATGCCGATTTCCTTTCGACGATTGCAGATTAATTTTTATTGTTGTAAGGAAGTCGCAAAAAAATCGTGTAGCCGGTGTAAATTTTCTATATGAAAGATTTGATTTTTGATCTTTTTTTCTAAACAAATCAAATTTTTCAAATCACAGATTTGATTTTTTTGTTGAAATGAAAGTTACATTAAGGTTTAACTACATATACCTACCTACTTTTGCAAAAAAGTACAAAAGTGAGAATTTAAAATGTTCGCTAAAGAAACATTCTTGCAAGAAAACATACAAAAATTGTTTTGACAGAAAACGTAGTATAACTTCTTATTGGCTGTAGAGCTACTAGCGATGTTGTATTTGTAATGACTGTAAAATCGTACTGTACTATGGATGGCTTTTGTGATAAAACACGCCTATTGTGTTTTTTCCTCAATCAGAATTGACTTTATTGCAGTTTTTGCAATTAAGAACAGATGAGATTCACACCATTGTGGGTGCTTTCTTTTATCCCCATTGAAATTCATTCAGGCAGATGAAGGTTTTGTTGGTATTCCAAATGTTTCGCATCGACTTAGGAGACCATTTTTGTTGCAACACAATTTAAATTGTGTAAAGGGTCTTTCAAATCAACGTTAAAGGCTCTTCCAAACCAATGTGAAACATTCGTTGCGGCGAAGAAACATTCGCATGTCAAAATTTATTTACATGGTGATAAATGAGAGTGCCCACACCAACGCGGCGGAGAAACATATAAATTAATTTTGACTGACGAATGTTTCTTCGCCGCAACGAATGTTTCGCATTGGTTTAGGCGAGCCTTAAATCGGAGCGAAACACTCACGACAACAAAACATTCACTTTTTAAAATTAAGTTAGTCCCGGTCTACATTGAACGATTTTTCCAGTGCCGATCTTTTGTTCGTCGGTGAAGGGAGTGAAAAGTGAGGAGTAGGGATCAAATCGTTTGTACCAGAAAACTCGAACGATTTTTCAAGTCTGTTTATGTTCTCTCTCTTCTCCTTTCCAGTTTTTTGTGTGTGTTCGGTGTCAGTGTGCCATTCGTTTGATGGTGTGAGTGAATATCAATGAAAAATGAAGAGCACAGCAATAAAACAAGGAAGAAGAAAAGGAAAAAATGTTATGGAAAAAATTGTTCTGTGTGTACATTTCACACGATTTCTGGAAAAATCTTCGTGGAAAAATCGGGCAATGTAGATCGGGACTTACATGAAAATAATTGAGAGTAGGTACCCACAATGAAAGCGGTGCGATTTTCCATATGAACCCGATGACTGACAAAAATGTTGTCCACGCATCGGTTTGGGGGACCTTAAATTAATTTCTAAAAATTTACGTCGGAATTTGACCATGATGCAATCCAACCCCTTACGTATAAATTAAAATAATTTCATATATTAAGTGTGTCTGTACCCTAAAACTAAGAATATAGTAGCTGTCAAATTTGCCATGGTGAATTTAATTTTTGTTGATTTCTCGAACCTTATTATTGGTTGGCGAGATTTTTTTATAATTATTGTGCTGTAGAGCTGAAAAAAATTGAAATTATGTTTTTAAATTTCATAAACATATTTAGGTCTTTTGCCCTTTGCTATACTCTGCTCAAACAGGGCCCCTTCGGAGGCGACAGAGTTCTACAAAAAGTTCTCATCGCGCATCGTCTGCCCAAGTAGCTTTTTGGCGAATTGGAAGAAAGAAACATGAAAGCACCAAAAGATTTTTCATTGAAATTCAAGGACTCGTTCAAGTTCCGCTTGCCATGCGGGCATTGTGCTTGGTGAAACAATTATTTTTTTGTTTATTTATTTTTTAATGAAAATCACAAACACCGGAATAAAAATCTTCGCACAGCACATTAATGAAAAAAAAAATGAACTGTCAAACAAATCAAATTCACCGCGTTAAATTGTTGTTGCAGTTCACATCTATTCATCGACACGAAATGAAATTACAAAAACAACAATATAAACAAATGGGTTTTGGGGGGTGATACGAACGAAAGATTCCTATCTAGGTATTGCTTATCTGTGTCTTTCACCGTCTTATTAAATTTGTTTTGCATCCCGTTCTTCCCTGAGCATTTTGTTTCTAAATCCTCTTTGTCCAACACACAACAATAGTTATACTGGCACTTGGTATGGATATGGCAATGGCATATGGATATGGAATGTTTTTTATTCCTTTTTCGCTTTTTTCTATTTTTGTTTGCTTGTTTCTTGGTTAAGCCTAGTAAATATTAGTCCAGGAAAGATTTTAGATGCGTGATTTAATATGGATAAACGGTGAAAAATGAATTCATGAAATATTATTGTTGGTATAATTGTAGAATTTCATCTTCTACAACAAGTCTCGCAAAATCAACGCATTGGCTTTTGGTATAAGGGCATTTAAAGAGGGACAAAGGGAGAAGGGTATGAGTTTATAAATCTAAGAATATGACACATGATTCCTTTGTATGGGACTTTTATAGATCAAAAAGTTAAATATTACCCAAAACCATTTGAAAAAATGGGTAAGGTTTCCATTAGGCACATGCTTCGAAAAAAAAAAAAAATTGAAATGATGTTTAATAGCATATAACACAGAAGATTTTTTTTTCTTGCGCGGAAATTGTTATTAAAAAAGTTATTAAAAATTTAAGTTTGTACCGTACCTTCTTGAAAGCTACTTTTTAACTTAATATGCAGTTCAAAATGGTTGTTTTGTCTTGTCAAAAGAATATCGTGTTAATATAAAATAATGATACAAAACTTGAAAAGGATATAAATAATTAACAATTTATAAATTATAAAGAAATACAATTAAAATTAATTAAATGTGTGCGCTTTCAGTTAAAGTGTAATAAATAGTACTTTGGGTGGCCCGCTTCGCGGATTTAAGGATTTTAACTCCCTTTTCGGGTCCTCTGTCCCACTCACGCAACTCCATCGCTCCGCTTAGGGTATGCTCAGTCGTCTGGCAGGCGCCTATGTTGTCAGTCAATCTGTTATCAAAGTTTTTTGTAGTAAACAGTACCTTGGGTGGACCCGCTTCGCGGGTTTAAGGATTTTAATTCCCTTTTCGGGTCCTCTGTCCTGCTCACGCGACTCCGTCGCTCCGCTTAGGGTATGCTCGCTCAGTCGTCTGGCAGGCGCCTATGTTGTCAGTCGTTCTGTTATCAAAGTTTTTTGTAGTAAACAGTACCTTGGGTGGGCCGCTTCGCGGGTTTAAGGATTTTAGCTCCATTTTCGCTCCGCTTAGGGTTTGCTCAGTCGCCAGGCAAGCGCCTATGTTGTCAGTGTATATGCTTTCAGTTTGAGTGTAATAAATAATATTTTGGGTGGACCAAACAACTAGGTCCTGAGTTTTAACTCCCATTTTCCTGATTTTCGTTGTTGGTGAGACATTTAAAAAAAAACTTTTTAACTTTTATTATGCAGAGCCTACTAAACTTACCTAACGTTTACCCACGTTTTTTCATACATGATAACTATCGAAAGTGTTGCATACTTTTAGGATTATAGCACAAATCCTATTTTTCATTATGATTTGTAGCCCAGTCAACGAAGACTCAAAAGTATAAAATAAATGCAAAAAATAAGGCCCTCTGGATTATTTTTTTATATGGTAGGGGTAATCCCCAGGTATAACATACCAAAAGTCCCCAGCCCAGGGCCACGAGCTAAACTGAGGAGGTGGGGTTAAAGGTACCCCTGTTTAGATTTTCATGAACATTGGAACAACCTAGCTTGTTAGCGGAAAAGTCTATATTCTACTTAATTAGAGACAATTCAATTGTCTATAAAAAGATATATTCACATTTTTTCTAGGGTCAATAATAGAGGAGATGCGGGGGGAAGAAAAGTCAACAAATCTGAAAAACCGGTTATTGTCTTATATATTGAATGTCTTCTGACCAATTTACCTGAAAAAAACAAAAAAGGTAAATACACATTCATTCACTGTTATTTCATCATGTAATGAGGCTAAGAGTGGAGTTATAATTACCTTTTTTTTCTATATATCTGAAACTATACGAAAAAGTTGATGTATACTAAATTAGGAAAAATTTAATTAGCAAGAGTTGTTTTCATATGGCTTCAAAAACTGGTAACGTTGTTTTTTAAAGGAACACAATACAAAATTTGGTTTCCATAGAGGGGGGTTCTTTGTCCTCCCCTTTAAAGAGGAGGGGCATTTTTTTTAAATAATATTAAATATCAAGGGCAACACTAACAACGAAATGTACTTTTTTTGAAAGCCAGAACTCCGTTCTTTTATTTTATCTTTAAATTAAGTTATTGAGGTCCATAGTTTTTGTAAAAATAACTTTCAAACTCAAAATTAAAAGAAACCACAAATTGAAATTTTAGTTTTTGATTTTTGTTTTTGAATTGTGAAAAAAGATGCTGAATTGACTTTTGTTATTCACTACCCCTAATAACTCTTTATTGAAAACTGAAAACTAAATGGTTCTATGTCTTGTAATATTTTACTAAGTGTTCACAAATAAAACTTATTTCCTCTATTCAAACTGAAACTGCAATTAATTCACAAAATAAAACGCTTTTTTTATTTCAAATACTTTTTCTTCTGTTTTATTATAACCAAGCACAAGTATGCAACTCTTTATTCACATTGACATTTATTCATTCACTTCCAAAATCAAACTGCCGCTTCGGACTGGTGCGCCTGTATTTATACCCGAATATAAAGGGTTATAGAATTTTCTAGGGTCTACTAGAAGGTGCTTTCCAAAAAGGTTTCGTCAATATTCCAGTACGAACGGGGCTGGACACCAACCGTGATGGATTTAATTATTTATTTCACTCAAAGATGGCGCGGAAAGTTGTACTAATGTGTGGTTGTTTACATAACTGGCCATATTCACCACAGTCTCCTAGTTTTTGAGAAAATTGAAAGTTGCGACGGCAGTTTTTTTGAGCTTAACTCAGTAAGGGGGGTTAAAGGTACCCCTTTTTAGATTTTCGTGAATATTTCCACACCCTAGCATCTTAGCGCAAAAGTCTATGCTACTTAATTAGAGACAATTAAATTGTGTATAAAAATGTATTTTCACATTTTTTCTACGATCAATAATAAAGGAGATGCGGGCGGTAGAAAAGTCAAAAAATCTGAAAAACCTGTTATTGTCTTAGATATTGAATGTTTTCTGACCAACTTACTTGGAGAAAACAAAAAAAGTAGATACACATTCATTCTCTGTTATTTCATCATGTCATGATGCTGAGAGTGGAGTCATAATTTCCTTTTTCTTCTATATATCCGAAACTATACGAAAAAGTTGATGTATACTAAACCATGCAAAATTTAAATAGCAAGAGTTGTTTTCATATGGCGCCAAAAAATGATAACGTTTTTTCTAAAGGAACACAATATAAAATTTCTTTTCCATAGAGGGGGTTTCTTTCTCCCTCCTATTAGAGAGGAGGGGCATAATATAATAACTTGATTTGAAAATAAAATAAAAGAACGGAGTTCTGGCTTTCAAAAAAGGTAAATTATTTTTTTTAAGTGTTGCCATTGCTTTTTAATATAATTTTTTTAAAAATGACCCTCCTCTCTAAATGGGGGGAGAAAGTACCCCCCTCTATGAAAAATAAATTTTGTATTGTGTTCCTTAAAAAAAAAACGTTATCATTTTTTGGCGCCATATGAAAACAATTCTTGCTATTTAATTTTTGCCTAGTTTAGTATACATCAACTTTTTCGTATAGTTTCGGATATATAGAAGAAAAAGGAAATTATAACTCCACTCTCAGCATCATGACATGATGAAATAATAGTGAATGAATGTTTTTCCAAGTGAATTGGTCAGAAAACATTCAATATCTAAGACAATAACAGGTTTCTCAGATTTGTTGTCTTTTCTACCGCCCGCATCTCCTTTTATTATTGACCGTAGAAAAAATGTGAATATATATTTTTATAGACAGTTTAATTGTCTCCAATTAAGTAGCATAGACTTTTCCGCTAAGTTGCTAGGTTGTGGAAATATTCACGAAAATCTAAAAAGGGGTACCTTTAACCCCCGCTCCTGAGTTTAGCTCGCGGCCCTGGGCTGGGGACATTGGGTATGTTATACGTGGGGGTAACCCCTACCGTAGCTGTGTTTGCCTACAAAGTGGTCTTAGCTGCATGGCAATCTGTGGTTATTGCGCCGTTGTTTTATAATACTTTTATAATAATATGAACATAACTTTTGTTTGTAGGGAATTTAATTTTCTTTCACTTTGTAGTATTGACTTTGCCTCTATAACGCTTAGTTTTCCAAATATTGAAGAAAAACTGCAAAAGGGGACCTTTACCCCCTCTCCTGCATAAAGCTTGCGGCCCTGGGCTGGGGACTTTGGGTATGTTATACCTGGGGGTAACCCCCACCATATAAAAAAAATAATCCAGAGAGCACTGTTTTTTGCATTTATTTTATAATTTTGAGTCTTCGTTCACTGGGCTATTATAGTAGTATGTGATAGAAGTGTTTCTTTGAACTTGAGGTTAAAGAATGAATAAATTCTTTTGATCTGCGAAGCAAGCCACCCAAGGTACTGTGTTAGTGGTAGAGCTGACCCTTAGGTATAACATACTCAAAGTCCCCAGCCCACGGCCGCAACCTTAATGCAGGAGAGGGGGTAAAGGTCCCCTTTTGCAGTTTTTCTTCAATATTTGGAAAACTAAGCGTTATAGAGGCAAAGTCAATACCACAAAGTGAAAGAAAATTAAATTCCCTACAAACAAAATTTATGTTCATATTATTATAAAAGTATTATAAAACAACGGCGCAATAACCACAGATTGCCAAGCAGCTAAGACCACTTTGTAGGCAAACACAGCTACGCTCGCATTAACATTCGCAGTTGCATGATATAATTTTTAGAATATCCTCTGAAACAGGATCAGCGTTAGAAGGGACTGCTATTAAGAGTCTTTTCTTTAACGCCCATCCCCACAGCATGTCCATTTTAGGTTTGAATGACAAAAATATACCCCAGGTATAGCCCAAAGCCGACAAATATAAATTATGGTACCCTTTTATAAATGGCAGTTTAACCACAAAAGGGATTTTTTGGGAACTAACACATATAAAAATATTGATACTGTTCATGTCCTCTTAATTTCAGCTTTTTAGTAAATATTTATGGGGCATTCTTAATTTTTTCGAATTTGCACTGCAATTTACTCTGCTAAATTCGATTAATTCAAAACAGTAGCCATGCAATACCTGTAACTAATTTGTATTTACTTAAATGGTCTTTTTAGGGCAACAAGTTCCAGAGATATAGCCACAAACAAAGAGTGCAAGATGTCTGCATTTTTTCAAGATTGTGGTCGTACGCCAACGCGGATTGCTTGGGACTTAACACAGTTGATTAAGTACACTGTTCCGAACATTTCCACTAAAAATATACCTGTAAAAAATTTTGTCCGGGTTAGGGCTTTTTTTGTCTAATTTGACTGGGCTAAAACGGGTTGATGATATTTTTTGAAATTATAATTTTATCTGTTTTATCTGCATATTAAATATTTCTTTAAATTGGCATTCCAATTTTTGTTTCTACAAATGTTTTCAAAATTGTATAGATATATACAAAAATATATTAAGTTTTTTGCATTAATTCATACTTATTCAAGAAATCAAATAGCTTATTTTTCGTCTAGTTCAAACTACTATAGCTCATTGTTTTGAAACTTTGTTTAACATCCATGTTTTTTTTTAAAGAAGTATGCTCTTATAGAGACTTTACGTAAGCCCCCTTAAAATAAGATCAAGTACGATCCAGTCGTGTATTAGGTCAAACAAATTTCATAATTGTTATTTTAATTTGTTCTATTTGTTCTAAGCATTTGCTCTGCACCAATATTCAAAAAATCATTTTGAACAATTAGTATCCACTCTTAATTCCTAGCTACATACCAGGGGCGTGGTGTCAATAATTTAAAATGGGAAGACGTAACAAAAATTATTGACCTGCGAAAGTAAACAAAACTTGCAAAACTCCATCGCTCCGCTTAGGGTCAGTGTTCCCATAACGGCATTATTAATGCTAGATCTAGCATTATAGAGAAGAAAAAATCATTATGAAATTTTAAAACTATGCTAAATGCTTTTCTGGCATTCTTGTATTTATTTTTTGATTCTTCAATGCCAAAAATGATTTCGAATCATCATCATCATCATCATCATCATCATCATCATCATCATCATCATCATCATCATCATCATCATCATCATCATCATCATCATCATCATCATCATCATCATCATCATCATCATCATCATCATCATCATCATCATCATCATCATATTGGATATTTCGAAAAACTTGTGTCATTTTATAAAAATAAGAATGTGATAAGCCTGACTAATTTAAAATTAAATAATTAACTACTAAAACATGTTCCTACTTAAAAATAGTTTGCTGTAAAAGTTCCTAATACCTATGTACATATAAAGCTTTAGGCTGCGCGTATAGTAGTGCGACAAAGCGATGCGATGCGAGAAATGTTTCCGTGCGAGAAAAATATTTACATTTATTCTTATAAACGTGTGCACAGTGAAGCGATATTTGCTGTGAGTGTTGCGATTTTATCACATACTTGTCGCAAGCACCACGTTCACAAACTCTTTTGACCACTTTTTCTCGAATCTCGAATACTTTCTCGCATCGCTTCTCGCATCGCATCGCTTTGTCGCACTACTGTACGCGCAGCCTTAGAGTAAGAGCCCAGGACCGCCAGACATACGTTATTTTATCAAAGCTAAGATTTTTTCTGCGAACAGGTACTATGGTAGCTAAGAACAAATGGATACTAAGAATCTTCAATCCGGGTGCAATTAAGAGGTAGCGAGTGTTAAAGTTGCATACAAATGTTGCAACAATGCGTTATTTTATCAAAGCTGAATTTTTGATATGTGTTAGGGGATGGTGTCATTTACTTTATTGGACACTTGCCAGACATCTACAGTGGGGCCTAACGTGAGTCAGACACTTTAAATATGTCAAACTAATCGTGCCATTTACAATGTTGTTTTAAAGCTAATATTTATATGTTTTATGGGCAACTGTTTAAAATAATTCCCCATCAACTATACATCTACAGTGGGGCGTATTTATCAGCCAGACATTTAAAAACAGCTAAAATAAGCGAAAAAATCACGTTTTAGTAACAAAGAATTATTATTTTGACAGTTTTACGGTGATGTAAGGTCCCGCTGTAGGTGTCTTGCTGATAAGAAAATATTGTAGAATATTTGCCTAAATAAAAAATAAAATCTTGATTTTAATCTGTTATGTAAATAGCACGATAAGTTTGACAGATTTTAAGTGTCTGGCTCACGTTAGGCCCCACTGTAGGTGTCTGGCAAGTGTCAAATAAATTAAATGACACCATCCCCTAACACCTATCAAAAATTCAGCAAATAACGCAATGTTACCTCTTAATTGCACCCGGGTTGAAGATTCTTAGTATTCATTTGTTCTTAGCTACCATAGTACCTGTTCGCAGAAAAAATCTTTGTTTGGATAAAATGACGTATGTCTGGCGGCCCTGGGCTCTTAGAGCCGATTTTTCAATCATCAGTTAAACTATCAAAGGAATAAATACTATGGCAACACAAACAATTTTTTGTTTTATCTGAAGAATAAAAACTATCTGAGGTTTAACTGACTATTGAAAAATTGGCCATTAGTCTATTAAGTTTCGTTATTTTTGAATTTATATAAACATAATGTATGTATGTATGTACGGGAGACGACCGTAGGTTTACCTATCACATCGCAGCTTCAGAAAAGAATGATGCCAATTCATAGCTTTAGTCTTAACATTAACAAAACCCGTGGTCGGACAAGGTTTTTCAGGTGCCAATGGGTAGAAAACGCACTTTTTCGCTTGCATTTTTGGCTTAGGATACCTTAACCATGATGGATTTTTATTAATGAAAGCTAAGACTGCCTTCTTTACAAAACCAGTGGTCGGACACAGTAGCGGATCCAGGGGGTGGCTATAGGGGCTAAAGCCCCCCCCCCTACAGCCGACTCATAAAATAATTTGAAATATACAAAGCTATACATTACAACGTGTAGAATTTTATATTCCGTCTAAAATATAGGTAGTTAAGATATGAAATTTGATGGACAAAATAACGTGGTTGGGGCTGAACTATTTGTATACGTCATGTAATGTAATTTTTTTTCTAAGCCTAAAGATTGGGGCTAGAGCCTGAAGCGCATTGGACAAAAACCAAATTGGGGGCTATGAATATGGACATGTTTCATGCCACGACAATTTGTCCCTAAAAATAAAACCCATAAAATTGGGACGAAAAAAACAGCTTTGGAACAATAAGGTCTGAGAATTTTGTACAAAAAAACCTAGCCACGGTTAAGCAACTTACTCCCTAAAAACTAACCTAATTCCAGAGAGTTTTGGGGGCTCAAGTCTAGGGACTGTCAAAGTCCGAAGTTGGGGCTAAGGCTTGAAGAGATAAGTAAAAAGAGATAAGAAATGGTCGGAGCTTAACATAAACGTGTCAAATGCCCCAACTGTTTACACTAAAAACAAAGCTAATTTACCAAAAGAAAAGCAGTTGAGGCTTAAACCATTGGAGAACAACGGAATGTCAAGTTAAGTGTACATAAATGTTTAATACAACAGGAATTCTTTCTTACGGCCTTGGCTGGGCTAAGAGATTTTTCGGGCTACGTTTTCAAAATTTGAAAGGTCCAAGGTAATTGTAAATACAAAACATTTTTGTACTAGGAAATTGTACAAAAATTCTCTAGTCAAGGCGCCAAATTTCAAAAGCGTGAGTTTTCTCTGTGCGCGCTCAGAAAATCATGCAAAAGCAAATGAATGTTTGCAATCCCTCTAGGCTCTAGAGTGATGTGCAAATTTGTCGAAAATTCATTCACGCTGGCAGAATTGGGCCGCGGCTTGATTTCTTAGTGGCAGTTTGAACAAAATAGTTTCTCGTTGATTTGGCTAATTCAGGAAAAATGAGATTTCAGAGGACTGATTCCGTGTCAAAGCACATATGTTTATGAGCTTTTGCCAGTACGAACACTTAAATATAATTTTTCAGAACTAGCCAATTATAAACAGTTTTCAAATCTTGTCAAAAATGGGAAGTTCAAAACATACCCACAGCTAATTTAAAAATATAACTACATTATGTAGGTACCTAATCAATTTTTAAATAATATAAATAAACGAATTCAAGCATATATGGCTAAAAATAACAAAAACAATAACTAGTTATACCAGATACTATCATCTTTTGCTGTCTCCGCTACAGCAATTATGAATAATTGTTATTGTACTTTGTATTGAAAGCATTTTAAAGCGCAGGAGCGGATATAAAGGCACACAAAAAACAGATATCATTAAAGGAAAAGTGGGAATGTCAAAATTAGATGTCTTTTATATAACGACACATGAATCTCCATATACCTGTTTCACAAAAAATACTTGATCCTTCAAGGTTAGGCCCCACTCGCCGGAACTGCACTGCATCGGAACTACACTTACACGACTTCGTAAGAATTTTTATGAAGTTCAGATGCCGCTTAGTGCGATATAGCTCCTAAAATTTCATAAATAATAATGTTTTGCCGCGTTGTCGTGAAGTGTAGTTCGTCTGTAGTTGAGTACGGTCTTGCATTAAACCTAAACTGATCTCTATTATTTGTTATAAATTATAAAATTGATCCTAGGACAAGCAAGTTTTATTACTTAAGGTCTCAAACTGTATCTCCAAACTCCAAGCCCCCCCCCACAGCCAAATCCTAGATCCGCTACTGGTCGGACAGACTTTTGTTGGTTGTTGTAGCGAGTCCGACCACTTTTGTAAAAACAGCTATTTTTGTATCCATTGCGTTTAACAGGTGGACCACTATGCAAAACTATTTCATATAGCCTAGAAAAACGCTTTTACCACTTAAATGCATTTTAAATGCAAAGGTTAAAAAATAGCTCTTTTTACAAAAGTGGTCGGACTAGCCGCAACAACCAACACAAGTTTGTCCGACCACTGGTTTTGTAAAGAGGGCAGTCTAAGCTTTTATTTGATACCCCATTTATAAAAATCCATCATGGTTTAGGTATCCTAAGCCAAAAATGCAACCGAAAAAGTGCGTTTTCTACCCATTGGCATCTGAAAAACCTTGTCCGACCATCGGTTTTGTTAATGTTAAGACTAAAGCTATGAACTGGCATCATTCTTTTCTGAAGCCGCGATGAGATAAGTAAACCTACGGTCGCCTCCCGTCCTAGTAGTTTATGTATTTATGAGAAAATAGGAAAATATTTATTTCGCATTTTTTAAAATGTTTGTTTTTAAATCATCGATATGGATTTTGAAATCTAGCATTTTGATTTTTGAGCTCCCATACGATCTAGCATTATAAAATTTGAAATCTAGCATTATGAAATTTGAGATTATGGCCAGGCAAGCGCCTATGTTGTCAGTGTATATGCTTTCAGTTTGAGTGTAATAAATAGTATTTTGGGTGGCCCAAACATCTAGGTCCTGAGTTTTAACTCCCATTTTCCTGATTTTCGTTGTTGGTGGTAGACATTTAAAAAAAAACTTTTTAACTTTTATTATGCAGAGCCTACTAAACTTACGTAACGTTTACCCACATTTTTTCATACATGATAACTATCGAAAGTGTTGCATACTTTTAGGATTATAGCACAAATCCTATTTTTCATTATGATTTGTAGCCCAGTCAACGAAGACTCAAAAGTATAAAATAAATGCAAAAAATAAGGCCCTCTGGATTATTTTTTTTATATGGTAGGGGTAATCCCCAGGTATAACATACCAAAAGTCCCCAGCCCAGGGCCACGAGCTAAACTGAGGAGGTGGGGTTAAAGGTACCCCTGTTTAGATTTTCATGAACATTGGAACAACCTAGCTTGTTAGCGGAAAAGTCTATATTCTACTTAATTAGAGACAATTCAATTGTCTATAAAAAGATATATTCACATTTTTTCTAGGGTCAATAATAGAGGAGATGCGGGGGGCAGAAAAGTCAACAAATCTGAAAAACCGGTTATTGTGTTATATATTGAATGTTTTCTGACCAATTTACCTGAAAAAAACAAAAAAGGTAAATACACATTCATTCATTGTTATTTCATCATGTAATGAGGCTAAGAGTGGAGTTATAATTACCTTTTTTTTTCTATATATCTGAAACTATACGAAAAAGTTGATGTATACTAAATTAGGAAAAATTTAATTAGCAAGAGTTGTTTTCATATGGCTTCAAAAACTGGTAACGTTGTTTTTTAAAGGAACACAATACAAAATTCGGTTTCCATAGAGGGGGGTTCTTTGTCCCCCCCTTTAAAGAGGAGGGGCATTTTTTTTTTAAATAATATTAAATATCAAGGGCAACACAAACAACGAAATGTACTTTTTTTGAAAGCCAGAACTCCGTTCTTTTATTTTATCTTTAAATTAAGTTATTGAGGTCCATAGTTTTTGTAAAAATAACTTTCAAACTCAAAATTAAAAGAAACAAAAAATTGAAATTTTAGTTTTTGATTTTTGTTTTTGTATTGGGAAAAAAGATGCTGAATTGACTTTTATTATTCACTACCCCTAAAAACTCTTTATTGAAAACTGAAAACTAAATGGTTCTATGTCTCCTAGTTTTTGAGAAAATTGAAAGTTGCGACGGCAGTTTTGTTGATGTTTTTTTTTTGTAGAATTTTTATTACTATTATAGTACAGTCAACGAAGGTTTTCCTTGCAAAAAATAGTGCTCTCTGGATTATTTTATGGTAGGGGTTACCCCCAGGTATAACATACCCAAAGTCCCCAGCCTTTTTAGATTTTCGTGAATATTTCCACACCGTAGCATCTAAGCGGAAAAGTCTATGCTACTTAATTAGAGACAATTAAATTGTCTATAAAAAGATATATTCACATTTTTTCTACGGTCAATAATAAAGGAGATGCGGGCGGTAGAAAAGTCAACAAATCTGAAAAACCTGTTATTGTCTTAGATATTGAATGTTTTCTGACCAACTTACTTGGAGAAAACAAAAAAAGTAAATACGCATTCATTCTCTGTTATTTCATCATGTCATGATGCTGAGAGTGGAGTAATAATTTCCTTTTTCTTCTATATATCCGAAACTATACGAAAAAGTTGATGTATACTAAACCATGCAAAATTTAAATAGCAAGAGTTGTTTTCATATGGCGCCAAGAAATGATAACGTTTTTTTAAGGAACACAATATAAAATTTATTTTCCATAGATGGGGGTTTCTTTCTCCCCCCATTTAGAGAGGAGGGGCATTTTTTAAAAAAATAATATTAAAAAGCAACGGCAACACTTACAACAAAATAATTTACCTTTTTTGAAAGCCAGAACTCCGTTCTTTTATTTTGCTTTCAAATCAAGTTATTGTTGTCCATAGGTTTCGTAAAAATTACTTTCAAACTCAAAATTAAAAAAAAAAAAAAAAAAAAAGGAAAAATTCTCGTCGTTACTTTCAATTTTCTCAAAAACTAGGAGACATAGAACCATTTAGTTTTCAGTTTTCAACTAAGAATTAATAGGGCTAGTGAATAGTGAAACCCAATTCTGAATTTTATTTTACAATTTAAATACAAAAATCAAAAATGAAATTTTCTATTTTTTTTTTATTTTGAGTTTGAAAGTAATTTTTACAAAACCTATGGTCAACAATAACTTGATTTGAAAGCAAAATAAAAGAACGGAGTTCTGGCTTTCAAAAAAGGTAAATATTTTTGTTGTAAGTGTTGCCATTGCTTTTTAATATTATTTTTTAAAAAATGCCCCTCCTCTCTAAATGGGGTGAGAAAGAACCCCCTTCTATGAAAAATAAATTTTGTATTGTGTTCCTTTAAAAAAAACGTTATCATTTTTTGGCGCCATATGAAAACAACTCTTGCTATTTAATTTTTGCCTAGTTTAGTATACATCAACTTTTTCGTATAGTTTCGGATATATAGAAGAAAAAGGAAATTATAACTCCACTCTCAGCATCATGACATGATGAAATAACAGTGAATGAACGTGTATTTACATTTTTTGTTTTTTCCAAGTGAATTGGTCAGAAAACATTCAATATCTAAGACAATGAATGTATATTTATATGAATATATATTTTAATAGACAGTTTAATTGTCTCTAATTAAGTGGTATAGACTTTTCCGCTAAGATGCTAGGTTGTGGAAATATTCACGAAAATCTAAAAAGGGGTACCGTTAACCCCCGCTCCTGAGTTTAGCTCACGGCCCTGGGCTGGGGACTTTGGGTATGTTATACCTGGGGGTAACCACTACCATATAAAAAAATAATCTAGAGAGCACTGTTTTTTGCATTTATTTTATAATCTTGAGTCTTCGTTCACTGGGCTATTATAGTAGTATCTGATAGAAGTATTTCTTTGAGCTTGAGGTTAAAGAATGAATAAATTCTTTTAATCTGCGAAGCAAGCCACCCAAGGTAAAGGTCCCCTTTTGCAGTTTTTCTTCAATATTTGGAAAACTAAGCGTTATAGAGGCAAAGTCAATACCACAAAGTGAAAGAAAATTAAATTCCCTACAAACAAAATTTATGTTCATATTATTATAAAAGTATTATAAAACAACGGCGCAATAACCACAGATTGCATGCAGCTAAGACCACTTTGTAGGCAAACACAGCTACGCTCGCTTTAACATTCGCAGTTGCATGATATAATTTTTAGAATATCCTCTGGAACAGGATCAGCGTTAGAAGGGACTGCTATTAAGAGTCTATTCTTTAACGCCCATCCCCACAGCATGTCTATTTTAGGTTTGAATGACAAAAATATACCCCAGGTAAAGCCCAAAGCCGACAAATATAAATGATGGTACTCTTTTATAAATGGCAGTTTAACCACAAAAGGGATTTTTTGGTAACTGACACATATAAAAATATTGGTACTGTTGTGAACATGTCCTCTTAATTTCAGCTTTTTGCACTGCAATTTACTCTGTTAAATTCGATTAATTCAAAACAGTAGCCATGCAATACCTGTAACTAATTTGTATTTACTTGAATGGTCTTTTTAGGACAACAAGTTCCAGAGATATAGCCACAAACAAAGAGTGCAAGATGGCTGCATTTTTTCAAGATTGTACGCCAACGCGAATTGCTTGGGACTTAACACAGTTGATTAAGTACACTGTTCCGAACATTTCCACTTAAAATATACCTGTACAAAATTTTGTCCGGGTTAGGGCTTTTTTTTTGTCTAATTTGACTGTGCTAAAACGGGTTGATGAAATTTTTTGAAATTATAATTTTAATTGTTTTATCTGCATATTAATTATTTCTTGAAATTGGCATTCCAATTTTTGTTTCTAAAAATGTTTTCAAAATTTTATAGATATATACAAAACTATATTTAGTTTCTTGAATGCCAAAAATGATTTCGTATCATCATCATCATCATCATCATATTGGATATTTCGAAAAACTTGTGTCATTTTATAAAAATAAGAATGTGATAAGCCTGACTAATTTAAAATTAAATAATTAACTACTAAAACATGTTCCTACTTAAAAATAGTTTGCTGTAAAAGTTCCTAATACCTATGTACATATAAAGCTTTAGGCTGCGCGTATAGTAGTGCGACAAAGCGATGCGATGCGAGAAATGTTTCCGTGCGAGAAAAATATTTACATTTATTCTTATAAACGTGTGCACAGTGAAGCGATATTTGCTGTGAGTGTTGCGATTTTATCACATACTTGTCGCAAGCACCACGTTCACAAACTCTTTTGACCACTTTTTCTCGAATCTCGAATACTTTCTCGCATCGCTTCTCGCATCGCATCGCTTTGTCGCACTACAGTACGCGCAGCCTTAGAGTAAGAGCCCAGGACCGCCAGACATACGTTATTTTATCAAAGCTAAGATTTTTTCTGCGAACAGGTACTATGGTAGCTAAGAACAAATGGATACTAAGAATCTTCAATCCGGGTGCAATTAAGAGGTAGCGAGTGTTAAAGTTGCATACAAATGTTGCAACAATGCGTTATTTTATTAAAGCTGAATTTTTGATATGTGTTAGGGGATGGTGTCAGTTACTTTATTGGACACTTGCCAGACATCTACAGTGGGGCCTTACGTGAGTCAGACACTTTAAATATGTCAAACTAATCGTGCCATTTACAATGTCGTTTTAAAGCTTATATTTATATGTTTTATGGGCAACTGTTTAAAATAATTCCCCATTAACTATACATCTACAGTGGGGCGTATTTATCAGCCAGACATTTAAAAACAGCTAAAATAAGCGAAAAAATCACGTTTTAGTAACAAAGAATTATTATTTTGACAGTTTTACGGTGATGTAAGGTCCCGCTGTAGGTGTCTTGCTGATAAGAAAATATTGTAGAATATTTGCCTAAATAAAAAATAAAATCTTGATTTTAATCTGTTATGTAAATAGCACGATAAGTTTGACAGATTTTAAGTGTCTGGCTCACGTTAGGCCCCACTGTAGGTGTCTGGCAAGTGTCAAATAAATTAAATGACACCATCCCCTAACACCTATCAAAAATTCAGCAAATAACGCAATGTTACCTCTTAATTGCACCCGGGTTGAAGATTCTTAGTATTCATTTGTTCTTAGCTACCATAGTACCTGTTCGCAGAAAAAATCTTTGTTTGGATAAAATGACGTATGTCTGGCGGCCCTGGGCTCTTAGAGCCGATTTTTCAATCATCAGTTAAACTATCAAAGGAATAAATACTATGGCAACACAAACAATTTTTTGTTTTATCTGAAGAATAAAAACTATCTGAGGTTTAACTGACTATTGAAAAATTGGCCATTAGTCTATTAAGTTTCGTTATTTTTGAATTTATATAAACATAATGTATGTATGTATGTACGGGAGACGACCGTAGGTTTACCTATCACATCGCAGCTTCAGAAAAGAATGATGCCAATTCATAGCTTTAGTCTTAACATTAACAAAACCCGTGGTCGGACAAGGTTTTTCAGGTGTCAATGGGTAGAAAACGCACTTTTTCGCTTGCATTTTTGGCTTAGGATACCTTAACCATGATGGATTTTTATTAATGAAAGCTAAGACTGCCTTCTTTACAAAACCAGTGGTCGGACACAGTAGCGGATCCAGGGGGTGGCTATAGGGGCTAAAGCCCCCCCCCCCTACAGCCGACTCATAAAATAATTTGAAATATACAAAGCTATACATTACAACGTGTAGAATTTTATATTCCGTCTAAAATATAGGTAGTTAAGATATGAAATTTGATGGACAAAATAACGTGGTTGGGGCTGAACTATTTGTATACGTCATGTAATGTAATTTTTTTTCTAAGCCTAAAGATTGGGGCTAGAGCCTGAAGCGCATTGGACAAAAACCAAATTGGGGGCTATGAATATGGACATGTTTCATGCCACGACAATTTGTCCCTAAAAATAAAACCCATAAAATTGGGACGAAAAAAACAGCTTTGGAACAATAAGGTCTGAGAATTTTGTACAAAAAAACCTAGCCACGGTTAAGCAACTTACTCCCTAAAAACTAACCTAATTCCAGAGAGTTTTGGGGGCTCAAGTCTAGGGACTGTCAAAGTCCGAAGTTGGGGCTAAGGCTTGAAGAGATAAGTAAAAAGAGATAAGAAATGGTCGGAGCTTAACATAAACGTGTCAAATGCCCCAACTGTTTACACTAAAAACAAAGCTAATTTACCAAAAGAAAAGCAGTTGAGGCTTAAACCATTGGAGAACAACGGAATGTCAAGTTAAGTGTACATAAATGTTTAATACAACAGGAATTCTTTCTTACGGCCTTGGCTGGGCTAAGAGATTTTTCGGGCTACGTTTTCAAAATTTGAAAGGTCCAAGGTAATTGTAAATACAAAACATTTTTGTACTAGGAAATTGTACAAAAATTCTCTAGTCAAGGCGCCAAATTTCAAAAGCGTGAGTTTTCTCTGTGCGCGCTCAGAAAATCATGCAAAAGCAAATGAATGTTTGCAATCCCTCTAGGCTCTAGAGTGATGTGCAAATTTGTCGAAAATTCATTCACGCTGGCAGAATTGGGCCGCGGCTTGATTTCTTAGTGGCAGTTTGAACAAAATAGTTTCTCGTTGATTTGGCTAATTCAGGAAAAATGAGATTTCAGAGGACTGATTCCGTGTCAAAGCACATATGTTTATGAGCTTTTGCCAGTACGAACACTTAAATATAATTTTTCAGAACTAGCCAATTATAAACAGTTTTCAAATCTTGTCAAAAATGGGAAGTTCAAAACATACCCACAGCTAATTTAAAAATATAACTACATTATGCAGGTACCTAATCAATTTTTAAATAACGAATTCAAGCATATATGGCTAAAAATAACAAAAACAATAACTAGTTATACCAGATACTATCATCTTTTGCTGTCTCCGCTACAGCAATTATGAATAATTGTTATTGTACTTTTTATTGAAAGCATTTTAAAGCGCAGGAGCGGATATAAAGGCACGCAAAAAACAGATATCATTAAAGGAAAAGTGGGAATGTCAAAATTAGATGTCTTTTATATAACGACACATGAATCTCCATATACCTTTTTCACAAAAAATACTTGATCCTTCAAGGTTAGGCCCCACTTTCCGGAACTGCACTGCATCGGAACTACACTTACACGACTTCGTAAGAATTTTTATGAAGTTCAGATGCCGCTTAGTGCGATATAGCTCCTAAAATTTCATAAATAATAATGTTTTGCCGCGTTGTCGTGAAGTGTAGTTCGTCTGTAGTTGAGTACGGTCTTGCATTAAACCTAAACTGATCTCTATTATTTGTTATAAATTATAAAATTGATCCTAGGACAAGCAAGTTTTATTACTTAAGGTCTCAAACTGTATCTCCAAACTCCAAGCCCCCCCCCACAGCCAAATCCTAGATCCGCTACTGGTCGGACAGACTTTTGTTGGTTGTTGTAGCGAGTCCGACCACTTTTGTAAAAACAGCTATTTTTGTATCCATTGCGTTTAACAGGTGGACCACTATGCAAAACTATTTCATATAGCCTAGAAAAACGATTTTACCACTTAAATGCATTTTAAATGCAAAGGTTAAAAAATAGCTCTTTTTACAAAAGTGGTCGGACTAGCCGCAACAACCAACACAAGTTTGTCCGACCACTGGTTTTGTAAAGAGGGCAGTCTAAGCTTTTATTTGATACCCCATTTATAAAAATCCATCATGGTTTAGGTATCCTAAGCCAAAAATGCAACCGAAAAAGTGCGTTTTCTACCCATTGGCATCTGAAAAACCTTGTCCGACCATCGGTTTTGTTAATGTTAAGACTAAAGCTATGAACTGGCATCATTCTTTTCTGAAGCCGCGATGAGATAAGTAAACCTACGGTCGCCTCCCGTCCTAGTAGTTTATGTATTTATGAGAAAATAGGAAAATATTTATTTCGCATTTTTTAAAATGTTTGTTTTTAAATCATCGATATGGATTTTGAAATCTAGCATTTTGATTTTTGAGCTCCCATACGATCTAGCATTATAAAATTTGAAATCTAGCATTATGAAATTTGAGATTATGGCCAGGCAAGCGCCTATGTTGTCAGTGTATATGCTTTCAGTTTGAGTGTAATAAATAGTATTTTGGGTGGCCCAAACATCTACAGCCGAATCTATAAAGACATTTTAAATGCTTCTTAACTTTAAACTTCCTCTAAATATCACTTAAGTGTGAAATAGGTATCTATAATCAATTTCCACATTTAAGCAACGTAACTTAAACCCCTCGTAACTTAAACGCCATTCACCGCGTTTAAAGGCTACGCAAAGCCAACTTAAATATATTTTGACACTTGAGAATTGTTTTTTTTTTTGTGAAAAGAAATTGTGTGTAGGTTCAGTAAGGAAAAATTTATTTATGTGTGCACTGTGATTGTAATGGCCGAGTTTTAATTGTTTTGATTCTTTTTTTTTACAGAAAATATTATAAGAAATAGTGATTTTGGTTCCATTAAATAAATTGAGTTGCTGAAAATTATTTTATTTTGTTTATGTCCCCACAAATTTCCTTACCAATATATACAAAGGTAGGAAAGAAATTTCTGAAAATAAAAAAAAAAAAAAAAAAAAACAAACCAAAATGGAATGATTTCGTTTCTTCTGTGTTTGACGATGCATATACACATACAAACAGTTGCTTCTCTTTGTGTCTTATTATTTGTACGCTATTTTGTGCATGTTTTTTTTTGCAATCTGACAGAAATAGCCTGAGAGTGAAAAATGTACTAGAAATTTGTAGCAGTTTTGTCAATTTTCTTGCGTTACGTTACATTACGGCTGCTTAGTTAAGTATGAAAGGAATATTGATTATAGATACAAATTTAAGTAACGTCATTTAAAGGCAACTTTAATATTTAAGCAAGCTTAACTAAATAACCTCTTAAAGGCATTTTTAGATAATTTTATAGATACGGCTGCTAGGTCCTGAGTTTTAACTCCCATTTTCCTGATTTTCGTTGTTGGTGGTAGACATTTAAAAAAAAACTTTTTAACTTTTATTATGCAGAGCCTACTAAACTTACGTAACGTTTACCCACATTTTTTCATACATGATAACTATCGAAAGTGTTGCATACTTTTAGGATTATAGCACAAATCCTATTTTTCATTATGATTTGTAGCCCAGTCAACGAAGACTCAAAAGTATAAAATAAATGCAAAAAATAAGGCCCTCTGGATTATTTTTTTATATGGTAGGGGTAATCCCCAGGTATAACATACCAAAAGTCCCCAGCCCAGGGCCACGAGCTTAACTGAGGAGGTGGGGTTAAAGGTACCCCTGTTTAGATTTTCATGAACATTGGAACAACCTAGCTTGTTAGCGGAAAAGTCTATATTCTACTTAATTAGAGACAATTCAATTGTCTATAAAAAGATATATTCACATTTTTTCTAGGGTCAATAATAGAGGAGATGCGGGGGGCAGAAAAGTCAACAAATCTGAAAAACCGGTTATTGTGTTATATATTGAATGTTTTCTGACCAATTTACCTGAAAAAAACAAAAAAGGTAAATACACATTCATTCATTGTTATTTCATCATGTAATGAGGCTAAGAGTGGAGTTATAATTACCTTTTGTTTTTTCTATATATCTGAAACTATACGAAAAAGTTGATGTATACTAAATTAGGAAAAATTTAATTAGCAAGAGTTGTTTTCATATGGCGTCAAAAACTGGTAACGTTGTTTTTTAAAGGAACACAATACAAAATTTGGTTTCCATAGAGGGGGGTTCTTTGTCCCCCCCTTTAAAGAGGAGGGGCATTATTTTAAATAATATTAAATATCAAGGGCAACACAAACAACGAAATGTACTTTTTTTGAAAGCCAGAACTCCGTTCTTTTATTTTATCTTTAAATTAAGTTATTGAGGTCCATAGTTTTTGTAAAAATAACTTTCAAACTCAAAATTAAAAGAAACAAAAAATTGAAATTTTAGTTTTTGATTTTTGTTTTTGTATTGGGAAAAAAGATGCTGAATTGACTTTTATTATTCACTACCCCTAATAACTCTTTATTGAAAACTGAAAACTAAATGGTTCTATGTCTCCTAGTTTTTGAGAAAATTGAAAGTTGCGACGGCAGTTTTGTTGATGTTTTTTTTTTGTAGAATTTTTATTACTATTATAGTACAGTCAACGAAGGTTTTGCTTGCAAAAAATAGTGCTCTCTGGATTATTTAATGGTAGGGGTTACCCCCAGGTATAACATACCCAAAGTCCCCAGCCCAGGCCCCTTTTTAGATTTTCGTGAATATTTCCACACCGTAGCATCTAAGCGGAAAAGTCTATGCTACTTAATTAGAGACAATTAAATTGTCTATAAAAAGATATATTCACATTTTTTCTACGGTCAATAATAAAGGAGATGCGGGCGGTAGTAAAGTCAACAAATCTGAAAAACCTGTTATTGTCTTAGATATTGAATGTTTTCTGACCAACTTACTTGGAGAAAACAAAAAAAGTAAATACACATTCATTCTCTGTTATTTCATCATGTCATGATGCTGAGAGTGGAGTCATAATTTCCTTTTTCTTCTATATATCCGAAACTATACGAAAAAGTTGATGTATACTAAACCATGCAAAATTTAAATAGCAAGAGTTGTTTTCATATGGCGCCAAGAAATGATAACGTTTTTTTTAAGGAACACAATATAAAATTTATTTTCCATAGATGGGGGTTTCTTTCTCCCCCCATTTAGAGAGGAGGGGCATTTTTTAAAAAAATAATATTAAAAAGCAACGGCAACACTTACAACAAAATAATTTACCTTTTTTGAAAGCCAGAACTCCGTTCTTTTATTTTGCTTTCAAATCAAGTTATTGTTGTCCATAGGTTTCGTAAAAATTACTTTCAAACTCAAAATTAAAAAAAAAAGGAAAAATCCTCGTCGTTACTTTCAATTTTCTCAAAAACTAGGAGACATAGAACCATTTAGTTTTCAGTTTTCAACTAAGAATTAATAGGGCTAGTGAATAGTGAAAGCCAATTCTGAATTTTATTTTACAATTTAAATACAAAAATCAAAAATGAAATTTTCTATTTTTTTTTTATTTTGAGTTTGAAAGTAATTTTTACAAAACCTATGGTCAACAATAACTTGATTTGAAAGCAAAATAAAAGAACGGAGTTCTGGCTTTCAAAAAAGGTAAATATTTTTGTTGTAAGTGTTGCCATTGCTTTTTAATATTATTTTTTAAAAAATGCCCCTCCTCTCTAAATGGGGTGAGAAAGAACCCCCTTCTATGAAAAATAAATTTTGTATTGTGTTCCTTTAAAAAAAACGTTATCATTTTTTGGCGCCATATGAAAACAACTCTTGCTATTTAATTTTTGCCTAGTTTAGTATACATCAACTTTTTCGTATAGTTTCGGATATATAGAAGAAAAAGGAAATTATAACTCCACTCTCAGCATCATGACATGATGAAATAACAGTGAATGAATGTGTATTTACGTTTTTTTGTTTTTTCCAAGTGAATTGGTCAGAAAACATTCAATATCTAAGACAATGAATGTATATTTATATGAATATATATTTTAATAGACAGTTTAATTGTCTCTTATTAAGTGGTATAGACTTTTCCGCTAAGATGCTAGGTTGTGGAAATATTCACGAAAATCTAAAAAGGGGTACCGTTAACCCCCGCTCCTGAGTTTAGCTCACGGCCCTGGGTTGGGGACTTTGGGTATGTTATACCTGGGGGTAACCACTACCATATAAAAAAATAATCTAGAGAGCACTGTTTTTTGCATTTATTTTATAATCTTGAGTCTTCGTTCAATGGGCTATTATAGTAGTATGTGATAGAAGTATTTCTTTGAGCTTGAGGTTAAAGAATGAATAAATTCTTTTAATCTGCGAAGCAAGCCACCCAAGGTAAAGGTCCCCTTTTGCAGTTTTTCTTCAATATTTGGAAAACTAAGCGTTATAGAGGCAAAGTCAATACCACAAAGTGAAAGAAAATTAAATTCCCTACAAACAAAATTTATGTTCATATTATTATAAAAGTATTATAAAACAACGGCGCAGTAACCACAGATTGCCATGCAGCTAAGACCACTTTGTAGGCCAACACAGCTACGCTCGCTTTAACATTCGCAGTTGCATGATATAATTTTTAGAATATCCTCTGGAACAGGATCAGCGTTAGAAGGGACTGCTATTAAGAGTCTATTCTTTAACGCCCATCCCCACAGCATGTCCATTTTAGGTTTGAATGACAAAAATATACCCCAGGTAAAGCCCAAAGCCGACAAATATAAATGATGGTACTCTTTTATAAATGGTAGTTTAACCACAAAAGGGATTTTTTGGTAACTGACACATATAAAAATATTGGTACTGTTGTGAACATGTCCTCTTAATTTCAGCTTTTTGCACTGCAATTTACTCTGTTAAATTCGATTAATTCAAAACAGTAGCCATGCAATACCTGTAACTAATTTGTATTTACTTGAATGGTCTTTTTAGGACAACAAGTTCCAGAGATATAGCCACAAACAAAGAGTGCAAGATGGCTGCATTTTTTCAAGATTGTACGCCAACGCGAATTGCTACACTGTTCCGAACATTTCCACTTAAAATATACCTGTACAAAATTTTGTCCGGGTTAGGGCTTTTTTTTTGTCTAATTTGACTGTGCTAAAACGGGTTGATGAAATTTTTTGAAATTATTATTTCAATTGTTTTATCTGCATATTAATTATTTCTTGAAATTGGCATTCCAATTTTTGTTTCTAAAAATGTTTTCAAAATTTTATAGATATATACAAAACTATATTTAGTTTCTTGAATGCCAAAAATGATTTCGTATCATCATCATCATCATCATCATATTGGATATTTCGAAAAACTTGTGTCATTTTATAAAAATAAGAATGTGATAAGCCTGACTAATTTAAAATTAAATAATTAACTACTGAAACATGTTCCTACTTAAAAATAGTTTGCTGTAAAAGTTCCTAATACCTATGTACATATAAAGCTTTAGGCTGCGCGTATAGTAGTGCGACAAAGCGATGCGATGCGAGAAATGTTTCCGTGCGAGAAAAATATTTACATTTATTCTTATAAACGTGTGCACAGTGAAGCGATATTTGCTGTGAGTGTTGCGATTTTATCACATACTTGTCGCAAGCACCACGTTCACAAACTCTTTTGACCACTTTTTCTCGAATCTCGAATACTTTCTCGCATCGCATCTCGCATCGCATCGCATCTCGCATCGCATCGCTTTGTCGCACTACTGTACGCGCAGCCTTAGAGTAAGAGCCCAGGACCGCCAGACATACGTTATTTTATCAAAGCTAAGATTTTTTCTGCGAACAGGTACTATGGTAGCTAAGAACAAATGGATACTAAGAATCTTCAATCCGGGTGCAATTAAGAGGTAGCGAGTGTTAAAGTTGCATACAAATGTTGCAACAATGCGTTATTTTATCAAAGCTGTATTTTTGATATGTGTTAGGGGATGGTGTCATTTACTTTATTGGACACTTGCCAGACATCTACAGTGGGGCCTAACGTGAGTCAGACACTTTAAATATGTCAAACTAATCGTGCCATTTACAATGTTGTTTTAAAGCTAATATTTATATGTTTTATGGGCAACTGTTTAAAATAATTCCCCATCAGCTATACATCTACAGTGGTGCGTATTTATCAGCCAGACATTTAAAAACAGCTAAAATAAACGAAAAAATCACGTTTTAGTAACAAAGAATTATTATTTTGACAGTTTTACGGTGATGTAAGGTCCCGCTGTAGGTGTCTTGCTGATAAGAAAATATTGTAGAATATTTGCCTAAATACAAAATAAAATCTTGATTTTAATCTGTTATGTAAATGGCACGATAAGTTTGACAGATTTTAAGTGTCTGGCTCACGTTAGGCCCCACTGTAGGTGTCTGGCAAGTGTCAAATAAATTAAATGACACCATCCCCTAACACCTATCAAAAATTCAGCTTTGATAAAATAACGCAATGTTGCAACATTTGTATGCAACTTTAACAGTCGCTAACTCTTAATTGCACCCGGATTGAAGATTCTTAGTATCCATTTGTTCTTAGCTACCATAGTACCTGTTCGCAGAAAAAATCTTTGTTTGGATAAAATGACGTATGTCTGGCGGCCCTGGGCTCTTAGAGCCGATTTTTCAATCATCAGTTAAACTATCAAAGGAATAAATACTATGGCAACACAAACAATTTTTTGTTTTATCTGAAGAATAAAAACTATCTGAGGTTTAACTGACTATTGAAAAATTGGCCCTTAGTCTATTAAGTTTCGTTATTTTTGAATTTATATAAACATAATGTATGTATGTATGTACGGGAGACGACCGTAGGTTTACCTATCACATCGCAGCTTCAGAAAAGAATGATGCCAATTCATAGCTTTAGTCTTAACATTAACAAAACCCGTGGTCGGACAAGGTTTTTCAGGTGCCAATGGGTAGAAAACGCACTTTTTCGGTTGCATTTTTGGCTTAGGATACCTAAACCATGATGGATTTTTATTAATGAAAGCTTAGACTGCCTTCTTTACAAAACCAGTGGTCGGACAGACTTTTGTTGGTTATTGTAGCGAGTCCGACCACTTTTGTAAAAACATCTATTTTTGTATCCATTGCGTTTAACAGGTCGACCACTATGCAAAACTATTTCATATAGCCTAGAAAAACGCTTTTACCACTTAAATGCAAAGATTAACAAATAGCTCTTTTTACAAAAGTGGTCGGACTAGCCGCAACAACCAACACAAGTTTGTCCGACCACTGGTTTTGTAAAGAGGGCAGTCTTAGCTTTTATTTGATATCCATTTATAAAAATCCATCATGGTTTAGGTACCCTAAGCCTAAAATGCAACCGAAAAAGTGCGTTTTCTACCCATTGGCACCTGAATAGGTACAAAAATTAAAATTGGTATTGGAATGGAATGAAACAAGTTTTTGTTTAAGTTTAGTAGTGGGTACTTCCACCTTTATTTTCAATTACTTCGTAAATTCAATCCGGCATGGAATCGTATAGCTTTTTAATGTAATTTAACGAAATTTCGCTCCACGCTAATTTGATTGCAGAAATTAAGGTTTCTTTGTCTTCGAACTGACGACCACCCTCATAAACTTTGCGTACTAACCATCCCCAGACATTTTCTATGATGTTTAGATCAGGTGAGTACGGCGGCCATTGAAGCAACTGCACTTGTTGCTCCTCTATCCATGTTTTTATTATGCGCGCTGAGTGAATAGGCGCATTATCATGTTGGTAGGTCCAGTTTATGGGTCTAAAGATATTAGAAAATTTAGGAAAATTTCTTTCCAAAATTACTTTATACCCAGCTGCTGTCATTCTTGATGTTACAACCTCGAGCTCAACTGTTCCATAATAACTGACTGCTCCCCATATCATGACAACTCCTTCACGACTATGATGGCACTTTAAAAATCTTTTTTCTTTTCTTAAGTCGTGAAAATAGAAGTTGAACCCATCAGGGCCATCGAAATTAAACTTTTTGTCATCTGAAAAAACCACGTGATACCATTCTTTTTTCCAACTCATGTGAAGTCTTGAAAAATCTAATCGCAACATTTTCCGTCTCTCGTCAAGTGGTGGTTTTTTCTTAAGCTTCATTCGTTTAAGATGGCTTGAGTTGTTGATTACTCTTAATACTGTTGAGCAACTTGCGTTTACGCCGACTTTTTGTTTTATTTTTGCCACAGAATCAGAAGAATTTGATGCACATCTTAAAATTCTTCGTCTCTCAGCTGCTGTTGTTGCTGTTTTCTTACCTCCCTTCATGTTTTTGCCGTATGCATCTTTATTTTTCAAGTAAGAATAAACTACATTAAAACTTCGGCCAACTTTATCAGCTATTGCACGTCCAGTTAGGCCTTGGTCTCTAAGTAAATCGATTTTAGCTTTTTCAACACTGTTAAGACACGTAGATCTACCCATTTTTCTTAAAATTTGAAATCAAGAAATAAATTTTACTGAAAACACTAAAATCGTTAATTTAAACTGTCAAGCACTCCAAAAAACTTATAAACAACGAAGAAAATGGCGTTGTACCTATTCAGTTGACTAAAAAAAAAAACTCCTACTTTGCATATAAAACACTTTGCAAGTGGTTGAAGAAAAACTCACGCTTGTTTTTGGATAAATCTTTCGGAATTATCTGCTTAACATCTTAAGGGAATAGTTAGCATCAACAGATGGCATAATAACCATCACTGTTTGGAAAAAATGGATAAAGTATATTAAAAAATGTTTGTGCGTATTCAGTTGACGAGGAGTGTATATTGGTATTTTGTGTAAATGCAGCATAAAGCTATGAATTGGCATCATTCTTTTCTGAAGCCGCGATGAGATAGGTAAACCTACGGTCGCCTTCCGTCCTAGTAGTTTAGGTATTTATGAGAAAATAGAAAAATATTTATTTCGCATGTTTTAAAATGTTTGTTTTTAAATCATCGATATGGACGTTTTTATATGGATTTTGAAATCTAGCATTTTGATTTTTGAGCTCCCATACAATCTAGCATTATAAAATTTGAAATCTAGCATTATGAAATTTGAGATTATGGCAACACTGCTTAGGGTATGCTCAGTCGTCTGGCAGGCGCCTATGTTGTCAGTCGATCTGTTATCAAAGTTTTTCGTAGTAAACAGTAGTTTGGGTGGCCCGCTTTGCGGGTTTAAAAATTTTAACTTCCATTTCGGGTCCTCTGTCCCGCTCACGCGACTCCGTAGCTCCGCTTAGGGTATGCTCTGTCGTCTGGCAGGCGCCTATGTTGTCAGTCGTTCTGTTATCAAAGTTTTTTTGTAGTAAACAGTACCTTGGGTGGGCCGCTTCGCGGGTTTAAGGATTTTAACTCCATTTTCGCTCCGCTTAGGGTACGCTCAGTCGCCAGGCAAGCGCCTATGTTGTCAGTGTATATGCTTTCAGTTTGAGTGTAATAAATAGTATTTTGGGTGGCCCAAACAACTAGGTCCTGAGTTTTAACTCCCATTTTCCTGATTTTCGTTGTTGGCGGTAGACATTTAAAAAAAAAAACTTTTTAACTTTTATTATGCAGAGCCTACTAAACCTACCTAACGTTTACCCACGTTTTTTTCATACATGATAACTATCGAAAGTGTTGCATACTTTTAGGATTATAGCACAAATCCTATTTTTTGATTTGTAGCCCAGTCAACGAAGAATCAAAAGTATAAAATAAATGCAAAAAATAAGGCCCTCTGGATTATTTTTTTATATAGTAGGGGTAATCCCCAGGTATAACATACCAAAAGTCCCCAGCCCAGGACCACGAGCTAAACTGAGGAGGGGGGGGTTAAAGGTACCCCAGTTTAGATTTTCATGAACATTGGCACAACCTAGCATGTTAGCACAGTCTATATTCTACTTAATTAGAGACAATTCAATTGTCTATAACAAGATATATTCACATTTTTTCTAGGTTCAATAATAGAGGAGATGCGGAGGGAAGAAAAGTCAACAAATCTGAAAAACCGGTTATTGTCTTATATATTGAATGTTTTCTGGCCAATTTACCTGGAAAAAAACAAAAAAGGTAAATACACATTCATTCACTGTTATTTCACCATGTAATGAGGCTAAGAGTGGAGTTATAATTTCCTTTTTTTTTTTTTCTATATATCTGAAACTATACGAAAAAGTTGATGTATACTAAATTAGGAAAAATTTAATTAGCAAGAGTTGTTTTCATATGGCGCCAAAAACTGATAACGTTTTTTTTTAAAGGCTCTTTGTCCCCCCTTTAGAGAGGAGGGGCATTTTTTTAAAAATAATATTAAAAATCAATGGCAACACTAATAACAACGAAATGTACTTTTTTTGAAAGCCAGAACTCCGTTCTTTTATTTTATCTTTAATTTAAGTTATTGAGGTCCATAGTTTTTGTAAAAATAACTTTCAAACTCAAAATTAAAAGAAACAAAAAATTGAAATTTTAGTTTTTGATTTTTGTTTTTGAATTGGGAAAAAAGATGCTGAATTGACTTTTATTATTCACTACCCCTAATAACTCTTTATTAAAAACTGAAAACTAAATGGTTCTATGTCTCCTAGTTTTTGAGAAAATTAAAAGTTGCGACAGCAGTTTTTTTGATGTTTTTTTTTTGTAGAATTTTTATTATTATTAAGTACAGTCAACGAAGGAATTTTGCTTGCAAAAAATAGTGCTCTCTGGATTATTTTTTGATATGGTAGGGGTTGCCCCCAGGTATAACATACCCAAAGTCCCAAAGTCCCCAGCCCAGGACCGCGATCTAAACTCAGGAGGGGGGGTTAAAGGTACCCCTTTTTAGATTTTCGTGAATATTTCCACACCCTAGCATCTTAGCGGAAAAGTCTATACCACTTAATAAGAGACAATTAAATTGTCTATAAAAATGTGTATTCACATTTTTTCTACGATCAATAATAAAGGAGATGCGGGCGGTAGAAAAGTCAACAAATCTGAAAAACCTGTTATTGTCTTAGATATTGAATGTTTTCTGACCAATTCACTTGGAAAAAACAAAAAACGTAAGTACACATTCATTCACTGTTATTTCATCATGTCATGATGCTGAGAGTGGAGTTATAATTTCCTTTTTCTTCTATATATCCGAAACTATACGAAAAAGTTGATGTATACTAAACCATGCAAAATTTAAATAGCAACAGTTGTTTTCATATGGCGCTAAAAAATGATAACGTTTTTTTTAAAGGAACACAATATAAAATTTATTTTCCATAGAAGGGGTTTCTTTCTCCCCCCATTTAGAGAGGAGGGACATTTAAAAAAAAAAAATAATATTAAAAAGCAACGGCAACACTTACAACAAAATAATTTACCTTTTTTGAAAGCCAGAACTCCGTTCTTTTATTTTGCTTTCAAATCAAGTTATTGTTGTCCATAGGTTTTGTAAAAATTACTTTTAAACTCAAAATTAAAAAAAAAAAATTGAAAAATTCTCGTCGTTACTTTCAATTTTCTCAAAAACTAGGAGACATAGAACCATTTAGTTTTCAGTTTTCAACTAAGAATTAATAGGGGTAGTGAACAGTGAAAGCCAATTCTGAATTTTATTTTAAAATTTAAATACAAAAATCAAAAACAAATTTTCTATTTTTTTTAATTTTGAGTTTGAAAGTAATTTTTACAAAACCTATGGTCAACAATAACTTGATTTGAAAGCAAAATAAAAGAACGGAGTTCTGGCTTTCAAAAAAGGTAAATATTTTTGTTGTAAGTGTTGCCATTGCTTTTTAATATTATTTTTTAAAAAATGCCCCTCCTCTCTAAATGGGGGGAGAAAGAACCCCCCTCTATGAAAAATAAATTTTGTATTGTGTTCCTTTAAAAAAAACGTTATCTTTTTTGGCGCCATATGAAAACAACTCTTGCTATTTAATTTTTGCCTAGTTTAGTATACATCAACTTTTTCGAATAGCTTCGGATATATAGAAGAAAAAGGAAATAATAACTCTACTCTCAGCATCATGACATGATGAAATAACAGTGAATGAATGTGTATTTACGTTTTTTGTTTTTTCCAAGTGAATTGGTCAGAAAACATTCAATATCTAAGACAATAACAGGTTTTTCAGATTTGTTGACTTTTCTACCGCCCGCATCTCCTTTATTATTGATCGTAGAAAAAATGTGAATATGTGGTGAATATACCCATTTATGCAAACAACGACATCTTTTATTCTTCTATAACAGAATAAATTAGTAGCGCCATCTTTGAACAAAAGATTAACTAATGTTATCCAATACCAAAACCACACTAATGTTATCCAATACCTAAACCACTGAAAACTGCTTTAATTAACTGAACGAAAGCTTTTGAGAGCTTTTTGAGCTACTTGTGGAGACTTGTGGAGGGAAAGCGTATTCCAGCAAATTCCAGCACATTCCAGAACTTTGGAGAAGATTCTAGGAGCTTTTTCTCAGATATAAATACAGGGCCACCAGTCCGAAGACCTCAGTTTGATTTTGAAAGTGAATGAATAAACATCGGTGTAAAATAGTGAATTGTGCTTGTTATAATAAAAGTATTGGAAGTAAAGTATTTGAAGTGAAATAAAGGTGTTTTATTTTTGTAAAGTAATTGTTGTTCAGTTTAAGAAATAAGTTTTATTGGCGAACCCTTGGCAAAATATTACATTGGTGTCAGTAAAGTGGAATAGAACTTATTTTATCTGTGCATTCAGATAATTAATGGTGAAAAGTGATAAAGTGTGTAAATAAATAAACAGTAAAAGTTAAATACAAAAATATAAGAATAAAAAATAGAAACAAAATGGGAAAAATTGTGAATGCATTGAATTGTGTTGAACTTAAGGCAGAACTGAACAGACGAGGTCTTCCTACTGCTGGAACGAAAAATGACCTCATTATTCGTCTGCAGGAAGATTTAAGGCAACACGGTGAAAATCCAGACACGTTTCTATTTGAAATTGAAATGTCGGAAGATCAAGTAAGTACCAGCTTAGACTTAACCAATATGATGGCTCAGTTGCTCGCCCAGTTTGAAGATCAACGCAGTGAACAAAAGAATCTTCTAGAAGAACAACGAATTGAGCAGAAGAATGAACAAAAGAATCTTCTTGAGCGGTTAGAAGAACAACGCAGTGAACAAAAGAATCTTTTAGAGGAACAGCGAAGTGAACAAAAGAATCTGCTCCAAAAACAAGAAAAGAATCTTCTCGAACGGTTCGAAGAACAGAAACACATCCTCGAAGGTAAACTAGATTTATTTGAGAACAAGTTTATTGCCCTTGAAGAACGTGTTGAAAAACAGTTTTCGTCAGTGGAAGCAATATTCGAGAAGATCGAAGATAACATTGAAAGCATTACTAAAGAATTAGACAGAGTTCGAAAAATAAAGGTTCGAACAATTTCTGGCGACTGTCCAAAGAAAAAGGAAATGCGTCCACCGACCTTTGATGGACAAACTTCTTGGTCAATCTACAAGAAGCAGTTTGAGGCAGCCGCAACAACAAATGGCTGGGATGACGAAGACAAGTTTATTGCCCTGACGCTTGCCCTTAGAGGTTCTGCTGCTGAATTATTGCAAACCATACCAGCAGACCAAAACGGCAACTTCAGTGCTCTTGTTCAGGCCATTGACAAACGCTTTGGTGATGGCCATATGCAAGAAGTCTTCCGCGTTCAACTCAATACCAGAGTCCAGAAAAGAGGAGAAAGTCTGCAACAACTCCAAGCGGACATTGAACGGCTGGCGCATCTAGCATACCCGACTGCAGGAGATGAAATTACCAACCAGTTAGCGACAGAGGCTTTTGTACGTGCAGTGTCCGACCTCAATCTCCAGCGAGCAATTCGAACTGCTGGAAAACGCACACTTTCTGGAGCATTAGCCTTCGCGCTCACTATGGAAGTTGAAGAACTGGAAGTTGAGGAATGTTCCTGCCAGAGAGCTGAATTCCAAAGAAGGCAGCGAGAAGGACCTGCTCGATGCTGGAATTGCAACAAAACTGGAAATCTCCAGCGCCAGTGCAGATTGCCACCAAGGAGAGTCACCTGTCAACATTGTGGAAGCAAAAATAATACCTGCGAACAGGTAAGCAATAAGATCAACGCTCCTGCTTGCCCTGTTTACCAGCCGGGAAACGAGTAAGAACCAACTTCGAGGGGCAGAAGCTGGTTTCTGGTATCGATGGCCCTAGAAGCACCATCCAAGTCTCGCAGACTAAACGAAACAATAAAAGTCTGACAGTGGATGCAACATTGAATGGCAAGAAACAGTTGGCTACAATTGACACCGGTACCACAGCCTCCATTGTGCGAAGAGACTTGGTCAAGATGACGTGGCTACACAACACCAATAGCTTCCGTCTTAAAACTGCAACAGGTGAGGCAGCAAGAGTGTATGGAGAAGTTCGTCTCAAAATCCGTTTGGCAGAACGAGAGTTTTCGCATCTATTTTTGGTAGCAGATATATGTGACGAGTGCATAATTGGAATTGACTTCATGAAAGAGCACGGATTGATTCTAGATCTCGGTAAGCAAGTGTTGAAGTACCAAAATGTAGAGATTCCTTTGGTTTATGCCAACGAAAACTCCTCAACTCTAAGAACTATCATCAAAGAAGACATATGCTTGCCTCCCTCTTCGGAAGTGTTTGTGTGGACAAAAATAGAGGGCGATTTAGGTAGCCATCGATACCTCATGGTGGAACCAGAGTCTGAGCAATCTTCCCAAAACCACATCTTAGGGAAGACTCTTGTGGAACCAAAGAGCAACATGGTACCCGTACGGATACTGAACATCAAACCGTACGAAGTCAAGCTCAAGAAAGGAGAAATAGTTGGAAAATGTGAATCTGTGTCCGCAATAACCAGGATCACAGAAATGAACACAGACAAATCTATGGACCCCGGAAAATTCAGCACCATGAAAGCCAAAATTCTGAAGCCATCCAATCTAAGTCAACATCAGCTTAGTGTTGCTGGAAGCCTTCTTCATGAATACGCTGATATATTTTCTTCACCGAGTGGGCAATATGGTCGAACACAACTGGTTCAGCATCGAATCGACACAGGTGACGCTAGACCGATTCGACAGCCAGCAAGACGTCTCCCATTAGCCAAACAAGCCGATGTTGAAGAGATGATATCGACAATGAAGAAACATGGTCTAATCGAAAATTCCAAAAGCCCTTGAGCATCACCAGTAGTTCTTGTCAAAAAGAAGGATGGAAGCACCCGGTTTTGTGTGGACTACCGTAGGCTGAACGATGTGACAAAGAAAGACAGCTACCCTTTGCCCAGAATCAGCGATACTTTGGATGCAATGGAAGGAGCTCAATGGTACTCGACGCTGGACTTAAAGAGTGGCTACTGGCAGGTAGAAATCCATCCAGAAGATCGCGAGAAGACAGCTTTCTCTACAGGAAATGGTCTGTGGCAGTTTAAAGTTATGCCATTCGGACTTTGCAACGCTCCGGCAACATTTGAGCGTCTAATGGAGTGTGTCCTACAAGGACTTACCTGGAAATCATGCCTTGTGTATTTGGACGATGTCATCGTTTATGGAAAAACTTTTGACGAACATTGTAAGAACCTTAAGGCCGTACTCCAGAGGCTTCGAGAAGCACAATTAAAATTAAATTCAGAGAAATGTGCGCTTTTCAAGACCGAAGTTAAATACTTGGGACATATCATCTCATCCCAAGGAATAAAGACTGATCCGGAAAAAGTTGACACTGTGAAGAATTGGCCAACACCACAGGATAAACACCAACTCCGTAGCTTTCTTGGTCTAGCCACATATTATCGGCGCTTTGTGAAGGACTTTGCTGGAATCGCTAAGAGCTTGCATCAACTAACTGAAAAGGGGAAGCCGTTCAAATGGTCAGGTGAGTGCGAGAAAAGTTTTCAGGAACTCAAGCTACGTTTGTGTAATGCTCCTGTGCTGACCTATCCGACTCCTGGAAAACCTTTTATCATCGACGCCGATGCGAGTAACGTTGGAATTGGAGCTGTACTGTCGCAAGTCCATGACGGAGAAGAAAAAGTCGTCGCCTACTACAGTAAGGTACTCTCGAGGCCAGAACGCAATTACTGCGTGACCAGAAGGGAACTTCTAGCTTTGATTTTGGCAACAAAGCACTTCCATAAGTACATCTATGGACAGAAGTTCCTTCTTCGAACAGATCATGGTGCGCTTAATTGGCTTCTGAACTTCAAAAATCCCGAAGGTCAAGTAGCTAGGTGGATCGAGAGACTACAGACATACGACTATCAAATTCAACATCGGAAAGGAAAGCTGCACACAAACGCAGATGCATTGTCTCGACGACCGTGTAAACAGGACTGTAAGCATTGCACGCGTCAAGAAGAAAAGGAAACAGTTGCCATCCAGCGAGTAAGAGCCGATCCCATTTACGGTTGGAGCAATGAAGAACTGCCCAACAAGAAGACACAGATATAGAGCCCATTCTTGCATGGAAAGAGCACGAAGAAAAACCAGAATGGGGTGAAATCTCCGATAGAAGTCCAGCTCTCAAAGCGTATTGGGCACAGTGGGACTCACTTCATGTGCAAGAAGGAGTACTAAGGCGTAAATGGGAGTCTACAGATGGTAAATCGTATGTGATGCAGTTAATCGTGCCCAGGTCAAAGGTTAATGATGTTCTTCGAGAGATGCATGATGGAGCATCTGGAGGTCATTTGGGAGTCAACAAAATGCTGGAAAAGATACGACAACGGTTCTACTGGCTACATGCAAGAGATGCTGTCGAAAAGTGGTGCCGAAAATGTGATACTTGTGCTCCTACAAAGGGTCCAGGTAGAAAACTTCAAAGTAAAATGCAGCAGTACAATGTGGGCACGCCTTTCGAGAGAATAGCTGTAGATGTCGCAGGTCCGTTTCCGGAGACCAACAGTGGAAACCGATACATCCTTGTAGTCATGGATTACTTCAGCAAGTGGCCTGAGGCATTTGCCATCCCAAACCAAGAAGCCAAAACAGTGTTTGATCAGATTGTATTAAATTGGGTGAGCAGGTTCGGTATTCCTTTGGAATTGCATTCTGACCAAGGAAAGAACTTCGAATCTTACATCTTCCAGGAGGTTTGCTCTCTCCTTGGCATCAAGAAGACGAGGACAACACCGCTTCATCCACAATCTGACAGAATGGTCGAACGATTCAACAGGACGCTTAAGGAACATCTGTCCAAGGTTGTAGGTGACTACCAACGAGACTGGGATCGCCATATTCCGTTGTTTTTGATGGCCTACCGAAGTGCGGTTCATAGTTCAACAGGACATACACCATCGGAGATCCTGTTCGGCACAACAATACGGCTGCCTAGTGAAGTAAAATTTGGATGCCGTACTATGGAACCGGAAAAGCCAGATGAACATGTGGATAACCTCAAAGAAAGACTCATTGACATTCATCAACGGACAAGGAAAACCATAAAAATAGCCAGTAATAGGATGAAAACACGGTACGACGCTCGTGCAACAACGATTGGATTCCAAGAAGGAGACCTGGTGTGGTTTTACAATCCCCATCGACAAAAAGGACTGTCACCAAAACTTCAACAAAACTGGGAAGGACCATACACCGTTGTGAAGCGAAGCGAATCAATGATGTGGTTTACCACATTCAGAGAGGGTTAAGAGGCAAGCTTAAGGTAGTTTACGGTGACCGTTTACATCGCTATAACGGTGATGACGGGAGTAATGGATTTAATCGGGACGATCAATCCTAAGAGGGGGGCAATGTGGTGAATATACCCATTTATGCAAACAACGACATCTTTTATTCTTCTATAACAGAATAAATTAGTAGCGCCATCTTTGAACAAAAGATTAACTAATGTTATCCAATACCAAAACCACACTAATGTTATCCAATACCTAAACCACTGAAAACTGCTTTAATTAACTGAACGATAGCTTTTGAGAGCTTTTTGAGCTACTTGTGGAGACTTGTGGAGGGGAAGCGTATTCCAGCAAATTCCAGCACATTCCAGAACTTTAGAGAAGATTCTAGTAGCTTTTTCTCAGATATAAATACAGGGCCACCAGTCCGAAGACCTCAGTTTGATTTTGAAAGTGAATGAATAAACATCGGTGTAAGATAGTGAATTGTGCTTGTTATAATAAAAGTATTGGAAGTAAAGTATTTGAAGTGAAATAAAGGTGTTTTATTTTTGTAAAGTAATTGTTGTTCAGTTTAAGAAATAAGTTTTATTGGCGAACCCTTGGCAAAATATTACAATATATATTTTTATAGACAGTTTAATTGTCTCTAATTAGTATAGACTTTTCCGCTAAGATGCTAGGTTGTGGAAATATTCACGAAAATCTAAAAAGGGGTACCTTTAACCCCCGCTCCTGAGTTCAGCTCGCGGCCCTGGGTTGGGGACTTTGGGTATGTTATACCTGGGGGTAACCACTACCATATAAGAAAATAATCTAGAGGGCACTGTTTTTTGCATTTATTTTATAATTTTGAGTCTTCGTTCACTGGGCTATTATAGTAGTATGTTATAGAAGTGTTTCTTTGAGCTTGAGGTTAAAGAATGAATAAATTTAATCTGCGAAGCAAGCCACCCAAGGTACTGTGTTAGTGGTAGAGCTGACCCTTAGGTATAACATACTCAAAGTCCCCAGCCCACGGCCGCAAGCTTAAGGCAGGAGAGGGTTAAAGGTCCCCTTTTGCAGTTTTTCTTCAATATTTGGAAAATTAAGCGTTATAGAGGCAAAGTCAGTTCCACAAAGTGAAAGAAAATTAAATTCCCTACAAACAAAAGTTATGTTCATATTATTATAAAAGTATTATAAGACAACGGCGCAATAACCACAGATTGCCATGCAGCTAAGACCACTTTGTAGGCAAACACAGCTACGCTCGCATTAACATTCGCAGTTGCATGATATAATTTTTAGAATATCCTCTGGAACAGGATCAGCGTTAGAAGGGACTGCTATTAAGAGTCTATTCCTTAACGCCCATCCCCACAGCATGTCCATTTTAGGTTTGAATGACAAAAATATACCCCAGATACAGCCCAAAGCCGACAAATATAAATGATGGTACTCTTTTATAAATGGCAGTTTAACCACAAAAGGGATTTTTTGGTAACTAACACATATAACAATATTGGTACTGTTGTGTCCTCTTAATTTCAGCTTTTTAGTATATATTTATGGGGCATTCTTAATTTTTTTGAATTAGCACTGCAATTTTCTCTGTTAAATTCGATTAATTCAAAACAGTAGCCATGCAATACAAGAATTCTTGTCGAAAGGCGCACAGAGGAATGGTTGCGAGTTGTTAGTCACTAGGCCCTGGTTCTTCATGAGCCGTTGTGCCACCCGATTTATTTTTTTTTTTTTAGCCATGCAATACCTGTAACTAATTTGTATTTATTTGAATGGTCTTTTTAGGGCAACAAGTTCCAGAGATATAGCCACAAACAAAGAGTGCAAGATGTCTGCATTTTTTCAAGATTATGGTTGTACGCCAACGCGGATTGCTTGGGACTTAACACAGTTGATTAAGTACACTGTTCTGAACATTTCCGCTAAAAATATACCTGTAAAAAAATTTGTCTGAGTTAGGGTTTTTTTTGTCTAATTTGACTGGGCTAAAACGGGTTGATGAAATTTTTTGAAATTATAATTTTATCTGTTTTATCTGCATATTAATTATTTCTTTAAATTGGCATTTCAATATTTGTTTCTAAAAATGTTTTCAAAATTGTAATTATACAAAAATATATTTAGTTTTTTGCATTAATTCATACTTATTCAAGAAATCAAATAGCTTATTTTTCGTCTACGTCTACTATAGCTCATTGTTTTGAAACTAGGTTTAACATCCATGTTTTTTCTTTAAATAAGTATGCTCTTATACAGACTTTACGTAAGCCCCCTTAAAATAAGATCAAGTACGATCCAGTCGTGTATTAGGTCAAACAAATTTCATAATTGTTATTTTAATTTGTTCTATTTGTTCTAAGCATTTGCTCTGCACCAATATTCAAAAAATCATTTTGAACAATAAGTATCCACTCTTAATTCCTACCTACATACCAATGGCGTGGTGTCAATAATTTAAAATGGGAAGACGTAACAAAAATTATTGACCTGCGAAAGTAAACAGAACTTGCATCTTGCGCGGAAATAGTTATTAACAAAGTTATAAACAATTTAAGTTTGCACTATTAAACTATGTGCTTACATACAATAGTACAGTCAACGAAGGAATTTTGCTTGCAAAAAATAAGGCCCTCTGGATTATTTTTTTATATTGTAGGGGTAGCCCCCAGGTATAACAAACCCAAAGTCCCCAGCCCAGGCCCGCGAGCTAAACTGAGGAGGGGGGGGGGGGTTAAAGGTACCCCTGATTTTCGTGAATATTGGGACAACCTAGCATGTTAGCGAAAAAGTCTATTCTACTTAATTAGAGACAAATAAATTGTCTATAAAAAGATATATTCACATTTTTCTAGGGTCAATAATAAAGGAGATGCTACTTTAGTTTCTTATAGGGCGTAGAGCTACTTAGCGATGTTGTATTTTGCATGCGTGTAAAATCGTACTGTACTATGGGTGGTTTTACCAATAAAACACGCATTTTTTCTTCTTTAGACAAACGTCGTATTTTTTTCTGTTATCACTTTAATAATAACATTTTCTAGGGTTCCTTTATTTTTGTTTGTCATAATTAATATACTTAAAAAAACTGCTCCTAGCATTTTTTAGTTGGGATTTTTTTTATTGGTAGGTACTGTCGTAAACATGTCCACAAAATGTCCGCTTTTTAATAAATATTTCTTGGACATGGGCATTTTTTTCGATTTTGCATTGCCTTGCAATTATTTACTCTTTTTTAGTAGTTTCATTCAAAAAAGTGTAGCCATAAAACACCTGTTTCTAATTTTGTGTATGCTTCGCTGATTTTGAAGTCAAAGTCTATCCATTTTCCGCTTGCATGGTCTTTCTAGAACAATTAGATAGCAAAAAGCCGACAAATTGAGATGATGGTACTTTTTATTTAAATGGTGGTCTAATCCCGATAGGGTTTTTTTGGTAATTTATTACCACAAATGGTTTTTGGTGCTGTTCTGAACATGTGCTCTTAATTTCAGCTTTTTAGTCAATATTTATGGGGCTTTCTTAATTTTTTTCGAATTTGCTTTGCAATTTACTCTATTAAATTCATTTAAAGTAGCCATGCAATACATGTAACTAATTTGTATTTATTTCCCTAATTTTTTCAATCTAAGCTTGTCTATTTGACATTTGAATGGTATTTGTAGGGCAACAAGTTTCAGAGATATAGCCACAATCAAAGTGTGCAAGATGGCTGCATTTTTTCAAGACTGTGGTCGTACGCCAACGCGGATTGCTTGGGACTTTACACAGTTGATTAAGGACACTGTTCTGAACATTTCCACTTAAAAATATACCTGTAAAAAATGTATTTTGTCCGGGCCAATGTCTTATTTGACTGGGCTATTTATGAAATCTCAAATTTTTAAAAAGACAATTGATTTTTTTTTTAAATCAACAAAAATCTTGAAAATATTGCGATATTATTTATACTTTCTAGGAGCTTCTGCATACAAAAAAAAAATAATTTAAATTGGTTCATCCAATGACGAAGAAATCCAAAATATGAAAAGTGGTTCTATCGGGGAATACCAACAATTAATATGAACACAAAATAAAATTAGTTCAGACATATTAGGATAACATTGAAGCATTATGTGGATGTAACATATTGTGGTGAATATGCTCAGTTATGTAAACAACCACACATTAGTACAACTTTCCGCGCCATCTTTGAGTGAAATAAATAATTAAATCAATCATGGTTGGTGTCCAGGCTACTGGAATAATTGAACGAAACGAAAAAAAATCATCTAGCAGAATCCAGAACCCTAGGAAAATTCTAGAACCCTTTATTTCCGATATAAATACAGGGCCACCGGTCCGAAAAGGGCAGTTTGATTTTGAAAGTGAATGAATAAATGTCAGTGTGCATAAAGAGTTGCATACTTGTGCTTGGTTATAATAAAAGAAGAAAGAAAAAGTATTTGAAATAAATTGTGTTGAACTAAAAGCAGAACTGAACAGACGAGGTCTTCCCACTGCTGAAACGAAAAATGACCTCATTATTCGTCTGCAGGAAGATTTAAGGCAACACGATGAAAATCCAGACACGTTTCTATTTGAAATTGAAATGCCGGAAGAGCAAGTAAGTACTAGCTTAGACATTTCTAGTATGATGGCTCAGCTGCTCGCCCAGTTTGAAGACCAACAAAGAGAGCAAAAGAATCTTCTAGAAGAACAACGTAGTGAACAAAAGAATCTTCTAGAGGAACAACGCAACGAGCAAAGGAACCTTCTAGACGACCAGAAAAATCTAATCGAAAGTAAGCTAAATTCATTTGAAAATAAATTCATGGCTCTTGATGAACGTGTTGAAAACGTCGAAAAACAGTTCGAGAAATTTGAAGACAAAATGCAGAACTTTGCCAATGAATTAGAAAAGGTTACGAGAATGAAGGTAAGAGAGGGCAGTTGCGATTTTCCTAAGAAGAAAGAAATGTATCCACCAACCTTTGATGGACAGTCTTCGTGGTCAATCTACAAGAAGCAGTTTGAGGCAGCCGCAACAACAAATGGCTGGGATGACGAAGACAAGTTTATTGCCCTGACGCTTGCCCTTAGATGTTCTGCTGCTGAACTTTTGCAAACCATACCAGCAGACCAGAACGGCAACTTCAGTGCTCTTGTTCAGGCTATTGACAAACGCTTCGGCGATAGCCATATGCAAGAAGTCTTCCGCGTCCAGCTCAATACCAGAGTCCAGAAAAGAGGTGAAAGTCTGCAACAACTCCAAGCAGACATCGAACGGTTGGCACACCTAGCATACCCGACTGCAGGAGATGAAATTACCAACCAGCTAGCAACGGAGGCTTTTGTCCGTGCAGTTTCCGACATCAACCTCCAGCGAGCAATTCGAACTGCCATAAAACGCACGCTTTCTGAAGCATTATGCGTTCGCTCTGACTATGGAAGCATCAGAACAGGCTTCCTTTGGAGTTCATCGGGTAAGAGAACTTGAAGTTGAGGAATGTTCTTGCCAGAGAGCTGAATTCCATAGAAGTCAGCGAGAAGGACCTGCTCGATGCTGGAATTGCAACAAAACCGGACATCTCCAGCGCCAGTGCAGATTGCCACCAAGAAGAGTCGCCTGTCAACATTGTGGAAACAGGAATTATACCCACGAATAGGTAAGCAATAATATCATCGCTCCTGCTCACCCTGGTATCGATGGGCCCAAAACCACAATCCAAGTCTCGCAGACTAAACGAAACAATAAGAGTCTGACAGTCGACGCAACATTAAATGGCAAGAAACACGTGGCTACAGTTGACACCGGTGCCACAGCCTCCATTGTGCAGAGAGACTTGGTCAAGATGACGTGGCTTCATAACACCAATAGCTACCGTCTTGAAACTGCGACAGGTGAGGCAGCAAGAGTATATGGAGAAGTTCGTCTTAAAATCCGTTTGGCAGAATTAGAGTTTTCGCATCTATTTTTGGTAGCAGATATATGTGATGAGTGCATAATTGGAATCGACTTCATGAAAGAGCACGGAGTGATTCTGGATATCGGTAAGCAAGTGTTGAAGTACCAAAATTTAGAGATTCCTATGGTTTATGGCACCGAAAACTCATCAACTTTAAGAACTGTCATCAAAGAAGACATATGCTTGCCTGCCTCTTCAGAAGTGTTTGTTTGGACGAAAATAGAGGGTGATCTAGGTAGCCATCGATACCTCATGGTGGAACCAGAGTCTGAGCAATCTTGCCAAAACATCATCTTAGGGAAGACTTTTGTGGAACCAAAGAGCAACATGGCACCCGTACGGATTCTGAACATCAAACCGTACGAGGTCAAACTCAAGAAAGGGTAAGTAAATTGGAAAATGCGAATCTGTGACCGAAATTACTAAAATCACAGAAATGAACGCAGAAGAACCAATGGACCCCGTAAAATTCAGCTCCATGAAAGCCAAAATTCTCAAGCCATCCAATCTAAGTCAACATCAGCTTAGTGTTGCTGGAAGCCTTCTTCATGAGTACACTGATATATTTTCTTCACCGAGTGGACAGTATGGTCGAACACAACTGGTACAGCATCGAATCGACACAGGTGATGCGAGACCAATTCGACAACCAGCAAGACGTCTCCCATTAGCCAAACAAGCCGAAGTTGAAGAAATGATATTGACAATGAAGAAAGATGGTCTAATCGAAAATTCCAAAAGCCCTTGGGCGTCACCAGTTGTTCTTGTCAAAAAGAAAGATGGAAGCACCCGATTTTGTGTGGACTTCCGTAGGCTGAACGATGTGACAAAGAAAGACAGCTACCCTCTGCCCGGAATCAGCGATACATTGGATGCAATGGAAGGAGCTCAATGGTTCTCGACGTTAGACTTGAAAAGTGGCTACTGGCAGGTAGAAATCCATCCAGAAGATCGAGAGAAGACAGCTTTCTCAACCGGAAATGTTCTGTGGCAGTTTAAAGTGATGCCATTCGGACTGTGCAACGCTCCGGCAACATTTGAGCGTCTGATGGAGTGTGTTCTTTAAGGCCTTACTTGTATATTTGGACGATGTCATCGTTTATGGAAAAACTTTTGACGAGCATTGTGAAAACCTTAAGGCTGTATTTCAGAGGCTTCGAGAAGCACACTTAAAATTAAATCCAGATAAATGTGCGCTTTTCAAGACCGAAGTTAAATACCTGGGACATATCATCTCATCCCAAGGAGTAAAGACTGATCCTGAGAAAGTTGACGCTGTGAAGAATTGGCCAACACCACAGGATAAACATCAGCTCCGTAGCTTTCTTGGTCTAGCCACATATTATCGGCGCTTTGTGAAGGACTTTGCTGGAATCGCTAAGAGCTTGCATCAACTTACTGAAAAGGGGAAGCCGTTCAAATGGTCAGGTGAGTGCGAGAAAAGTTTTCAGGAACTCAAGCTACGTTTGTGTAATGCTCCTGTGCTGACCTATCCGACTCCTGGAAAACCTTACATCATCGATGCCGATGCCAGTAACGTCAGAATTGGAGCTGTGCTGTCGCAAGTCCATGAAGGAGAAGAAAAAGTCGTCGCCTACTACAGTAAGGTACTCTCGAGGCCAGAGCGCAATTATTGAGTCACCGGAAGGGAACTTCTAGCTTTGATTATGGCAACAAAGCACTTCCATAAGTACATCTATGGACAGAAGTTCCTCCTTCGAACAGATCATAGTGCGCTTAATTGGCTTTTGAACTTCAAAAATCCAGAAGGTCAAGTAGCAAGATGGATCGAGAGACTGCAGACATACGACTACGAAATTCAACATCGAAGAGGAAAGCTGCACTCAAACGCAGATGCATTGTCTCGACGACCGTGTAAACAGGACTGTTAGCATTGCACGCGTCAAGAAGAAAAAGGAAGCGGTTGCCATCCAACGAATAAGAGCCGATCCCATTTACGGTTGGAGCAATGAAGAACTGAGGACTGCCCAACAAGAAGACTCGGATATAGAACCCATTCTTGCATGGAAGGAACACGGAGAAAAACCAGAATGGGGTGACATCTAGGATAGAAGTCCAGCTCTCAAAGCATATTAGGCACAGTGGGACTCACTTCATGTGCAAGAAGGAGTACTAAGGCGCAAATGGGAATCTGCAGATGGCAAGTCTTATCTGATGCAGTTGATAGTGCCTAGGTCAAAGGTTAATGACGTTCTTCGAGAGATGCATGATGGAGCATCTGGAGGTCATTTGGGCGTCAATAAAATGCTGGAGAAGATACGACAACGGTTCTACTGGCTACATGCAAGAGATGATGTCGAAAAGTGGTGCCGAAAATGTGATACTTGTGTTGCTACCAAGGGACCAGGTAGAAAGCTTCAAAGTAAAATGCAACAGTACAATGTCGGCACACATTTCGAAAGAATAGCAGTAGATGTCGCAGGTCCGTTTCCGGAGACCAACAGCGGAAACCGATACATCTTTGTAGTCAAGGATTACCATCCCAAATCAAGAAACTAAAACAGTTGTTGATCAGATTATCTTCAATTGGGTGAGCAGGTTCGGCGTACCTTTGGAACTGCATTCTGACCAAGGAAGGAACTTCGAATCTAACATCTTTGAGGAGGTTTGCTCTTTCCTTGGCATCAAAAAGACGAGGACAACACCGCTTCATCTACAATCTGATGGGATGGTAGAACGATTCAACAGGACTCTTAAAGAACATCTGTCCAAGGTTGTAGGTGACTACCAACGAGACTGGGACCGCTATATTCCATTGTTCTTGATGGCCTATCGCAGTGCGGTTCATAGTTCAACAGGACATACACCATAGGAGATCCTGTTTGGCACAACAATACGACTGCCCAGTGAAGTCAAATTTGGATGCCATACCATGGAACCCGAAAGGTCAGATGGATATGTGGATAACCTCAAAGAAAGACTCATTGACATTCATCAACGGACAAGGAAAAACATAAAAACCGCTAGTGATAGGATGAAAACACGGTACGACGCCCGTGCAACAACGATGGGATTCCAAGAAGGAGACCTGGTGTGGTTTTACAATCCTCACCGATAAAAGGGACTATCACCAAAACTACAACAAAACTGGGAAGGCCCATATATCACCTTAAATTTGGACAAGGACTTTCGGTTTTGTGTGGTGTAAGCGGAAAAATCCAGTAGTTTTGAAAATTTCTCGAAACCCATCAGATTTTTTAAGAAGTGTCTTTGAAAACATATATACCTACCCTGTATTATGTATATATTTATAAACACAAAAAATACAAAAATTACTTTTACTACCTACCACCCACTACTTAACTAAACCCTTTCAATTCAATCAAATGCATAGGCAGTATGCAGGTACATTAGGGGTGTCTAATAATAATTTTTTTTGTCAGATATTCAAAATGGGTATCGTGGATCTTGTAGAGGATACCCACACAAGTATTTTTACGTCTCGGATTTTTTTTAAAATGGTACTTCCATACCCCGCGGCCGTTTTTTATGTAAAACACGTTTTTTTTTTTAAGTCAACAAATGATCAAGAATTTCGCGTATCAAACGTGGTTTCACCGACTTTAAAAGATTTTTTTTGACTCTCTAAGGATGCTAATAATAAAATTTCAAAATATGCCTTTTTTACTCGATAAATGGCTGAAAACCCCCCAAAAATCATAGGTAATTTCGGGTGCTGAACTCAAATCTATCATCCGTTTTTCGCCATCAGCTCTAAATTTTGAGATATTACAGTCTGAAAATGAAATATAACCAGTTTTTCTCCTATTTTGGAGATTTTATAAAATTCGACATGCTTTTTTTTCAAAACAAATGCACCGATTCATCAAAGTACTGCACTATGACTCATGTTCATGTATGAATCGGTGCATACGAGTCTTACTTATCTTACTAATTTTTATTTTATTTAAGTTTAATTCTAATAAATGTTATAAAATGTTTAATAATTCATTTTTTTAAACATGACTAAAGTGACTGCATGTGTGCCAAAACTCAATTTTTTCATTAATCATCACCAAAGTTATGATATTTCAAAGTTGGACTAAGAAAGATACATGGGATTTCCCATATAAAACTTCAGCAGCGTTGGGAACAGTTTAACGGATATATAATGATCTAAAATTTTACAGGATTATTTTCCATTTATTAACAACAAATTAGGGGTGTGTGTCATTTAAAATAAGACAATGCCCTTAATATGGACCACCCTAATGTACATATACAGAGAGTCCCATTAACAATGGTCCAAACTGAAACTGGTGAAAGGCCAAGTCATGACCTATCAGAATTTAGGAACTTTTCCATATCGAACCATAGCGGTTCTCGAGTAACGGCTATTTTTTGAAATCTGAAAAAACCTTACATTACCCCAGTTTTGTACTCACCCTGTCCATATTTGATTTTGTTTTTTTACATTTCTGCATTAAAACATTTTACAGTTATTCAATTAACCGAGTAAAATATTTTTCATTGGCACCACCATTTGCCAAGAATTCATTCATTCTTGAACTTTGCCAAACTTAATTTTTTACTTCAATATTCTCAAGAGCTACCTGAAGAAAATTCATAAGGGACAATAAGGGTTTTATCTTTCAAAAATTGTCTATTTGTCTGTTGTTTATAAAAAGATATAAAATTTGCCAAAGCTATGCTCAGATAGAAAAATACGACCGTTTGATCCCAATGAAACAGGTTCAAAATCAAACATAAATAAAACATTTTTGTTCAAATATTTCGATAAAATTAGAATTTAACTTGACGAACATTGTAAGAACCTTAAGGCCGTATTCCAGAGGCTTCGAGAAATGTGCGCTTTTCAAGACCGAAGTTAAATACTTGGGACATATCATCTCATCCCAAGGAGTAAAGACTGATCCGGAAAAAGGTGACACTGTAAAGGATTGGCCAACACCCCAGGATAAACACCAACTCCGTAGCTTTCTTGGTCTAGCCACATATTATCGGCGCTTTGTGAAGGACTTTGCTGGAATCGCTAAGAGCTTGCATCAACTTACTGAAAAGGGGAAGCCGTTCAAATGGTCAGGTGAGTGCGAGAAAAGTTTTTAGGAACTCAAGCTACGTTTGTGTAATGCCCCTGTGCTGACCTATCCGACTCCTGGAAAACCTTTCATCATCGACGCCGATGCGAGTAACGTTGGAATTGGAGCTGTACTGTCGCAAGTCCATGACGGAGAAGAAAAAGTCGTCGCCTACTACAGTAAGGTACTCTCGAGGCCAGAGCGCAATTATTGCGTCACCAGAAGGGAACTTCTAGCTTTGATTATGGCAACAAAGCACTTCCATAAGTACATCTATGGACAGAAGTTCCTCCTTCGAACAGATCATAGTGCGCTTAATTGGCTTCTGAACTTCAAAAATCCAGAAGGTCAAGTAGCAAGATGGATCGAGAGACTGCAGACATACGACTACGAAATTTAACATCGAAGAGGAAAGCTGCACTCAAACGCAGATGCATTGTCTCGACGACCGTGTAAACAGGACTGTAAGCATTGCACGCGTCAAGAAGAAAAGGAAGCGGTTGCCATCCAACGAATAAGAGCCGATCCCATTTACGGTTGGAGCAATGAAGAACTGAGGACTGCCCAACAAGAAGACTCGGATATAGAACCCATTCTTGCATGGAAGGAACACGGAGAAAAACCAAAATGGGGTGACATCTAGGATAGAAGTCCAGCTCTCAAAGCATATTGGGCACAGTGGGACTCACTTCATGTGCAAGAAGGAGTACTAAGGCGCAAATGGGAATCTGCAGATGGCAAGTCTTATCTGATGCAGTTGATAGTGCCTAGGTCAAAGGTTAATGACGTTCTTCGAGAGATGCATGATGGAGCATCTGGAGGTCATTTGGGCGTCAATAAAACGCTGGAGAAGATACGACAACGGTTCTACTGGCTACATGTAAGAGATGATGTCGAAAAGTGGTGCCGAAAATGTGATACTTGTGCTGCTACCAAGGGACCAGGTAGAAAGCTTCAAAGTAAAATGCAACAGTACAGTGTCGGCACACATTTCGAAAGAATAGCAGTAGATGTCGCAGGTCCGTTTCCGGAGACCAACAGCGGAAACCGATACATCTTTGTAGTCAAGGATTACTTCAGCAAGTGGCCCGAGGCATTTGCCATCCCAAATCAAGAAACTAAAACAGTTGTTGATCAGATTATCTTCAATTGGGTGAGCAGGTTCGGCGTACCTTTGGAACTGCATTCTGACCAAGGAAGGAACTTCGAATCTAACATCTTTGAGGAGGTTTGCTTTTTCCTTGGCATCAAAAAGACGAGGACAACACCGCTTCATCTACAATCTGATGGGATGGTAGAACGATTCAACAGGACTCTTAAAGAACATCTGTCCAAGGTTGTAGGTGACTACCAACGAGACTGGGACCGCTATATTCCATTGTTCTTGATGGCCTATCGCAGTGCGGTTCATAGTTCAACAGGACATAAACCATCGGAGATCCTGTTTGACACAACAATACGGCTGCCCAGTGAAGTCAAATTTGGATGCCATACCATGGAACCGGAAAGGTCAGATGAATATGAGGATAACCTCAAAGAAAGACTCATTGACATTCATCAACGGACAAGGAAAAACATAAAAACCGCTAGTGATAGGATGAAAACACGGTACGACGCCCGTGCAACAACGATGGGATTCCAAGAAGGAGACCTGGTGTGGTATTACAATCCTCACCGACAAAAGGGACTGTCACCAAAACTACAACAAAACTGGGAAGGCCCATATACCGTTGTGAAGCGAATCAATGATGTGGCTTACCGCATTCAGAGAGGAGTAAGGGGTAAGCTTAAAGTAGTACACTGCGACCGTTTACATCGTTATAACGGTGGGAATAATGGATTAAATCGGGACGATCAATCCTAAGAGGGGGGCAATGTGGTGAATATGCCCAGTTATGTAAACAACCACACATTAGTACAACTTTCCGCGCCATCTTTGAGTGAAATAAATAATTAAATCCATCACGGTTGGTGTCCAGGCTACTGGAATAATGGAACGAAACGAAAAAGAATCATCTAGCAGAATCCAGAACCCTACGAAAATTCTAGAACCCTTTATTTCGGATATAAATACAGGGCCACCAGTCCGAAAAGGGCAGTTTGATTTTGAAAGTGAATGAATAAATGTCAGTGTGAATAAAGAGTTGCATACTTGTGCTTGGGTACAATAAAAGGAGAAAGAAAAAGTATATGAAATAAAAAGGGTTTTATTTTGTGAATTAATTGCAGTTTCAGTTTGAATAAAGGACATAAGTTTTATTTGCGAACCCTTAGTAAAATACAACAATATATAGCATCTTATATTTTTGGGGGGTTCGATCAGAAATAATATAAACAACGAGAATATGAGGTTGCTACCGCTTAAAAAGGTATGAAGGAAAAATCGAAACGTGCAAGAAAGTGCATTATTCACTCGCTGTTTTTTGTTATTTTCCTAAACAACAAAAACTAAGAAACAAAACATTAGGACAAAATTTGTTTGTTATAAAATTCTCCATTTATATATTTATTTATTTATATAAAACATTTATATAAAAAAGCATTTATATAAAACTTTCTGGTGTTACATTTTTGTTGCTATACAGCGTTGAAGTCAGAAAAAAGCTGTAAAAAACAGAGTAGTTTTGAAGCACAAAACTGGCAGGTTAGAAATGTTCCAACTCTTCTATAAATGTTGACTTTTTTTCCTAATTTATCTTAATGAAGATATTACAATCATTTTTAGTTTATTAAATTTTACAACCCGATATAAATCGGTTTGATAGGTTCCGCATTAAGTGCGCCGGGAAATGTTTGCGTCAATGCGGTGGTCAAAGTTAGACATTTAAGCTGGCGCTAATTTTTGTACTCATACTTGGAACACTGTTCTATCGTAAAGTATCGTTATAATATATATTTTATTTTTAAAGTGACTGGTAGCGATTTTAAAAGAACAAAAATCGTACACTTAGAGAAAAATACATTGTTGTCAGCTTAACAATCCGTTCTTGAATAATCATTAAGACTTAAATTCTTCCTACAAAAATATTTTGTTGTTAGAACAATTTCATTTTTTAGTACTTTTGGTTTTAAATTTGAAAATCAAGAATCTAAAATTTTATTCAAGAACTTCTTTGTCTCAAAAATGTCCGACATATAAATTGTTGAAATAAGAAAAACTTTCTCATTCCAACAACTTCATAGTTGAAAAGAATCAACAGAGAAAAGTAAGCCAAAAGTCGTCAACACATAGTATGGGGAAAAACGCTCACTCAGCACAAAACACCAATCCCAAAAATTCTTCCTCAAGGAAAAAAATTTTAAGAATGACATTTTCAATAAGAGAACTGTATTCTTGTTATGTTAAGAACAGGATATTATATTTAAGAACTTTATTTCTTCAGTCAACAAATAAGTTCTCAAGCCCCAAGCTCTTAAGAAATAAATTGTTGGTTCAACATTTTATTCTTAAGATGAGAACGTAAGTTCTTGTTCTTTTGTCTTTTTTGGTATAAGAATGTACGTTCTTATCGTACATATGAGTGTTTTTTATAATACAAATTCTATATACTACTGAAATACATCAGCCAAGTAGAAGACTTAGCATTAATTGGACTTGTTGAATTATTGATTCAATATAGCTTTTAACTGCCTCAAGTCCATACAAATTGGCGTTTCGTCCCGGCTTTCTCACTTAGACTCTTCTTATCGTATTTCAAATATATTTCAGTTTTATAACTCACGTTCTTCATTTCGCTGTTCTTGAAAAAATGTATGTATGTATATTCAACAACTTTTAGGGGAAACAACTCTATTTCTTGTTTTTTTTTTTTTTGAGGTAAGAATATCTGTAAGAATATTAGTTGTTGGGAATTTTTTATAAAATAATTACTTAACTTTGACCACTGCACTGACCAAAAATTTCCCGGTGCACTTAATTAAGATAACCTCTCAATACTTCATATTGTAATTCCCTAGAGTACTTGAGTCCGCTTTTATAGTAGAATTGGACCATTTCTTATCGCTTTAGCGTTTCAAAACTACTCTGTTTTTTACAGATTTTTTCTGACTCCAACGCTGTATAGCAACAAAAATATAACACCAGGAAGTTGTATATAAATGTCATATTGTGGAGAATTTCATAACAAACAAACTTTGCGTTGATGTTTTTTTACCTAAGATGCATATTTTCAAAGTTGTATAGGAAAAGAATAAAAATCAGGGAGTGAATAATGCACTTTCTTGCACGTTTTGATTTTTCCTGCAAATAGCACGACTTTTTGAGCAGGAGCAACCTCATATCCTTTTGTTTTAAGTATTTCTGATCGAATACCACAAAAATCTAAGATAATGTTACATCTATGCCAAAATCTAATTTTCCTGGACTAAATAGTTTTTTGTTTAAAAGTAGATTGAACTAATTAAAGAATCGAGAAAAATATTGATGCGCACTTCGAACGCGACACAACACATCACGATTTTCTTAAACAATATAAATCAAAAATATAACTTGAGTTATCCTAGAAGAGTGCGAGTTATTTGTCAAAATTAATTAAAATAAACTCATTAAATTATAACAGAAGTCTGATGATCGGGTTGGCACTCGTGAAATAGCTATAACCATTGAATATTAACATATAGAACTGGACACCGAACATTACTTAATCTACAAAGCGCTGCTTGTCTGGTGTGTCAGCCAAGGTTGCACATTCGGTAGACAAAAAAAAAGGATTTGTAAGGTTTTTTTTTTTTATTTTGTTTTCTGTCGGAAAATATAAATGTATTTATTATTGGTGCTTGCTTGGAATTGGGGATGATGACGATTATATGCTTTAATTTGGTCATTTTTTTTTATTTCATGAGCTGATCAAAGGAAGCATTTTTGTTTTAGGTGCCTATAGGTATGTAATGTAGGTAGGTATCAGCGTTGTTCCTGGGGAAAAAATGTCGGGCCATTTTTGCGGCCATTTTAAATTTTTTGGGGCCACTTACTTTATGTGTATTAAACAAAATAATCAAATAAAACACAGGTTATGTTTCGTATTTTTTTTTATAAAAAGCAACATTAGATATTTTTACATAATTAAAACATTAGTTATGCATTTTTAAATAATTTAACCCTATCTTAGACATTATTTTATCAATTCACTATCAATTTGAGGTAAGAATATCTGTAAGAATATTAGTTGTTGGGAATTTTTAGATTTTCAGATAGACTAAAGGATCCCGCAGTGCGCCAACAACTAGGGGACCACCTTTCACAAGGATTGAACGCAATCAGCAGCACGGAAACCACATCCATCGAAAATCATTGGTGTGCTGTGAAAAATGTGTTCATATCCGGTGCTGAAAGTATAGTCGGCCGGGCGCAAGGGAGAAATAGTGCTTGGCTTTCCGACGAAACTTGGGCAAGGATTGAAGAAAGGAAACACCTTAAAGCTCGCATCGCAGCTACCCCAGCAGCAGTGAGAAACGAGCTTGAGTCTACGTACCGCATGAAGATGAGGGAAGTTCACCGTAGTGTGCGACGTGATAAGCGTAACTACATCAACGCACTGGCTACAGAAGCAGAAGAAGCCGCTAGTAGGTGTGACAGTAGGACCGTCTACAGAATTACCAAAGAGCTCACTGGTGTCCAGAGCTCTAAACAACACCTGGTTAAAGACACAAACGGATCCCTGCTAATTTCGGATGAGGACCAGCTCATAAGGTGGAGGGAACACTTTTCTGCGGTTTTAAACCGCGTTTTCGCAAGTGAAGTGAACCCTATTCCCACTGAGCTACCCGAAGTAACAATTTCCCGAATACGCACCGTACCCCCCAGTAAAGAAGAAATTATCACCGCCATCAAAGCACTGAAGAACAACAAAGCGGTTGGACTTGATGGTATTCCTGCAGAGCTCTTAGGAGCAGCCCCAACGACATCGAGCGAGCTACTGCACCCACTTATTAAGAGAGCTTGGGAAACAGAGAGCTTTCCTGAAGAGTGGAAAAAAGGAATGATTGTCAAGCTTCCAAAGAAAGGAGATCTCACACAGTGCAAAAACTGGAGAGGAATATGCGTTCTGCCTGCAGTAGCCAAGATAATAGCAAGGATAATATTGGACCGAATTAAAGACCACCTCGAAGACACACTCGACGCCGAACAAGCAGGTTTCCGCACTGGATCTTCCTGTGTGGATCACATCAACACCTTGCGGATCATCATCGAACAGTGCGTTGAATATCGATCACCACTTCACCTGCTGTTCATCGATTTTGAAAAGGCGTTCGACAGTGTCAATAGAGAATTTATTTGGCTTGCTTTGCACAGGAGGGGCATCCCAGATAAATTGATTGCTATTATCAAGGCTACATATGATGGATCCACGTTTTGCACAAAGGTAGGCTGTCAGAGGAGTTTGAAATCCAAAGTGGGGTTAGGCAAGGCTGTATACTGTCACCAATACTGTTTCTGTTGGTGATAAGTGACGTACTGCACGCAGCTATGTCAAATGGAAATGGAGGAATTCAGTGGACTCTGCAATCTCACCTCAAACATCTGGACTACGCGGACGACGTGTGCTTACTCTCTCATAGCATCATGGATCTCCATCAAATGACAACAAGGGTGGAGAGAGAAGCAGAAATCGTAGGGCTTAAGATCAACTCGGCAAAAACTAAAAGGATCAGCCTTGGAACTTCCTCATCAATCCAAGTAAATATTTCTGGACAACCCGTAGAGATGGTACAGGATTTCCAATATCTTGGGAGTATTGTCTCTACGGGTGGCGGAACTGAACTGGACGTAAACAGCCGAATCAGAAAAGCAAAGGCTGCGTTCGGAATGCTGTCCAAAATATGGAGAAACAACTCTTTTAGCTTAAAGACCAAGCTACGACTGTTCCGCTCCAATGTTGAATCCGTTCTGCTTTACGGCTGCAGCACTTGGAAAGTCACTGAAACTGTCACTAGAAAGCTGCAAACCTTCGTTAATAGATGTCTACGAAACATCTTGAGGATTTTCTGGCCCAACCGTATCTCCAATGCCGAACTTCATGCGAGAACGGGTCAGGAGCCCATAGACTCCATTATACGAAGAAGAAAGTGGCAGTGGATTGGCCATATGCTTCGAAAAGGCGATCGGTGCATTGCATCTCAAGCAATGCAGTGGAACCCGCTCACACAGGAGGGAAGACAAGTGGGCAGGCCTAGAAGTACATGGCGAAGAACGGTCGAACAGGAATCGGCACGACTGGGGAAAAGTTGGAGAGAGCTGAAATACATTTCAAGAAATCGTACACGATGGCGCGTAGGTGTAGTGGAGGCCCTATGTCCCGTAAGGGAAACATCACGGACGTAATAGGTCCGAGGACCTAAGTAAGTAAGTAAGTATATTTCCAAAGTTGTATAGGAAAAGAATAAAAATCAGGGAGTGAATAATGCACTTTCTTGCACGTTTTGATTTTTCCTGCAAATAGCACGACTTTTTGAGCAGGAGCAACCTTATATCCTTTTGTTTTAAATATTTCTGATCAAATACCACAAAAATCTAAGATAATGTTACATCTATGCCAAAATCTAATTTTCCTGGACTAAATAGTTTTTTGTTTAAAAGTAGATTGAACTAATTAAAGAATCGAGAAAAATATTGATGCGCACTTCGAACGCGACACAACACATCACGATTTTCTTAAACAATATAAATCAAAAATATAACTTGAGTTATCCTAGAAGAGTGCGAGTTATTTGTCAAAATTAATTAAAATAAACTCATTAAATTATAACAGAAGTCTGATGATCGGGTTGGCACTCGTGAAATAGCTATAACCATTGAATATTAACATATAGAACTGGACACCGAACATTACTTAATCTACAAAGCGCTGCTTGTCTGGTGTGTCAGCCAAGGTTGCACATTCGGTAGACAAAAAAAAAGGATTTGTAAGGTTTTTTTTTTTATTTTGTTTTCTGTCGGAAAATATAAATGTATTAATTATTGGTGCTTGCTTGGAATTGGGGATGATGACGATTATATGCTTTAATTTTGTCATTTTTTTTTATTTCATGAGCTGATCAAAGGAAGCATTTTTGTTTTAGGTACCTATAGGTATGTAATGTAGGTATGTATCAGCGTTGTTCCTGGGGAAAAAATGTCGGGCCATTTTTGGGGCCATTTTAAATTTTTTGGGGCCACTTACTTTATCCGTATTAAATAAAATAATCAAATAAAACACAGGTTATGTTTCGTATTTTTATACTTAATTTTTTTTTATAAAAAGCAACATTAGATATTTTTACATAATTGCAACATTAGTTATGCATTTTTAAATAATTTAACTCTATCTTAGACATTATTTTATCAATTCAATATCAATTTGAGGTAAGAATATCTGTAAGAATATTAGTTTTTGGGAATTTTTTATAAAATAATTACTTAACTTGACCACTGCACTGACCAAAAATTTCCCGGTGCACTTAATTAACATAACCTCTCAATACTTCATATTGTAATTCCCTAGTGTACTTGAGTCCGCTTTTATAGTAGAATTGGACCATTTCTTATCGCTTTAGCGCTTCAAAACTATTCTGTTTTTTACAGATTTTTTCTGACTCCAACGCTGTATAGCAACAAAAATATAACACCAGGAAGTTGTATATAAATGTCATATTGTGGAGAATTTCATAACAAACAAACTTTGCGTTGATGTTTTTTTTTCTAAGATGCATATTTCCAAAGTTGTATAGGAAAAGAATAAAAATCAGGGAGTGAATAATGCACTTTCTTGCACGTTTTGATTTTTCCTGCAAATAGCACGACTTTTTGAGCAGGAGCAACCTCATATCCTTTTGTTTTAAATATTTCTGATCGAATACCACAAAAATCTAAGATAATGTTACATCTATGCCAAAATCTAATTTTCCTGGACTAAATAGTTTTTTGTTTAAAAGTAGATTGAACTAATTAAAGAATCGAGAAAAATATTGATGCGCACTTCGAACGCGACACAACACATCACGATTTTCTTAAACAATATAAATCAAAAATATAACTTGAGTTATCCTAGAAGAGTGCGAGTTATTTGTCAAAATTAATTAAGTAAACTCATTAAATTATAACAGAAGTCTGATGACCGGGTTGGCACTCGTGAAATAGCTATAACCATTGAATATTAACATAAAGAACTGGACACCGAACATTACTTAATCTACAAAGCGCTGCTTGTCTGGTGTGTCAGCCAAGGTTGCACATTCGGTAGACAAAAAAAAAAGGATTTGTAAGGTTTTTTTTTATTTTGTTTTCTGTCGGAAAATTTAAATGTATTTATTATTGGTGCTTGCTTGGAATTGGGGATGATGACGATTATATGCTTTAATTTTGTCATTTTTTTTATTTCATGAGCTGATCAAAGGAAGCATTTTTGTTTTAGGTGCCTATAGGTATGTATTGTAGGTAGGTATCAGCGTTGTTCCTGGGGAAAAAAATGTCGGGCCATTTTTGGGGCCATTTTAAATTTTTTGGGGCCACTTACTTTATCCGTATTAAATAAAATAATCAAATAAAACACGGGTTATGTTTCGTATTTTTATACTTAACTTTTTTATAAAAAGCAACATTAGATATTTTTACATAATTAAAACATTAGTTATGCATTTTTAAATAATTTAACCCTATCTTAGACATTATTTTATCAATTCTAGATGCAGAATAAAATTGCCACAAGTACCTACTTGAAACCCTAAACTAAAATAAAATATTGTTATATTTATTTCTTGCCAAAATAGACCGATTTGGATAGAATTTCAAAATTAAAATTTATAGTGGATGGTTTTATCTTAAATTGCACATTTCCAAAATTATAAAGAAAAATATTAGAAAGAATGGGGTGATGTTTTCGTTTTGTTCTCACTTTTGCATTTTTCCTGCAGCGAGCACCCGTTTTTCGAAGCTGCAAACTTAGATACAGACTACTCCAACATGCCCCAACAACATATCAATCGCTTGCGAATTAAGCTTTTTATTTTGTAATTATTGACTGGGCTATTAGTAAATATTAGCCGTGTTTCTTTGCAGGTTCAGATAAAATTGTCGAAAAAAACGACATCAGAACTTAGCAAAGTCATCGAAGCAAAAATGCCCACCACTATTACAAAACTCTGATATTCCCATCACTACTTTTCAGCTTATGGAAAAGCATGCAAAATAAAAACAAAATACATGCAAATAAAGTTCATATGGACTTCAGTTGTTTTTGTATTTCACATGTAAATTCCTTAGTTCAGATGTTGTTTTTTTTTGTTAAATTCTATCTGAACCTGCAAAAAAACAAGGCCATTGATTACTTGTAAATTATCGATTTCTAAAATTTTTAAATTATGTGTAAAATCAGTTACTTTAGTTTGTGAATATTGTTGATCGCCCGGGGCATTGGGCCAAAATAAGAATCTTGGGGCCAAATGGCCCAATTGGGCACTTTAGCACAACGCTGGTAGGTATATCATATTTTGAGTCTTGGTGAACTTTTTGTTTAATAATATTAATTAATAGTTTTATTATTTACTTAGGTACCAACATATGTAGGTATGTACTATGTAGATATACATAAATAGGAAATATAATATGTAGGAAGGTGGGTAAGTATCAGGGCTGTCGTTTCACTTTTAGATCTTGCAGTACTTTCAAAAAAATATGGCACTACGGGGCAGTACAGCAAATATGTAAACTTGTAAATTTGTTAATATTTTTTTGTATTAAACAATAACAGCTATATTAATAAAAACATCGCTTAACTCATCTGTAATTTTTGAGATCTATTTTGTGTAGGCATGGATTAAGAGATAACTCGTGAATTAAAACGTATATTTACTTTTCTTAGTGAACCCTTCGCTAAACCACCTTCTTTTGTTAGTTTAGCTAGCCCGTAAGTGGCAGAAATCTAACTTATTAATATGGGGGTAAAAGATGAAAACAAAAATACCAAGAATACAGTTTGTTGATTCTATGAGTTCATTTAGGTATACTTACATAAGTGTGGATGTTTCAATTTTAAAAATGTTGATGAAAAAAGCTTTTAGGTATTCATGCAACGAGATAATTTTGCGCTTTGCAGCAAAATATAACTTTCCGCGAGATGTTTACATGAACACCACTTTAAAGTGGGAAATAATCAAATTAAACGTCACAAATGACTTATCCCTGTGTATCAGGTTCTTTTCTACATTTTAGGCATCAAATTTATGTTATAAAATTATCTATTTTGCAGAATTTGTTCCCATATACAAATTTTGACAGTTCATTTTTACCGAGATAAAATTATGTGGACAACCAGGTTCATTTGGGGTGTATCTGGGGATTACGCTGCCTGCCATTGATGAGTGCTATAGTCCTCTAAGACCACTTTCACACAAGGAAACTGAATTTCCAGAAACTAGCTAGTTTGTAAGCGAGAAATGTGTGAGGGGGATTTGTTTCCTCCCCTTACGCCCTTCTCGCCTACAAACTAAAAATTGGTGGCAACTCAGTTTCCTTGTGTGAAAGCGGGCTTACAAAGTCTTTGCTGAAAGAAGTGTACATACAGTGGAAACATTGAGGCATCTACAATGGTCTTGAAATTGAAAACCGAGAGACAAGGGAATGACGATAGCTGATAGATTGATAGGTAATAATATTAATCGGACTTCTCTTTTTACTTAAAACGTAAGATTTTTTGGGTGCGATTTGTTGACAGAACAAAAATATTGGGAGTTAAAGATAGATGCAATCAGCAATCAAATCAATTTATTCAATTAAAAAAAAAACAGTACTTTTGAATTGTGAGCAGTACGCAGAAACATATTGCAGTACAAATACTGCTATTGCAGTACTTCGACAGCCCTGGAAGTATCTACCTATAAAGGCAGATATTGTTTTATGTAAATGCACAGATCTTGATGTTTGGGAAGTACAAAGAAGAACATTGAAGCAAGTAGGCTTTCCAGCTCTAGGCCCATTAATTAAAATTACCATGTAATATGTAATAACCTGTTAATCAGAAATAATAATAATAAGAACAACTTTCATATTTTATTTGTATTTGTAAGCAATTAATAACTACATAATTCGTTATTGGTGAGAAAAAATGGAACATTTCGTTTTAGTTTTTTTCTAAGTATTATATGAATATGTATTAGAAACAATCTATAAAAAACAATTTTTAAACAGTTATTTCTCTACTTATAGACATTAAAAAAAATGTCTATTTAATTTAAGTTTAATTTTAATAAATGTTATAAAATGTTTAATAATTCATTTTTTTAAACATGACTAAATGTGTGCCAAAATTCAATTTTTTCATTAATCATCACCAAAGTTATGAATTTTCAAAGTTGGACTAAGAAAGATACATGGCATTTCCCATATAAAACTTCAGCAGCGTTGGGAACAGTTTAACGGATATATAATGACCTAAAATTTTACAGGATTATTTTCCATTTATTAACAACAAATTAGGGGTGTGTGTCATTTAAAATAAGACAATGCCCTTAATATGGACCACCCTAATGTACATATACAGAGAGTCCCATTAACAATGGTCCAAACTGAAACTGGTGAAAGGCCAAGTCATGACCTATCAGAATTTAGGAACTTTTCCATATCGAACCATAGCGGTTCTCGAGTAACGGCTATTTTTTGAAATCTGAAAAAACCTTACATTACCCCAGTTTTGTACTCACCCTGTCCATATTTGATTTTGTTTTTTTACATTTCTGCATTAAAACATTTTACAGTTATTCAATTAACCGAGTAAAATATTTTTCATTGGCACCACCATTTGCCAAGAATTCATTCATTCTTGAACTTTGCCAAACTTAATTTTTTACTTCAATATTCTCAAGAGCTACCTGAAGAAAATTCATAAGGGACAATAAGGGTTTTATCTTTCAAAAATTGTCTATTTGTCTGTTGTTTATAAAAAGATATAAAATTTGCCAAAGCTATGCTCAGATAGAAAAATACGACCGTTTGATCCCAATGAAACAGGTTCAAAATCAAACATAAATAAAACATTTTTGTTCAAATATTTCGATAAAATTAGAATTTAACTTGAAATATAACTCCGAAAAAGCTGAATTTTGGTGAAGAGCCTCATTTTGATGTCTTACGCATTTCTAAAATAAACACCTTAAATTTGGACAAGGACTTTCGGTTTTGTGTGGTGTAAGCGGAAAAATCCAGTAGTTTTGAAAATTTCTCGAAACCCATCAGATTTTTTAAGAAGTGTCTTTGAAAACATATATACCTACCCTGTATTATGTATATATTTATAAACACAAAAAATACAAAAATTACTTTTACTACCTACCACCCACTACTTAACTAAACCCTTTCAATTCAATCAAATGCATAGGCAGTATGCAGGTACATTAGGGGTGTCTAATAATAATTTTTTTTGTCAGATATTCAAAATGGGTATCGTGGATCTTGTAGAGGATACCCACACAAGTATTTTTACGTCTCGGATTTTTTTTAAAATGGTACTTCCATACCCCGCGGCCGTTTTTTATGTAAAAACACGTTTTTTTTTTTAAGTCAACAAATGATCAAGAATTTCGCGTATCAAACGTGGTTTCACCGACTTTAAAAGATTTTTTTTGACTGTCTAAGGATGCTAATAATAAAATTTCGAAATATGCCTTTTTTACTCGATAAATGGCTGAAAACCCCCCAAAAATCATAGGTAATTTCGTGTGCTGAACTCAAATCTATCATCCGTTTTTCGCCATCAGCTCTAAATTTTGAGATATTACAGTCTGAAAATGAAATATAACCAGTTTTTCTCCTATTTTGGAGATTTTATAAAATTCGACATGCTTTTTTTTCAAAACAAATGCACCGATTCATCAAAGTACTGCACTATGACTCATGTTCATGTATGAATCGGTGCATACGAGTCTTACTTATCTTACTAATTTTTATTTTATTTAAGTTTAATTCTAATAAATGTTATAAAATGTTTAATAATTCATTTTTTTAAACATGACTAAAGTGACTGCATGTGTGCCAAAACTCAATTTTTTCATTAATCATCACCAAAGTTATGATATTTCAAAGTTGGACTAAGAAAGATACATGGGATTTCCCATATAAAACTTCAGCAGCGTTGGGAACAGTTTAACGGATATATAATGATCTAAAATTTTACAGGATTATTTTCCATTTATTAACAACAAATTAGGGGTGTGTGTCATTTAAAATAAGACAATGCCCTTAATATGGACCACCCTAATGTACATATACAGAGAGTCCCATTAACAATGGTCCAAACTGAAACTGGTGAAAGGCCAAGTCATGACCTATCAGAATTTAGGAACTTTTCCATATCGAACCATAGCGGTTCTCGAGTAACGGCTATTTTTTGAAATCTGAAAAAACCTTACATTACCCCAGTTTTGTACTCACCCTGTCCATATTTGATTTTGTTTTTTTACATTTCTGCATTAAAACATTTTACAGTTATTCAATTAACCGAGTAAAATATTTTTCATTGGCACCACCATTTGCCAAGAATTCATTCATTCTTGAACTTTGCCAAACTTAATTTTTTACTTCAATATTCTCAAGAGCTACCTGAAGAAAATTCATAAGGGACAATAAGGGTTTTATCTTTCAAAAATTGTCTATTTGTCTGTTGTTTATAAAAAGATATAAAATTTGCCAAAGCTATGCTCAGATAGAAAAATACGACCGTTTGATCCCAATGAAACAGGTTTAAAATCAAACATAAATAAAACATTTTTGTTCAAATATTTCGATAAAATTAGAATTTAACTTGACGAACATTGTAAGAACCTTAAGGCCGTATTCCAGAGGCTTCGAGAAATGTGCGCTTTTCAAGTTAAATACTTGGGACATATCATCTCATCCCAAGGAGTAAAGACTGATCCGGAAGAAGGTGACACTGTAAAGGATTGGCCAACACCCCAGGATAAACACCAACTCCGTAGCTTTCTTGGTCTAGCCACATATTATCGGCGCTTTGTGAAGGACTTAGCTGGAATCGCTAAGAGCTTGCATCAACTTACTGAAAAGGGGAAGCCGTTCAAATGGTCAGGTGAGTGCGAGAAAAGTTTTCAGGAACTCAAGCTACGTTTGTGTAATGCTCCTGTGCTGACCTATCCGACTCCTGGAAAACCTTTCATCATCGACGCCGATGCGAGTAACGTTGGAATTGGAGCTGTACTGTCGCAAGTCCATGACGGAGAAGAAAAAGTCGTCGCCTACTACAGTAAGGTACTCTCGAGGCCAGAGCGCAATTATTGCGTCACCAGAAGGGAACTTCTAGCTTTGATTATGGCAACAAAGCACTTCCATAAGTACATCTATGGACATAAGTTCCTCCTTCGAACAGATCATAGTGCGCTTAATTGGCTTCTGAACTTCAAAAATCCAGAAGGTCAAGTAGCAAGATGGATCGAGAGACTGCAGACATACGACTACGAAATTCAACATCGAAGAGGAAAGCTGCACTCAAACGCAGATGCATTGTCTCGACGACCGTGTAAACAGGACTGTAAGCATTGCACGCGTCAAGAAGAAAAGGAAGCGGTTGCCATCCAACGAATAAGAGCCGATCCCATTTACGGTTGGAGCAATGAAGAACTGAGGACTGCCCAACAAGAAGACTCGGATATAGAACCCATTCTTGCATGGAAGGAACACGGAGAAAAACCAGAATGGGGTGACATCTAGGATAGAAGTCCAGCTCTCAAAGCATATTGGGCACAGTGGGACTCACTTCATGTGCAAGAAGGAGTACTAAGGCGCAAATGGGAATCTGCAGATGGCAAGTCTTATCTGATGCAGTTGGTAGTGCCTAGGTCAAAGGTTAATGACGTTCTTCGAGAGATGCATGATAGAGCATCTGGAGGTCATTTGGGCGTCAATAAAACGCTGGAGAAGATACGACAACGGTTCTACTGGCTACATGCAAGAGATGATGTCGAAAAGTGGTGCCGAAAATGTGATACTTGTGCTGCTACCAAGGGACCAGGTAGAAAGCTTCAAAGTAAAATGCAACAGTACAATGTCGGCACACATTTCGAAAGAATAGCAGTAGATGTCGCAGGTCCGTTTCCGGAGACCAACAGCGGAAACCGATACATCTTTGTAGTCAAGGATTACTTCAGCAAGTGGCCCGAGGCATTTGCCATCCCAAATCAAGAAACTAAAACAGTTGTTGATCAGATTATCTTCAATTGGGTGAGCAGGTTCGGCGTACCTTTGGAACTACATTCTGACCAAGGAAGGAACTTCGAATCTAACATCTTTGAGGAGGTTTGCTCTTTCCTTGGCATCAAAAAGACGAGGACAACACCGCTTCATCTACAATCTGATGGGATGGTAGAACGATTCAACAGGACTCTTAAAGAACATCTGTCCAAGGTTGTAGGTGACTACCAACGAGACTGGGACCGCTATATTCCATTGTTCTTGATGGCCTATCGCAGTGCGGTTCATAGTTCAACAGGACATACACCACACCATAGGAGATCCTGTTTGGCACAACAATACGGCTGCCCAGTGAAGTCAAATTTGGATGCCATACCATGGAACCCGAAAGGTCAGATGAATATGTGGATAACCTCAAAGAAAGACTCATTGACATTCATCAACGGACAAGGAAAAACATAAAAACCGCTAGTGATAGGATGAAAACACGGTACGACGCCCGTGCAACAACGATGGGATTCCAAGAAGGAGACCTGGTGTGGTTTTACAATCCTCACCGACAAAAGGGACTATCACCAAAACTACAACAAAACTGGGAAGGCCCATATACCACCTTAAATTTGGACAAGGACTTTCGGTTTTGTGTGGTGTAATCGGAAAAATCCAGTAGTTTTGAAAATTTCTCGAAACCCATCAGATTTTTTAAGAAGTGTCTTTGAAAACATATATACCTACCCTGTATTATGTATATATTTATAAACACAAAAAATACAAAAATTACTTTTACTACCTACCACCCACTACTTAACTAAACCCTTTCAATTCAATCAAATGCATAGGCAGTATGCAGGTACATTAGGGGTGTCTAATAATAATTTTTTTTGTCAGATATTCAAAATGGGTATCGTGGATCTTGTAGAGGATACCCACACAAGTATTTTTACGTCTCGGATTTTTTTTAAAATGGTACTTCCATACCCCGCGGCCGTTTTTTATGTAAAAACACGTTTTTTTTTTAAGTCAACAAATGATCAAGAATTTCGCGTATCAAACGTGGTTTCACCGACTTTAAAAGATTTTTTTTGACTGTCTAAGGATGCTAATAATAAAATTTCAAAATATGCCTTTTTTACTCGATAAATGGCTGAAAACCCCCCAAAAATCATAGGTAATTTCGTGTGCTGAACTCAAATCTATCATCCGTTTTTCGCCATCAGCTCTAAATTTTGAGATATTACAGTCTGAAAATGAAATATAACCAGTTTTTCTCCTATTTTGGAGATTTTATAAAATTCGACATGCTTTTTTTTTCAAAACAAATGCACCGATTCATCAAAGTACTGCACTATGACTCATGTTCATGTATGAATCGGTGCATACGAGTCTTACTTATCTTACTAATTTTTATTTTATTTAAGTTTAATTCTAATAAATGTTATAAAATGTTTAATAATTCATTTTTTTAAACATGACTAAAGTGACTGCATGTGTGCCAAAACTCAATTTTTTCATTAATCATCACCAAAGTTATGATATTTCAAAGTTGGACTAAGAAAGATACATGGGATTTCCCATATAAAACTTCAGCAGCGTTGGGAACAGTTTAACGGATATATAATGATCTAAAATTTTACAGGATTATTTTCCATTTATTAACAACAAATTAGGGGTGTGTGTCATTTAAAATAAGACAATGCCCTTAATATGGACCACCCTAATGTACATATACAGAGAGTCCCATTAACAATGGTCCAAACTGAAACTGGTGAAAGGCCAAGTCATGACCTATCAGAATTTAAGAACTTTTCCATATCGAACCATAGCGGTTCTCGAGTAACGGCTATTTTTTGAAATCTGAAAAAACCTTACATTACCCCAGTTTTGTACTCACCCTGTCCATATTTGATTTTGTTTTTTTACATTTCTGCATTAAAACATTTTACAGTTATTCAATTAACCGAGTAAAATATTTTTCATTGGCACCACCATTTGCCAAGAATTCATTCATTCTTGAACTTTGCCAAACTTAATTTTTTACTTCAATATTCTCAAGAGCTACCTGAAGAAAATTCATAAGGGACAATAAGGGTTTTATCTTTCAAAAATTGTCTATTTGTCTGTTGCTTATAAAAAGATATAAAATTTGCCAAAGCTATGCTCAGATAGAAAAATACGACCGTTTGATCCCAATGAAACAGGTTCAAAATCAAACATAAATAAAACATTTTTGTTCAAATATTTCGATAAAATTAGAATTTAACTTGACGAACATTGTAAGAACCTTAAGGCCGTATTCCAGAGGCTTCGAGAAATGTGCGCTTTTCAAGACCGAAGTTAAATACTTGGGACATATCATCTCATCCCAAGGAGTAAAGACTGATCCGGAAAAAGGTGACACTGTAAAGAATTGGCCAACACCCCAGGATAAACACCAACTCCGTAGCTTTCTTGGTCTAGCCACATATTATCGGCGCTTTGTGAAGGACTTAGCTGGAATCGCTAAGAGCTTGCATCAACTTACTGAAAAGGGGAAGCCGTTCAAATGGTCAGGTGAGTGCGAGAAAAGTTTTCAGGAACTCAAGCTACGTTTGTGTAATGCTCCTGTGCTGACCTATCCGACTCCTGGAAAACCTTTCATCATCGACGCCGATGCGAGTAACGTTGGAATTGGAGCTGTACCGTCGCAAGTCCATGACGGAGAAGAAAAAGTCGTCGCCTACTACAGTAAGGTACTCTCGAGGCCAGAGCGCAATTATTGCGTCACCAGAAGGGAACTTCTAGCTTTGATTATGGCAACAAAGCACTTCCATAAGTACATCTATGGACAGAAGTTCCTCCTTCGAACAGATCATAGTGCGCTTAATTGGCTTCTGAACTTCAAAAATCCAGAAGGTCAAGTAGCAAGATGGATCGAGAGACTGCAGACATACGACTACGAAATTCAACATCGAAGAGGAAAGCTGCACTCAAACGCAGATGCATTGTCTCGACGACCGTGTAAACAGGACTGTAAGCATTGCACGCGTCAAGAAGAAAAGGAAGCGGTTGCCATCCAACGAATAAGAGCCGATCCCATTTACGGTTGGAGCAATGAAGAACTGAGGACTGCCCAACAAGAAGACTCGGATATAGAACCCATTCTTGCATGGAAGGAACACGGAGAAAAACCAGAATGGGGTGACATCTAGGATAGAAGTCCAGCTCTCAAAGCATATTGGGCACAGTGGGACTCACTTCATGTGCAAGAAGGAGTACTAAGGCGCAAATGGGAATCTGCAGATGGCAAGTCTTATCTGATGCAGTTGATAGTGCCTAGGTCAAAGGTTAATGACGTTCTTCGAGAGATGCATGATGGAGCATCTGGAGGTCATTTGGGCGTCAATAAAACGCTGGAGAAGATACGACAACGGTTCTACTGGCTACATGCAAGAGATGATGTCGAAAAGTGGTGCCGAAAATGTGATACTTGTGCTGCTACCAAGGGACCAGGTAGAAAGCTTCAAAGTAAAATGCAACAGTACAATGTCGGCACACATTTCGAAAGAATAGCAGTAGATGTCGCAGGTCCGTTTCCGGAGACCAACAGCGGAAACCGATACATCTTTGTAGTCAAGGATTACTTCAGCAAGTGGCCCGAGGCATTTGCCATCCCAAATCAAGAAACTAAAACAGTTGTTGATCAGATTATCTTCAATTGGGTGAGCAGGTTCGGCGTACCTTTGGAACTGCATTCTGACCAAGGAAGGAACTTCGAATCTAACATCTTTGAGGAGGTTTGCTCTTTCCTTGGCATCAAAAAGACGAGGACAACACCGCTTCATCTACAATCTGATGGGATGGTAGAACAATTCAACAGGACTCTTAAAGAACATCTGTCCAAGGTTGTAGGTGACTACCAACGAGACTGGGACCGCTATATTCCATTGTTCTTGATGGCCTATCGCAGTGCGGTTCATAGTTCAACAGGACATACACCATAGGAGATCCTGTTTGGCACAACAATACGGCTGCCCAGTGAAGTCAAATTTGGATGCCAAACCATGGAACCCGAAAGGTCAGATGAATATGTGGATAACCTCAAAGAAAGACTCATTGACATTCATCAACGGACAAGGAAAAACATAAAAACCGCTAGTGATAGGATGAAAACACGGTACGACGCCCGTGCATCAACGATGGGATTCCAAGAAGGAGACCTGGTGTGGTTTTACAATCCTCACCGACAAAAGGGACTATCACCAAAACTACAACAAAACTGGGAAGGCCCATATACCACCTTAAATTTGGACAAGGACTTTCGGTTTTGTGTGGTGTAAGCGGAAAAATCCAGTAGTTTTGAAAATTTCTCGAAACCCATCAGATTTTTTAAGAAGTGTCTTTGAAAACATATATACCTACCCTGTATTATGTATATATTTATAAACACAAAAAATACAAAAATTACATTTACTACCTACCACCCACTACTTAACTAAACCCTTTCAATTCAATCAAATGCATAGGCAGTATGCAGGTACATTAGGGGTGTCTAATAATAATTTTTTTTGTCAGATATTCAAAATGGGTATCGTGGATCTTGTAGAGGATACCCACACAAGTATTTTTACGTCTCGGATTTTTTTTAAAATGGTACTTCCATACCCCGCGGCCGTTTTTTATGTAAAAACACGTTTTTTTTTTTAAGTCAACAAATGATCAAGAATTTCGCGTATCAAACGTGGTTTCACCGACTTTAAAAGATTTTTTTTTGACTCTCTAAGGATGCTAATAATAAAATTTCAAAATATGCCTTTTTTACTCGATAAATGGCTGAAAACCCCCCAAAAATCATAGGTAATTTCGTGTGCTGAACTCAAATCTATCATCCGTTTTTCGCCATCAGCTCTAAATTTTGAGATATTACAGTCTGAAAATGAAATATAACCAGTTTTTCTCCTATTTTGGAGATTTTATAAAATTCGACATGCTTTTTTTCAAAACAAATGCACCGATTCATCAAAGTACTGCACTATGACTCATGTTCATGTATGAATCGGTGCATACGAGTCTTACTTATCTTACTAATTTTTATTTTATTTAAGTTTAATTCTAATAAATGTTATAAAATGTTTAATAATTCATTTTTTTAAACATGACTAAAGTGACTGCATGTGTGCCAAAACTCAATTTTTTCATTAATCATCACCAAAGTTATAATATTTCAAAGTTGGACTAAGAAAGATACATGGGATTTCCCATATAAAACTTCAGCAGCGTTGGGAACAGTTTAACGGATATATAATGATCTAAAATTTTACAGGATTATTTTCCATTTATTAACAACAAATTAGGGGTGTGTGTCATTTAAAATAAGACAATGCCCTTAATATGGACCACCCTAATGTACATATACAGAGAGTCCCATTAACAATGGTCCAAACTGAAACTGGTGAAAGGCCAAGTCATGACCTATCAGAATTTAGGAACTTTTCCATATCGAACCATAGCGGTTCTCGAGTAACGGCTATTTTTTGAAATCTGGAAAAACCTTACATTACCCCAGTTTTGTACTCACCCTGTCCATATTTGATTTTGTTTTTTTACATTTCTGCATTAAAACATTTTACAGTTATTCAATTAACCGAGTAAAATATTTTTCATTGGCACCACCATTTGCCAAAAATTCATTCATTCTTGAACTTTGCCAAACTTAATTTTTTACTTCAATATTCTCAAGAGCTACCTGAAGAAAATTCATAAGGGACAATAAGGGTTTTATCTTTCAAAAATTGTCTATTTGTCTGTTGTTTATAAAAAGATATAAAATTTGCCAAAGCTATGCTCAGATAGAAAAATACGACCGTTTGATCCCAATGAAACAGGTTCAAAATCAAACATAAATAAAACATTTTTGTTCAAATATTTCGATAAAATTAGAATTTAACTTGACGAACATTGTAAGAACCTTAAGGCCGTATTCCAGAGGCTTCGAGAAATGTGCGCTTTTCAAGACCGAAGTTAAATACTTGGGACATATCATCTCATCCCAAGGAGTAAAGACTGATCCGGAAAAAGGTGACACTGTAAAGGATTGGCCAACACCCCAGGATAAACACCAACTCCGTAGCTTTCTTGGTCTAGCCACATATTATCGGCGCTTTGTGAAGGACTTAGCTGGAATCGCTAAGAGCTTGCATCAACTTACTGAAAAGGGGAAGCCGTTCAAATGGTCAGGTGAGTGCGAGAAAAGTTTTCAGGAACTCAAGCTACGTTTGTGTAATGCTCCTGTGCTGACCTATCCGACTCCTGGAAAACCTTTCATCATCGACGCCGATGCGAGTAACGTTGGAATTGGAGCTGTACTGTCGCAAGTCCATGACGGAGAAGAAAAAGTCGTCGCCTACTACAGTAAGGTACTCTCGAGGCCAGAGCGCAATTATTGCGTCACCAGAAGGGAACTTCTAGCTTTGATTATGGCAACAAAGCGTTTTATTTTGTGAATTAATTGCAGTTTCAGTTTAAATAATGGAAATAAGTTTTATTTGTGGACCCTTAGTAAAATATTACACTATCTTAAAGCTAGGTAGAGATTAAAAGGGGATATGTAGTTGGCTGGTATACCGAGTATGCTATGCCACTACCTATCTCTTTTGAGTGAAACGAATGCGCAGTAGCGCTAATTATTGATTACTTATAGAGTGTAGGTACATTGTATGTCTTTTGCTTGAGGAACGAGTTCAAATGTTGAATTTTTAATTTATTTTTGTTATAGATAATGAGACTAACTTGTAGTTAAAAAGATACCACAGTTTTCTTTTGTTTATTTGTAAGTGTTCAGAGAAGTAAGTATTTAGAATTTCATTTTTTTTTTTTTTTTGAGATTGGAAAATAGATAAAGAAACCAATGATATAGTTAATGAATGTTTGTTTATAGTTTTAGAAATTTCTTGCGAATAAATTGATTGTTGATTTATTGCATTTGTTTTTCTTTATTTAGTTTACCAATTTATATCTTTGATGACATTGTGTTGATTTTTTTTTTTTTTTTAATTTTTAAAAATTCTTTTTTTTTTGTTTAGTATTGTTAAACAGTATTTGTGAATTTGTAGGTTCGTCACTTAGGTATTTTTTTTTTCATAGGCTTATTTTTAGATAATTTAGCGCTTATATAGGTGAAAAAGATAGAATCTAGAATTATATATAGAACGATTACTTACTTACTTACTTAGGTCCTCGGACCTATTACGTCCGTGATGTTTCCCTTACGGGACATAGGGCCTCCACTGCACCTACGCGCCATCGTGTACGATTTCTTGAAATATATTTCAGCTCTCTCCAACTTTTCCCCAGTCGTGCCGATTCCTGTTCGACCGTTCTTCGCCATGTACTTCTAGGCCGGCCCACTTGTCTTCCCTCCTGTGTGAGCGGGTTCCACTGCATTGCTTGAGATGCAATGCACCGATCGCCTTTTCAAAGCGTATAGCCAATCCACTGCCACTTTCTTCTTCGTATAATGGAGTCTATGGGCTCCTGACCCGTTCTCGCATGAAGTTCGGCATTGGAGATACGCTTGGGCCAGAAAATCCTCAAGATTTTTCGTAGACATCTATTAACGAAGGTTTGCAGCATTATAGTGACAGTGTCAGTGACTTTCCAAGTGCTGCAGCCGTAAAGCAGAACGGATTCAACATTGGAGCGGAACAGTCGTAACTTGGTCTTTAAGCTAAAAGAGTTGTTTCTCCATATTTTGGACAGCATTCCGAACGCAGCCTTTGCTTTTCTGATTCGGCTGTTTACGTCCAGTTCAGTTCCGCCACCCGTAGAAACAATACTCCCAAGATATTGGAAATCCTCTACCATCTCTACGGGTTGTCCAGAAATATTTACTTGGATTGATGAGGAAGTTCCAAGGCTGATCCTTTTAGTTTTTGCCGAGTTGATCTTAAGCCCTACGATTTCTGCTTCTCTCTCCACCCTTGTTGCCATTTGATGGAGATCCATGATCCTATGAGAGAGTAAGTATACGTCGTCCGCGTAGTCCAGATGTTTGAGGTGAGATTGCAGAGTCCACTGAATTCCTCCATTTCCACTTGACAAAGCTGCGTGCAGTACGTCTTTTATCACCAACAGGAACAGTATTGGTGACAGTATACAGCCTTGCCTAACTCCACTTTGGATTTCAAACTCCTTTGACAGCCTACCTTTGTGCAAAACGTGTAACTTGGATCCATCATATGTAGCCTTGATAATAGCGATCAATTTATCTGGGATGCCCCTCCTGCGCAAAGCAAGCCAAATAAATTCTCTATTGACACTGTCGAACGCCTTTTCAAAATCGATGAACAGCAGGTGAAGTGGTGATCGATATTCAACGCACTGTTCGATGATGATCCGCAAGGTGTTAATGTGATCCACACAGGAAGATCCAGTGCGGAAACCTGCTTGTTCGGCGTCGAGTGTGTCTTCGAGGTGGTCTTTAATTCGGTCCAATATTATCCTTGCTATTATCTTGGCTACTGCAGGCAGAACGCATATTCCTCTCCAGTTTTTGCACTGTGTGAGATCTCCTTTCTTTGGAAGCTTGACAATCATTCCTTTTTTCCACTCTTCAGGAAAGCTCTCTGTTTCCCAAGCTCTCTTAATAAGTGGGTGCAGTAGCTCGCTCGATGTCGTTGGGGCTGCTCCTAAGAGCTCTGCAGGAATACCGTCAAGTCCAACCGCTTTGTTGTTTTTCAGTGCTTTGATGGCGGTGATAATTTCTTCTTTACTGGGGCGTACGGTGCGTATTCGGGAAATTGTTACTTCGGGTAGCTCAGTGGGAATAGGGTTCACTTCACTGGCGAAAACGCGGTTTAAAACCGCAGAAAAGTGTTCCCTCCACCTTATGAGCTGGTCCTCATCCGAAATTAGCCGGGATCCGCTTGTGTCTTTAACCAGGTGTTGTTTAGAGCTCTGGACACCAGTGAGCTCTTTGGTAATTCTGTAGACGGTCCTACTGTCACACCTACTAGCGGCTTCTTCTGCTTCTGTAGCCAATGCGTTGATGTAGTTACGCTTATCACGTCGCACACTACGGTGAACTTCCCTCATCTTCATGCGGACGTAGACTCAAGCTCGTTTCTCCCTGCTGCTGGGTTAGCTGCGATGCGAGCTTTAAGGTGTTTCCTTTCTTCGATCCTTGCCCAAGTTTCGTCGGAAAGCCAAGCACTATTTCTCCCTTGTGCCCAGCCGACTATACTTTCAGCACCGGATATGAACACATTTTTCACAGCACACCAATGATTTTCGATGGATGTGGTTTCCGTGCTGCTGATTGCCTTCAATCCTTGTGAAAGGTGGTCCCCTAGTTGTTGGCGTAGTGCGGGATCCTTTAGTCTATCTGTATTAAACTTGGGCATTCGAGTGTTTCCTTGGGATCTCCGAACTGCAGCTGTACGCAATCTAACGGTAGCAACCATCAGATGGTGGTCCCGGGCCATTCCCATGTCACCTCTCTCTGTTACGGACGTCCTGGAGACTGCTTCTAAGACGCCGGCTGATCGCGAAGTGGTCAATTTGGTTGGAAGTTGCTTGTCTGTCAGTCGACACCCAACTGACTTTGTGGCACGTCTTATGCTCGAACATGGTCCCTCCAATAACAAGGCCATTGGCGTTGCAGAAATCGACAAATCGTTCGCCATTGTCGTTTCGGTTACCAACACCATGTTTTCCCATGACATGCCTTAGCCCAGTGTTGTCATTGCCAACCTTGGCATTTAAGTCTCCCATCACCATAATTATATCACCTCGTGGAACGCTATCATAAGCAGCACTCAGCCGGTTATAAAAGGCCTCCTTCTCTTCGTCAGAAGAGAGCAAAGTTGGGGCGTAACACTGTATGATGGTGACGCGACGTACTCTAGTCCGGAACCTGGCTTTCAGGATCCGGTCACCTAAAGGCTCCCAGGAAATTAAGCTTTTGAGAGCTGTTTTGGAAAGCAGCAATCCAACGCCAGATTCCCGAGCGCTTCCAGGTGTTTTTCCGGAATAGAATAGTACAGTGTTACGGGTTGGTGACTTGAACTTCCCCGAGCCCAGCCATCTAACTTCACTTATCCCTAAGATGTCCATTCTATACCTCATGAATTCCTTCTCTAGTTGCAGGAATCTGGCATTCTGAGGACCTTCTTTTCCATTGTCAAGAAGCGTCTTCACATTCCAGAAACCAATCTTTGTCCGGGTACAATAGCCAAAAGTCGTCAACGAGTTATCATTAATTATCCGAGGCGTAGTGTTGGTTTCGGTAGCGGGTTGATTTCAGTTACGGAGAATGCTAACCTCCGTAACCTATCCTAGAAAGCTAGGCCTTTTCGCACTTGTAATTTTGGCCTATTTATGTATATTGATATACACAAATAGTTGCCCGGGGACCACCACGAGGAGGTAAAACAAGCACTTCATCGTGACAGATTGTTGCGCTACTGGCCCAGACCAAGTTCTGAGCAATCAATAGTTTCCCGAGCAGGCACGATGCAGGTCGCCCAAAGCTGGGTTCGCCAATAAAACTTATTTCTTAAACTGAACAACAATTACTTTACAAAAATAAAACACCTTTATTTCACTTCAAATACTTTACTTCCAATACTTTTATTATAACAAGCACAATTCACTATTTTACACCGATGTTTATTCGTTCATTTTCAAAGTCAAATTGAGGTCTTCGGACTGGTGGCCCTGTATTTATATCTGAGAAAAAGCTACTAGAATCTTCTCTAAAGTTCTGGAATGTGCTGGAATTTGCTCGAATACGCTTCCCCTCCTCAAGTCTCCACAAGTAGCTCAAAAAGCTCTCAAAAGCTTTCGTTCAGTTAATTATAGCAGTTTTCAGTGGTTTAGGTATTGGATAACATTAGTGTGGTTTTGGTATTGGATAACATTAGTTAATCTTTTGTTCAAAGATGGCGCTACTAATTTATTCTGTTATAGAAGAATAAAAGATGTCGTTGTTTGTATAAATGGGTATATTCACCACATTGCCCCCCTCTTATGATTGATCGTCCCGATTAAATCCATTACTCTCGTCATCACTGTTATAGCGATGTAAACGGTCACAGTGAACTACCTTAAGCTTGCCTCTTAACCCTCTCTGAATGCGGTAAACCACATCATTGATTCGCTTCACAACGGTGTATGGTCCTTCCCAGTTTTGTTGAAGTTTTGGTGACAGTCCTTTTTGTCGATGGGGATTGTAAAACCACACCAGGTCTCCTTCTTGGAATCCAATCGTTGTTGCACGAGCGTCGTACCGTGTTTTCATTCTATCACTGGCTATTTTTATGGTTTCCCTTGTCCGTTGATGAATGTCAATGAGTCTTTCTTTGAGGTTATCCACATATTCATCTGGCTTTTCTGGTTCCATAGTACGACATCCAAATTTTACTTATCACTAGGCAGCCGTATTGTTGTGCCGAACAGGATCTCCGATGGTGTATGTCCTGTTGAACTATGAACCGCACTTCGGTAGGCCTTCAAAAACAACGGAATATGGCGATCCCAGTCTCGTTGGTAGTCACCTACAACCTTGGACAGATGTTCCTTGAGCGTCCTGTTGAATCGTTCGTCCATTACGTCAGATTGTGGATGAAGCGGTGTTGTCCTCGTCTTCTTGATGCCAAGGAGAGAGCAAACCTCTTGGAAGATGTTAGATTCGAAGTTCCTTCATTGGTCAGAATGCAATTCCAAAGGAACACCGAACCTGCTCACCCAATTGAATACAATCTGATCAACCACTGTTTTGGCTTCTTGGTTTGGGATTGCAAATGCCTCAGGCCACTTGCTGAAGTAATCCATGACTACAAGGATGTATCGGTTTCCACTGTTGGTCTCCGGAAACGGACCTGCGACATCTACAGCTATTCTCTCGAAAGGCGTGCCCACATTGTACTGCTGCATTTTACTTTGAAGTTTTCTACCTGGACCCTTTGTAGCAGCACAAGTATCACATTTTCGGCACAACTTTTCGACATCATCTCTTGCATGTAGCCAGTAGAACCGTTGTCGTATCTTTTCCAGCGTTTTGTTGACTCCCAAATGACCTCCAGATGCTCCATCATGCATCTCTCGAAGAACATCATTAACCTTTGACCTGGGCACGATTAACTGCATCACATACGATTTACCATCTACAGACTCCCATTTACGCTTTAGTAACCCTTCTTGCACATGAAGTGAGTCCCACTGTGCCATATACGCTTTGAGAGCTGGACTTCTATCGGAGATTTCACCCCATCCTGGTTTTTCTTCGTGCTCTTTCCATGCAAGAATGGGCTCTATATCTGTGTCTTCTTGTTGGGCAGTTCTCAGCTCTTCTTTGCTCCAACCGTAAATGGGATCGGTTCTTACTCGCTGGATGGCAACTGTTTCCTTTTCTTCTTGACGCGTGCAATGCTTACAGTCCGGTTTACACGGTCGTCGAGACAATGCATCTGCGTTTGTGTGCAGCTTTCCTTTCCGATGTTGAATTTGGTAGTCGTATGTCTGTAGTCTCTCGATGCACCTAGCTACCTGACCTTCGGGATTTTTGAAGTTCAGAAGCCAATTAAGCGCACCATGATCTGTTCGAAGAAGGAACTTCTGTCCATAGATGTACTTATGGAAGTGCTTTGTTGCCAAAATCAAAGCTAGAAAATCCCTTCTGGTAATTGCGCTCTGGCCTCGAGAGTACCTTACTGTAGTAGGCGACGACTTTTTCTTCTCCTTCATGGACTTGCGACAGCACAGCTCCAATTCCGACGTTCCTGGCATCGGCATCGATGATGAAAGGTTTTCCAGGAGTCGGAAAGGTCAGCACAGGAGCATTACACAAACGTAGCTTGAGTTCCTGAAAACTTTTCTCGCACTCACCTGACCATTTGAACGGCTTCCCCTTTTCAGTAAGTTGATGCAAGCTCTTAGCGATTCCAGCAAAGTCCTTCACAAAGCGCCGATAATATGTGGCTAGACCAAGAAAGCTACGGAGCTGATGTTTATCCTGTGGTGTTGGCCAATTCTTCACAGTGTCAACTTTCTCAGGATCAGTCTTTACTCCTTGGGATGAGATGATATGTCCGTCTTGAAAAGCGCACATTTATCTGGATTTAATTTTAAGTGGGCTTCTCGAAGCCTCTGAAATACAGCCTTAAGGTTTTCACAATGCTCGTCAAAAGTTTTTCCATAAACGATGACATCGTCCAAATATACAAGGCATGATTTCCAAGTAAGGCCTTGAAGAACACACTCCATCAGACGCTCAAATGTTGCCGGAGCGTTGTACAGTCCGAATGGCATCACTTTAAACTGCCACAGACTATTTCCGGTTGAGGAAACCTGTCTTCTCTCGATCTTCTGGATGGATTTCTACCTGCCAGTAGCCACTCTTCAAGTCTAACGTCGAGAACCATTGAGCTCCTTCCATTGCATCCAATGTATCGCTGATTCTGGGCAGAGGGTAGCTGTCTTTCTTTGTCACATCGTTCAGCTTACGGTAGTCCACACAAAATCGGGTGCTTCCATCTTTCTTTTTGACAAGAACAACTAGTGACGCCCAAGGGCTTTTGGAATTTTCGATTAGACCATCTTTCTTCATTGTCGATATCATTTCTTCAACTTCGGCTTGTATGGCTAATGGGAGACGTCTTGCTGGTTGTCGAATTGGTCTTGCATCACCTGTGTCGATTCGATGCTGTACCAGTTGTGTTCGACCATACTGCCCACTCGGTGAAGAAAATATATCAGTGTACTCATGAAGAAGGCTTCCAGCAACACTTAGCTGATGTTGACTTAGATTGGATGGCTTGAGAATTTTGGCTTTCATGGAGCTGAATTTTACGGGGTCCATTGGTTCTTCTGCGTTCATTTCTGTAATTTTAGTAATTGCGGTCACAGATTCGCATTTTCCAATTACTTCTCCTTTCTTGAGTTTGACCTCGTACGGTTTGATGTTCAGAATCCGTACGGATACCATGTTGCTCTTTGGTTCCACAAGAGTCTTCTCTAAGATGATGTTTTGGGAAGATTGCTCAGACTCTGGTTCCACCATGAGGTATCGATGGCTACCTAGATCGCCCTCTATTTTCGTCCAAACAAACAGTTCTGAAGAGGCAGGCAAGCATATGTCTTCTTTGATGACAGTTTTTAGAGTTGATGAGTTTTCGTTGCAATAAACCATAGGAATCTCTACATTTTGGTACTTCAACACTTGCTTACCTATATTCAGAAACACTCCGTGCTCTTTCATGAAGTCAATTCCAATTATGCACTCATCACATATGTCTGCGAAAACTGTAATTCTGCCAAACGGATTTTAAGACGAACTTCTCCATATACTCTTGCTGCCTCACCTAGCGCAATTTAAAGACGGTAGCTATTGGTGTTATGTAGCCACGTCATCTTGACCAAGTCTCTCCGCACAATGGAGGCTGTGGCACCGGTGTCAATTGTAGCCACGTGTTTCTTGCCATTTATTGTTGCGTCCACTGTCGGACTCTTATTGTTTTGTTGTCGTTTCGTTGTCGTATCTTTTCCAGCGTTTTGTTGACTCCCAAATGACCTCCAGATGCTCCATCATGCATCTCTCGAAGAACATCATTAACCTTTGACCTGGGCACGATTAACTGCATCACATACGATTTACCATCTACAGACTCCCATTTACGCTTTAGTAACCCTTCTTGCACATGAAGTGAGTCCCACTGTGCCATATACGCTTTGAGAGCTGGACTTCTATCGGAGATTTCACCCCATCCTGGTTTTTCTTCGTGCTCTTTCCATGCAAGAATGGGCTCTATATCTGTGTCTTCTTGTTGGGCAGTTCTCAGCTCTTCTTTGCTCCAACCGTAAATGGGATCGGTTCTTACTCGCTGGATGGCAACTGTTTCCTTTTCTTCTTGACGCGTGCAATGCTTACAGTCCGGTTTACACGGTCGTCGAGACAATGCATCTGCGTTTGTGTGCAGCTTTCCTTTCCGATGTTGAATTTGGTAGTCGTATGTCTGTAGTCTCTCGATGCACCTAGCTACCTGACCTTCGGGATTTTTGAAGTTCAGAAGCCAATTAAGCGCACCATGATCTGTTCGAAGAAGGAACTTCTGTCCATAGATGTACTTATGGAAGTGCTTTGTTGCCAAAATCAAAGCTAGAAAATCCCTTCTGGTAATTGCGCTCTGGCCTCGAGAGTACCTTACTGTAGTAGGCGACGACTTTTTCTTCTCCTTCATGGACTTGCGACAGCACAGCTCCAATTCCGACGTTCCTGGCATCGGCATCGATGATGAAAGGTTTTCCAGGAGTCGGAAAGGTCAGCACAGGAGCATTACACAAACGTAGCTTGAGTTCCTGAAAACTTTTCTCGCACTCACCTGACCATTTGAACGGCTTCCCCTTTTCAGTAAGTTGATGCAAGCTCTTAGCGATTCCAGCAAAGTCCTTCACAAAGCGCCGATAATATGTGGCTAGACCAAGAAAGCTACGGAGCTGATGTTTATCCTGTGGTGTTGGCCAATTCTTCACAGTGTCAACTTTCTCAGGATCAGTCTTTACTCCTTGGGATGAGATGATATGTCCGTCTTGAAAAGCGCACATTTATCTGGATTTAATTTTAAGTGGGCTTCTCGAAGCCTCTGAAATACAGCCTTAAGGTTTTCACAATGCTCGTCAAAAGTTTTTCCATAAACGATGACATCGTCCAAATATACAAGGCATGATTTCCAAGTAAGGCCTTGAAGAACACACTCCATCAGACGCTCAAATGTTGCCGGAGCGTTGCACAGTCCGAATGGCATCACTTTAAACTGCCACAGACTATTTCCGGTTGAGAAAGCTGTCTTCTCTCGATCTTCTGGATGGATTTCTACCTGCCAGTAGCCACTCTTCAAGTCTAACGTCGAGAACCATTGAGCTCCTTCCATTGCATCCAATGTATCGCTGATTCTGGGCAGAGGGTAGCTGTCTTTCTTTGTCACATCGTTCAGCTTACGGTAGTCCACACAAAATCGGGTGCTTCCATCTTTCTTTTTGACAAGAACAACTAGTGACGCCCAAGGGCTTTTGGAATTTTCGATTAGACCATCTTTCTTCATTGTCGATATCATTTCTTCAACTTCGGCTTGTATGGCTAATGGGAGACGTCTTGCTGGTTGTCGAATTGGTCTTGCATCACCTGTGTCGATTCGATGCTGTACCAGTTGTGTTCGACCATACTGCCCACTCGGTGAAGAAAATATATCAGTGTACTCATGAAGAAGGCTTCCAGCAACACTTAGCTGATGTTGACTTAGATTGGATGGCTTGAGAATTTTGGCTTTCATGGAGCTGAATTTTACGGGGTCCATTGGTTCTTCTGCGTTCATTTCTGTAATTTTAGTAATTGCGGTCACAGATTCGCATTTTCCAATTACTTCTCCTTTCTTGAGTTTGACCTCGTACGGTTTGATGTTCAGAATCCGTACGGATACCATGTTGCTCTTTGGTTCCACAAGAGTCTTCTCTAAGATGATGTTTTGGGAAGATTGCTCAGACTCTGGTTCCACCATGAGGTATCGATGGCTACCTAGATCGCCCTCTATTTTCGTCCAAACAAACAGTTCTGAAGAGGCAGGCAAGCATATGTCTTCTTTGATGACAGTTTTTAGAGTTGATGAGTTTTCGTTGCAATAAACCATAGGAATCTCTACATTTTGGTACTTCAACACTTGCTTACCTATATTCAGAAACACTCCGTGCTCTTTCATGAAGTCAATTCCAATTATGCACTCATCACATATGTCTGCGAAAACTGTAATTCTGCCAAACGGATTTTAAGACGAACTTCTCCATATACTCTTGCTGCCTCACCTAGCGCAATTTAAAGACGGTAGCTATTGGTGTTATGTAGCCACGTCATCTTGACCAAGTCTCTCCGCACAATGGAGGCTGTGGCACCGGTGTCAATTGTAGCCACGTGTTTCTTGCCATTTATTGTTGCGTCCACTGTCGGACTCTTATTGTTTCGTTTAATCTGCGAGACTTGGATTGTGGTTCTGGGCCCATCGATACCAGGGCGAGCAGGAGCGATGATGTTATTGCTTACCTGTTCGCGGATATTATTCCTGTTTCCACAATGTTGACAGGCGACTCTTCTTGGTGGCAATCTGCACTGGCGCTGGAGATGTCCGGTTTTGTTGCAATTCAAGCATCGAGCAGGTCCTTCTCGCTGACTTCTATGGAATTCAGCTCTCTGGCAAGAACATTCCTCAACTTCAAGTCCTCTTACCCGATGAACTCCAAAGGAAGCCTGTTCTGATGCTTCCATAGTCAGAGCGAACGCCTAATGCTTCAGAAAGCGTGCGTTTTCCAGCAGTTCGAATTGCTCGCTGGAGGTTGATGTCGGAAACTGCACGGACAAAAGCCTCCGTTGCTAGCTGGTTGGTAATTTCATCTCCTGCAGTCGGGTATGCTAGGTGTGCCAACCGTTCGATGTCTGCTTGGAGTTGTTGCAGACTTTCACCTCTTTTCTGGACTCTGGTATTGAGCTGGACGCGGAAGACTTCTTGCATATGGCTATCGCCGAAGCGTTTGTCAATAGCCTGAACAAGAGCACTGAAGTTGCCGTTCTGGTCTGCTGGTATGGTTTGCAAAAGTTCAGCAGCAGAACCTCTAAGGGCAAGCGTCAGGGCAATAAACTTGTCTTCGTCATCCCAGCCATTTGTTGCTGCAGCTGCCTCAAACTGCTTCTTGTAGATCGACCAAGAAGTTTGTCCATCAAAAGTTGGTGGATGCATTTCTTTTCTCTTTGGAAAATCGACATTACCTTCTAGAACCTTCATTTTTCTAACTTTTTCTAACTCATTGGTAATGCTCTGAATTTTATCTTCGACCTTCTCGAATTTTGCTTCCACTGACGAAAATTGTTTTTCAACACGATCGCCAAGGGCAACAAACTTGTTCTCAAAGGCATCTAGTTTACCTTTGAGGACGTGTTTCTGTTCTTCAAATCGTTCGAGAAAATTTTTTTCTGTTTTTTCCAGTAAATTCTTTTGCTCGTCGCGTTGTTCTTTAAACTGGGCAAGCAGTCATGTCTATGGTTGTTTTTGACAAGAACAACTAGTGACGCCCAAGGGCTTTTGGAATTTTCGATTAGACCATCTTTCTTCATTGTCGATATCATTTCTTCAACTTCGGCTTGTATGGCTAATGGGAGACGTCTTGCTGGTTGTCGAATTGGTCTTGCATCACCTGTGTCGATTCGATGCTGTACCAGTTGTGTTCGACCATACTGCCCACTCGGTGAAGAAAATATATCAGTGTACTCATGAAGAAGGCTTCCAGCAACACTTAGCTGATGTTGACTTAGATTGAATGGCTTGAGAATTTTGGCTTTCATGGAGCTGAATTTTACGGGGTCCATTGGTTCTTCTGCGTTCATTTCTGTAATTTTAGTAATTGCGGTCACAGAGTCGCATTTTCCAATTACTTCTCCTTTCTTGAGTTTGACCTCGTACGGTTTGATGTTCAGAATCCGTACAGGTACCATGTTGCTCTTTGGTTCCACAAGAGTCTTCTCTAAGATGATGTTTTAGGAAGATTGCTCAGACTCTGGTTCCACCATGAGGTATCGATGGCTACCTAGATCGCCCTCTATTTTCGTCCAAACAAACACTTCTGAAGAGGCAGGCAAGCATATGTCTTCTTTGATGACAGTTTTTAGAGTTGATGAGTTTTCGTTGCCATAAACCATAGGAATCTCTACATTTTGGTACTTCAACACTTGCTTACCTGTATCCAGAAACACTTCGTGCTCTTTCATGAAGTCGATTCCAATTATGCACTCATCACATATGTCTGCGAAAACTGTAATTCTGCCAAACGGATTTTAAGACGAACTTCTCCATATACTCTTGCTGCCTCACCTAGCGCAATTTAAAGACGGTAGCTATTGGTGTTATGTAGCCACGTCATCTTGACCAAGTCTCTCCGCACAATGGAGGCTGTGGCACCGGTGTCAATTGAAGCCACGTGTTTCTTCCCATTTATTGTTGCGTCCACTGTCAGACTCTTATTGTTTCGTTTAGTCTGCGAGACTTGGATTGTGGTTCTGGGCCCATCGATACCAGGGCGAGCAGGAGCGATGATGTTATTGCTTACCTGTTCGCGGATATTATTCCTGTTTCCACATTGTTGACAGGCGACTCTTCTTGGGGGCAATCTGCACTGGCGCTGGAGATGTCCGGTTTTGTTGCAATTCCAGCATCGAGCAGGTCTTTCTCGCTGACTTCTATGGAATTCAGCTCTCTGGCAAAAACATTCCTCAACTTCAAGATCTCTTACCCGATAAACTCCTAAGGAAGCCTGTTCTGATGCTTCCATAGTCAGAGCGAACGCTAATGCTTCAGAAAGCGTGCGTTTTCCAGCAGTTCGAATTGCTCGCTGGAGGTTGATGTCGGAAACTGCACGGACAAGTCTCCGTTGCTAGCTGGTTGGTAATTTCATCTCCTACAGTTGGGTATGCTAAGTGCGCCAGCCGTTCAATGTCTGCTGGGAGTTGTTGCAGACTTTCACCTCTTTTCTGGTCTCTGGTATTGAGCTGGACGCGAAAGACTTCTTGCATATGGCTATCGCCGAAGCGTTTATCAATGGCCTGAATAAGAGCACTGAAGTTGCCGTTCTGGTCTGCTGGTATGGTTTGCAAACGTTCAGCAGCAGAACCTCTAAGGGCAAGCGTCAGGGCAATAAACTTGTCTTCGTCATCCCAGCCGTTTGTTGCTGCAGCTGCCTCAAACTGCTTCTTGTAGATCGACCAAGAAGTTTGTCCATCAAAAGTTGGTGGATGCATTTATTTTCTCTTTGGAAAATCAACATTACCTTCTAGAACCTTCATTTTTCTAACTTTTTCTAACTCATTGGTAATGCTCTGAATTTTATCTTCGACCTTCTCGAATTTTGCTTCCACTGACGAAAATTGTTTTTCAACACGATCGTCAAGGGCAACAAACTTGTTGTCAAAGGCATCTAGTTTACCTTTGAGGACGTGTTTCTGTTCTGCAAATCGTTCGAGAAAATTTTTAAAATGGGCAAGCAGCTGAGCCATCATATTGGTCATGTCTATGGTTGTACTTACTTGCTCTTCCGGCATTTCAATTTCAAATAGAAACGTGTCTGGATTTTCATCGTGTTGCCTTAAATCTTATAATGAGGTCATTTTTTGTTCCAGCGGTAGGAAGACCTCGTCTGTTTAGTTCTGCTTTAAATTCAGCACAATTCAATGCATTCACAATTTTACCCATTTTTTTTTTTTTTTTTATTTTGCTCTTATATTTTTGTGTGTCTTTTTTTTCACAAACACCTTTTTTTTATTTGTTCACTAATCTACACACTTAATCAATTTTTCACCATCAATTATCTGAATTCACAGATTAAATAAGCTTTATTCCACATTTTCTGACACCAATGTAATATTTTACTAAGGGTTCGCAAATAAAACTTATTTCCTTTATTCAAACTGAAACTGCAATTAATTCACAAAATAAAACGTTTTTTATTTCAAATACTTATTCTTCTGATTAATTATAACCAAGCACAAGTATGCAACTCTTTATTCACACTGACATTTATTCATTCACTTCCAAAATCAAACTGCCGCTTCGGACTGGTGCGCCTGTATTTATACCCGAAAATAAATGATTATAGAATTTTGTAGGGTCTACTAGAAGGTGCTTTCCAAAAAGGTTTCGTCGATATTCCAGTACGAATGAGGCTGGACACCAACCGTGATGGATTTAATTATTTATTTCACTCAAAGATGGCGCGGAAAGTTGTACTAATGTGTGGTTGTTTACATAACTGGGCATATTCACCACAATAGTTTTAAGTATTTATTAAGTACTGTATATAATATGGATTACAAAAATATAACTAATTGACAAAACTACTCCTGAGCAAGAGTAGATACACTAACACAGTAAAAACAGCCACGAGGCAAGCAAAACGTAATAATAAAGCCGGCAATACATTATAGCCGCAGTTAATCAAACCATAAGCAAAAGAATAATAAACTCTGTAAATGTATTTGAAAAAGTCTCAATAAATTTCAATTCAATTCAAAATGTGTTTTTAACTCTACATTATCTACAGAGCAAATGTCCTGCCAGGACAGTGGCACCACCACCGTCGTTTTGGTTTTTTGATAGAAGGTACTTTACATATTTATATACAATGGTATGACACAAAGTTGAGCACTTTTGATTCAAGTTATGGTTTTGTGTTCAGCCACCAGTAACCTACAACTATTTTTGTAGCTTTCACAAATGAAAAGCTTACCAAATTAAAATACATAATTATAATGTAACTTATTGCATCAATAAGAACAAGAATTTCAAAATTCAAAAACATATGGAATTATTTATTTTGTATTTATGTTAAATAAGGTGTTCTATATAACATATCTTGCTTCAACTTAATTTTAATTAATGGAATTTTGTTCAAGTGCAAGCATTGTATATAAAATTATATACAATGGTGCAAGCAGTAAGTTACGTTTTTGTTTTATCTAGCTAATGCAAGTCATTTTCAAGGCTCCCATTCTTACTCTATGAGTGAAATCTGTAAATTTTTGTATGTGTAAGCCATTGTGTAAACATTTTACCTCTCGGCAGGGGTAAAATTTGATTTGGAAACCGGATACAAGTTACGTACGGATACGCACCACTTTGGTTAGATTTTTAACTAGTGAATACGAATGGTTCGTGCATTGAATAGAGTAAATTGAGTTAATGTAGTTAATGTCGGTAATGTGGTTGAGTACAGTTAATACACCAAGGAAGCCAACAGTGTCGGGAAAATTATCAGCGACATACTATATATTATAATTAGTATAATTGTGAAAAATGCAGTTTTTTAAGGCATGGTGCAACTGTTATGATTTTGAGGTTTGTTTTGTGGTGCCTTATTTGGTGCAGGTTCAAGCGCGGATCCACGGGGGGGAGAGTCATGACCCCCCTGGGAGATTAAAATTTTGTTTATCTATATGAGTTGAATTAAATTAGGAATAAAAGCCAGATCTTTTATGGTCATGACCTCCCCCTTGAGTAGGATGTTCTATTCATACATGATCTCAATATCGGTAGAATATATATAATAATTGCTTGGTTGATGACTTAAACCCACGCTTTTAACATCAAGGCCTTACTATTGGCTTGATAGGCTGGATGATCATTAACTAGAAAAAAAGATGCTATGGTTATACATTTTTCAGTGGTTCTCTTTTATTATTTTATTCATCTTTGTTTATATGAATTGTTTGCTTTCATTTACAAAACCCTTTAAAACACTCACTTTAAAAACTATTAAAAATACAAAGTAATTAATTTATTTTTGTCGAATAAAGAAAATAATTATATACAAATTAAAGAAGAAACTTTAAGGACATCTACATGGGATTAAACGTTTAGGTGTACGGAAACAGAAAGAACCCGAATGAACAACAACTAACTTGCTAGAACAAATGACAGTTGTCTCTAAGTTTTATAGAGACAAAACTCCAAATTGGATGGGCACGATCAGGTGAATTCGGTGGCGCAATGCGTAGCTCATATGCCTCAGAGGTGGCTGGGTTCAATTCCAGTTGACGGCACTAAATTATAAAATTAAAACATTGAACATAAAAACTAGCACCACTAGGGAAATCTGATGATTAATGTGGCAGTCATGAAACTGCAATACTTCCAGCCCAATGCAATGGTGGTAGCCATAGTGTTATGTTTTGTTAAATTTGTATGTACCTACACAGGTGTCCTCTGAACCCCCCTGGCTGAAAGTCTGGATCCGCCCTTGTGCAAGTTTTTTGACGTTGAGACGGGACGGCGACGACAACCTACGCCTTTTTTTTTTTACTGAAGCGCGCACTAAATGGGTTTTTACTACCCTTAAAATGTTTAAACACAGTGCGAGCGTTAGGAAAATAGGAAAGGATTTAAGAGGAGATACCGATGCACATTGGTTTTGAACCTCTGAATATCGAAATGGCAGGGAAAAATAGTGTTAGGTAGAGCATTCCACATTCTTGTAGTGCGACTAAAGAAAGAATCTCTATACTTAACAGTACGTCCGAAGTTGGGCTCAAGGGTAAACTGATGGGCATTCCTAGAAGCACGAATATTACGGTTGAATTGTTTAAGGGGAGGAATGCAACTGGCTATTTCGCTAGAGCACTGTTTGTGAAAATAACGGTAAAATAACGAGAGACATGAAACATTGCGGGGGTGTTCTAGAGGTGCAATTGCTTCCGTAGTATTTCTATCACCTATCATTTTTATAGCTCTTCTTTGAATTCTATCCAATAGATTCAAGGATGTTATTGGAGCACCTGCCCAAACATGAGAATTGTACTCGAGTTTTGGACGAATAAAGGCTTTATAGATAACAGCCAGATCAGAAGGGGTAAAAAATTTCTTGCATCGCCGAAGAAATTCTAAACACTTAGCTGCATTTTTGGCTGCATCAAATATGTGATCGTTCCACATAAGGTGATCTGTGATACACATACCAAGGACAGAAAGCTTTTCGGTTTCCTCAATGCAAGTGCCACTCATGGATGGGGGGTGGGTTTAGTTTTAACGACAGTAGACAGCATTGAGTTTTTGAAGCATTAAATTCTACGCGATTTTTGATTCCCCATTGGACAATGCTGTCGAGATCAGAATTTAATGAGCTTATCATACGCTGCCGTTCAAGTTCCACATCCGAAGGACATGAATCTAAAACGAATATGAAAAGCTGAGGGTACTGTCATCAGCAAAACAGTTTAATGGATAAGAAGTTTCAGACAGCATATCATTAATGAATATCAGGAAGAGGGTCGGCGACAAAACGGAGCCCTGGGGCACACCAGCATTTATTTTGTGGGTTTCAGACTTGAAACCGTCCAATACAACTTGTATTGAACGGTCCGAAAAGTAATTTCTAATCCAACGAAGAAGAGATTCATCGAAACCAAATGCGCGCATTTTCGATAAGAGAGCTTGATGCCAAACTCTATCAAACGCTTTTGAAATATGAAGTGCAATAATCTTACTTTCTCCAAAACTATGTAAAGATTTGTTCCACTGTTTGGTGAGATATACCATCAGATCACCAGTTTTGCTACGAAAGCCGTACTGCCGGTCATTAAGAAGCTTTCGTTCTTCTAGAAATTTCTTGAGCTGAAAATTTATCAGCGTTTTCATGACCTTGGAAAGAAGGGATGTAAGTGCAATTGGACGATAGTTTGAGAGTGAAGAAGATATTTCCATCCACTCGGAAAGAGACCAGTAGAATAGGACAATAGCCTTAAACCGTTCAAAGGTGGTACTTTAGCTTTTTAGGTTTTGGGGATATTTTTTAACTGTTTTTACAAAAAAAAAAAAACAACTTTTCAAAAAACTTAAAACAAAAATTAAATTTTTTACAAAAAAATTTATCTTTTTGACAAAAAAAGTTAACATTTTTTACTAAAAAAAATAAATTTTTTACAAAAAAAAATTAACTTTTAAACAAAAAAAATTATCTTTTTTACAAAAAAAAAATTAACTTTTTAACAAAAAAAAAAAAATACTTTTTACAAAAAAATATTAACTTTATTGCAAAAAAATTTGAACAAAAAAAGATTAACTTTTTCGCAAAAAATTGCAAAACTTACTTTTTTACAAAATAAAAAACATGTTTGCGGAAGAAAAAAACATTTTCATGTACAAATAAATATCATTTTTTACTTGCTTAAACATTAAAAAGTGATGAGCAAGGAAAGGATTTAGCAACCTTTGCCTATTTTTATTTTGCGTGATCGTATCGATTTTATACAAAAACGATTCATGTTCTCCTGATTCAAAATATATGTATGTATTTTATTTTGCTGCCTTTTTTACCCGTTAGTGTTTTTTTTTTTTTGCCTTTTTTACACGATAATGTCTTTTTTGTCAATTTTGACATGCTTGCTTTTTTTATCAAAGTTAAACGAAAAAACCTTAAAAAAAATTCTACGAATACAAACTGCGTGTAGTTTTTCCATTTCCAGTTAAGATTATTTTATTTAAAAACATGATGCTAACACAATCTAAGGTGCACAGAAAACAAATTAGCTTGCCCTCAACATACAAGAAAAAGAAAGCAGGTAATAAAATTTCTTGTCCTTTTTTTTACTCATAAGAACTAGATCTTTGCATTTATCTATGAATGATCGTGCATTTCCTTGCACTGCAAATATCAATTAAAATTTGGACAGATCGAAATTCGAAAGGGCCAATAATTGCAAACGAAGTGTTGAAAAAGTTCACTACTATTTTTAATGTAAATCATGGACTTAAAACTGTTGAGCAAATGCTGCAATAAATGGCGACGCCAGCTCCACACTTTCCGAAAACTTTGAAGTGAATGATGTAGAGACTAGAGAGTTTAAAATGGGCTCATTCGTTTCTGATCAAGTAGAAAGGTCCTTTAGCTCGTTTAAGACGTTTCTAAGAGACAGTCGTACAAGGCTGTTACCTGAGAACTTCAAAAAGCTGTTGGTAGTTCAATGCTATTATAATTAGACGTTAAGTTATGATTTAATTCTGTTTCTTTAATAAATGTCTTTTTTTTGCATTTTTAAGAATTTTTGTTTGCCTTCATTGTTGTTTTTTTAGGTCAGCAAAATCCTTTCCCTTGATGAGAAATATTATTCAATTATGGTTTATTTTTGTTACTATAAATTATATTTCTTTACCCATACGCTCATCCCTGACTCACTGACTGGCTTACGCTGCTAGGATAATAAGCTTAAATCGGAAGCTCCTAAACTCCTTAGCTCCTAAAAATACAGTTGATTTGTCGGAAGGTAGGACTTGAATAGGCCTAATATTTTTAGGGTTGCCACTTTTCTAGATGTAAGATAGTAAATTAAAATTGGAAAACAGCCTCCTGCACCTAAACGAAAAATCAAAAAAAAAAAACAGGCAATATTTCAGAAGATAGGCCATAAATGACCTAAATTGGGTATGATTTTAAGGGTTGCCACATTTTATAAAAGTGTTTCTTTTTGAAAGTGGATGGTGAGGCTATAAACTAAATCAAATACATACTTACGCTCAGCCCTACTACAGACAACACTGATGTTTACACATCATCCCCTTGAGTCCCGGTCAGCGTTACCTTTATGCGACTTTAGTCGAAGTTTTGCGACCTCTTCAACGCTGTGCGACGACCTTTTTAAAATTGCGACCTTTTTAAATGTGCGACTTTTTTTGTTCTAAAAAATTTAACAAAAAGTTTCCTGAACGCGACTATCGTACAATCGATCATGTGTATGGCGATTTCCCTTATGAAAATTAAATCAGCAAACCGCTTGCAAAGAAAAACTTTTGAAAATAGGTTGGCTTCCACAAATCTCATTGACTGTGACTGTGATATAGCGAATGGGTTTGATTAAAAAGTATGGAGAAACGATTTCAAAACAATGAAACAATTATTGTGAATTATCTTTTAAGGTTATTATAGCCCACTGGCCGAAATTCAACCACCAAAACCTTCACAGACTCTAGAGTCAAAGCAATAAGTTTGAAAATTAAATCACAAACCATTTTTTTTATTTTTATTTTTCTTTAATATGCACAGTGATCGGCAGTGCAAAAACAATAATGACCCAAATTGTGTAAATGCGTGTCTCAGATATAATCTGCACATCTCCGCACTTATGGCTTTCCAACCATATATGTTCAATTTATCGAAATCGGTTGGATACTTTTTGAGCAAATAAAATGGTACCACAACCAATGTTTTAGACTATTTATATACTCGTATATGTATGTACATGTACTGTACATAGCTATTTAAACGTTAAACCTACTCGTGTACCTATGTTCATATTAATGTAAAAAGTCAGATTTTTTTTTTAAAAGTTCAAATAGTATCAAAGTGTTTTTATATGGTAAAAAAAATTTAGGTCTGCGACTTTTTTTTTTATTCAATTGCGACTTTTTGCTCCAAAATGCGACTTTTTCAAATAATTTGAATTTTGCGACTTTTTTTTGTAAATGCGACCTCTTTTGCGACTTTTTAAAAAATCTCAGAGGTAACGCTGGTCCCGGTACTCAAACATTTTTTTAATTAAACACAAATAAGCTTATTTCAAATCAATTAATTGAAACACAATAAAAAAGGAGTGGTGAATAAAAATAAAGTGGGTACAAAACATTTATAAAAGTAATTTTTGGAACTATCCAATGAAATAATCTTTATGCTTATAGCAAATGTACGTACGTTAACAGAATGTTTACATGTTTACATGTTTACATAGGTACTTACTTTTCTACAAATAATAAATCTTTACAATCACGATTTACACAGATTTATACAAGAAAATCAACAACATTGAAGCATAAATTTCATCATCCCCAATAACATACTTGCGAGCAACAACACCATTTGCATTAAAAAAAACAACCCTCACACTACCTCACCAGTCTACCTAACTTCCTTTATTTATACAAGAAAAAAAACAACAAAATTGGAACATACATTTCATCATCCCAAATTACATACTTGCGAGCAACAAAACCATTTTCATAAAAAAAAAAAAAAAACAAAACACCTACCTTCCTTTGAGATTGGCATTGATTGGCAATGCAGACAGCAAACGATCAGAACAAAACGCAGTGGTTGTTATTGTTGTTGCCTTCCACCTTGTATATGAAATCCATAGTACTATCATGGTGAATGTCGAATGGACTGACATCTTCATTCAGTGGGCGAAAGAATTTCATTATATTCCACAACCCTATCTCACGGAGACATTTGAATTTTGTGGAGAATTATTTGCAAGAATAGGAAATGAATAGCCTAATTTATAACAGTTAGAGTGAAATAGCTAGAAGGGATGTTTTTTGTTGGTTTACATTTTTTGTCGGTTACTTTTCTATGGAAAGGTGCAGAGAATTAAAAAGTGTGAAATAAATTTTTTGGAATTCTCCTTGGTTTGTTGGGTTTTCTGCGGTTAAAGAGGAAGGTATGTTTTTTTTTACAGCTTTGGGTGTCTTGTGTGCAAGAAGACAACGGTGACGGCGGCGGCGCGGCGCGCGGCGCGTGAAGGTCAAGGCATAATAGGTAGGTAGATTGTTTTTTTTTTGCGTTCTAGATATTTGGGTCTGTTGGTAAGAATATAAGTGATGCAATAATTTATGAGTTTGATAGTGATGATGTTTTTTGATGAGTATGGCTCCTGGTAAGTATGTCGCTTTTTTATTTTAACCTAGAAAAGTAGGTATGGTTGTATATAATTTGTATTAATATCTAGGTAGGAACCTGTAGGTAGGTAGGTACCTAGACCTACCCAAATTTTAAGTGAATGTTAATGATTATTTTTCGCTGCTTTTTGTCTTTTTAAGGTGTTAGTTTAGAAATTTATAGGAATGATGGCTACCATTATTTAGGATTTTCAGTGAGAAATTTGAACTTATAATTTACCACTATGTGACCATGTAGTCGACTCTTAAAGGCATCTAGGTATTACCTAAATCATTACCCTTGATAATTAAAAATTGGTGAAATTTCTTTGAAATTCTCTGTTTGGTTCATGGTCGACAATCGCCTACCAATTTTCTAATTGGAGTTTTAAATAATCCTAGCTTCATTTCTGCTGGAAAGAATTTTCAAATTAAGATACCTATTAAAATAAGCCTTTAAATGTGCCTAAATTTTTGTTTAACATTTATTGAGGAACAAAATTAACCATTGTATAAAAAAAGAATTAAATTTTGTCTAAAAAAAATTAACTTTTTTACAAACCTACCTACATTCCTACCCGTATGATAATTTGTGAATGAAAAGTCAAACTAAAAAAAACCTACCTACCTACCCTGAAAATCAAACAAACAAATTTCAAGCCAAAAACAGGAAATTTGTTATTATTTTCTGTACCTAGGTATACAATCTACCTACCACCAAGAACCTACCTCAACTTGCATACAAATTCTCACTTTTTTCATTAACATATATACATAGGTATTCCTCGGCATAATAAATTGTAAATTTCTTGTAAAAAATTTCAGGTCAAACTCAAAACCATCCAACAATTTTTATTATATTGAAAATTTGTCTTATATTAATAAAACCTACCATTCATTATTTATACGAATACCTATATCTACCTATTTAGTTATATTTTCCTTTCTCGCAAAAAAATATGTTCAAAATCTTGCACTTGCAACAAATTTCACGGCAAATAAGAAATCTTTGTCAGACAATTTAATATAAAAACTACCCTCAATAATACTTATACGATGGCATATACAAATATATAAATATACTTACACAACATGACCATATTTTTCTACCCTCGATAATATACGAATGTCGGTATACCTATACGCATTATTCTTTCCCATAAAAAAAACTATATTCCTTGCTTCAAGGTTGATGATGACGACGACAACGACGACGCAAACGACTAACATAATGTATGTCTACTTCTCTTGTTCTTCCCGCATGTATCAGTAAATTAAGAAAAAAAATTACTTTGCACATTCAATCAAAGAGGATACGAACTTTTTTTTGTCATTCTCTTCACCTTTTTCACATCATAGACGTTTAAAAAAAACCTTCTATTGGTAATCTCGCTTACTCCATTTGATTCTTATTAGAATCGAAAAAAATACACTTCTCTTGCTCTAACTACATAAGTCTCGATTCTCCGATAAATGCAAGTCTCTCAAAAATGGAAGTCTCCGTCGAAAATTGTCTCCCAAAAATGGATTTCTCCACAAGGCCTTCCATTTATTTTAAACGAAAATGTGCCTCTTAATTTCCTCGCTCATAATAATTATGTCGTCCTTGTTGTTCATTTTCATTCCCAATGAAAAAAACATGCTTTCCTTTTCTTCCTTAAACAAAGAAGTAATATTCCAAATGGAACCAATTTCCCGGAAGGAACATATTAATAATAATGGTTGTTGTATATGATAGAGTAACACAAGGACATAAGCCACCTAGTGGCAGTTTGGCTGGGTGTCCCTTCTATATGTTATTATTCAATGCTATAACCATTGTATATAAAAGCTATAGTACTATTAATGAGTCGATTTTCAGGACAACAGTCTACGCCTATAGGTGGTGTATTATCGCTCGAGAGATTTAATGGATGTCGGCTTTTTTTGTGCACAAACCAATTTCTTAAAGGATATTTATTTATTATATTATTCCTTTTTCTTATTGAGTAACCATGAAAATTTTCATTATTTCGTGTTGATTTGAAAAATGTTTGTAGGTATGTATTTTTCTTTAGTGGTATGGGTTGTATTTTTATTTTTGTTGACATATATCTATACATGATTTTCAAGATACGCTGAAGATGTTTCTTTACATATTAAAATATAGAGAAAACTGTTCAAGGATAAGTTTGTTTATTTTATGTGTAAAAACGGAAAAAGACTATATTAGTTGTTAGTCTAGAGATGGTTTGTCGATTATGATTATTCTTATCAAAAATAGGAGTTGAGTTTTGTTTTCTTTTTTGTATATTTTCTGAAAAAGATATTTTTTCTTTCAGATATGTAAATATTTAAGTATCGATACTAATGCAGTATAATAAGTTCTGTAACGGTTTATTACTGCAATTCATACAGGAGCACAATGTTTGAACGTGTAGATTTTAATATTCGTCTAAAATATTGTTAAGACATGAAATTTTATGAACAAAGTAACGTGGTTGGGGCTGAACAGTTTACATTTTATGTTAATTTTTTCTAAGCCCTAAGGTTGGGGCTTAAGCCTGCAGCGAATTGGACAACAAATCAGGTTGGGGCTATGAATAATGGACATGTTTCATCCAACGACAATTTCCCCTTAAGACAAAACTCAGAAAATTGGGTTGAAAAAACAGCTTGTGACTATTAAGGTCTGAGAATATTGGACAAAAACGACGCCAGGGTTAAACAAATAACTCCCTAAAAACTAACATTCTTATTCTAGAGAGTCTTGGGTGCTTAAGTCTGGGAACTGGCAAAGTCCGAAGTTGGGACTAAAGCTTGAAGAAATAATTTAAAAAAAACATGGTTGGGGCTAAACATTAACATATCAAATTCAACAACAGTTTACACCAAAAACTAAGCTAATTTAACGAAAGAAACGCAGTTGAGGCTAAAACAATAAAAAGGGGTGTCAAGCTAAATGTATTTAATACAACAGGAATTGTTTCTTACGGCTTTGGATAGTTAGTTAGCTTAGTTTTCAAAATTTCAAAAGTCCAAGACAATTATTGTACCTACATACAAAACATTTTTTGGACTAAGCAGTTACATACAAATTCTCTAGTCAATGAGCCAAAAGCGTGAGTTTTCTCTGTGGACTCAGAAAATCATGCAGGTGCATGTGCTCAAGAATATTTGCAATCCCTATATATACTCTAGAGTGACGTGCAAATTTATGGACACAATTTTTTGAGTAGCAATGGAAAGGGTATATGCAGCGTACCCGAAAATTCATTCACGCTTGCAGAAGTGGGCCGCTGGTTATTTTTTTGAGCAGCTTTCTCTTATGTCCGACTAAAAGTCTTGATGTTTTTATATTTTATTTTGCCAGCGGCTTTTCTGGGCTTTACAGTGACAGCTTGAAAAAAACAGGTAGGTACTCTACTCGTTGATTTGGCTAATCCAGCAAAATAAGATCTCAGAGAACTGATGATACTGTCAAAGCACATATATAAGCTTTTGCAACAAGACCACTAAAATATCATTTTTTATTTTTCTGATTAGCCAACTATAAACAGTTTTCAAATCTTGTCAAAAATATGAAGTTTAAAACATACCCACAGCAATTTTAAAAATATACCTAGATAAGAGAGATACTTAATACATTTTTAAACAACATAAATTAACGAATTTGTTCGTGTGGTTTAGGGCTATATGGCTTAAAATTTAACTAAGAGAATAAGCTATGATTATAAGTAGTCTATTACTGTACGTGGGCGACCTGCATCGTGCCTGGTCGGGAAACTATTGATTGCTCAGAACTTGGTCTGGGCCAGTAGCGCAACAATCAGTCACGATGAAGTGCTTGTTTTACCTCCTCGTGGTGGTCCCCGGGCAACTATTTATGTATCCCAATATACATAAATAGGCCAAAATTACAAGTGCGAAAAGGCCTAGCTTTCTAGGATAGGTTACAGAGGTTAGCATTCTCCGTAACTGAAATCAACCCGCTACCGGAACCAACACTACGCCTCGGATAATTAATGATAACGCGTTGACGACTTTTGGCTATTGTACCCGGACAAAGATTGGTTTCTGGAATGTGAAGACGCTTCTTGACAACGGAAAAGAAGGTCCTCAGAATTCCAGATTCCTGCAACTAGAGAAGGAATTCATGCGGTATAGGATGGACATCTTAGGGATAAGTGAAGTTAGATGGCTGGGTTCGGGGAAGTTCAAGTCACCAACCCGTAACACTGTACTATTCATTTCCGGAAAAACACCTGGAAGCGCTCGGGAATCTGGCGTTGGATTGCTGCTTTCCAAAACAGCTCTCAAAAGCCTAATTTCCTGGGAGCCTTTAGGTGACAGGATCTTGAAAGCCAGGTTCCGGACTAGAGTACGTCGCGTCACCATCATACAGTGTTACGCCCCAACTTTGCTCTCTTCTGACGAGGAGAAGGAGGCCTTTTATAACCGGCTGAGTGCTGCTTATGATAGCGTTCCACGAGGTGATATAGTTATGTTGATGGGAGACTTAAATGCCAAGGTTGGCAATGACAACTCTGGGTTAAGGCATGTCATGGGAAAACATGGTGTTGGTAACCGAAACGACAATGGCGAACGATTTGTCGATTTCTGCAACGCCAACGGCCTTGTTATTGGAGGGACCATGTTCGAGCATAAGACGTGCCACAAAATCAGTTGGGTGTCGACTGACAGACAAGCAACTTCCAACCAAATTGACCACTTCGCGATCAGCCGGCGTTTTAGAAGCAGTCTCCAGGACGTCCGTAACAGAAAAGGTGCTGACATGGGAATGGCCCGGGACCACCATCTGATGGTTGCTACCGTAAGATTGCGTACAGCTGCAGTTCGTAGATCCCAAGGAAACACTCGAATGCCCAAGTTTAATACAGATAGACTAAAGGATCCCGCAGTGCCCCAACAACTAGGGGACCACCTTTCATAAGGATTGAACGCAATCAGCAGCACGGAAACCACATCCATCGAAAATCATTGGTGTGCTGTGAAAAATGTGTTCATATCCGGTGCTGAAAGTATAGTCGGCCGGGCGCAAGGGAGAAATAGTGCTTGGCTTTCCGACGAAACTTGGGCAAGGATCGAAGAAAGGAAACACCTTAAAGCTCGCATCGCAGCTACCCCAGCAGCAGGGAGAAACGAGCTTGAGTCTACGTACCGCATGAAGATGAGGGAAGTTCACCGTAGTGTGCGACGTGATAAGCGTAACTACATCAACGCACTGGCTACAGAAGCAGAAGAAGCCGCTAGTAGGTGTGACAGTAGGACCGTCTACAGAATTACCAAAGAGCTCACTGGTGTCCAGAGCTTTAAACAACACCTGGTTAAAGACACAAACGGATCCCTGCTAATTTCGGATGAGGACCAGCTCATAAGGTGGAGGGAACACTTTTCTGCGGTTTTAAACCGCGTTTTCGCAAGTGAAGTGAACCCTATTCCCACTGAGCTACCCGAAGTAACAATTTCCCGAATACGCACCGTACCCCCCAGTAAAGAAAAAATTATCACCGCCATCAAAGCACTGAAGAACAACAAAGCGGTTGGACTTGATGGTATTCCTGCAGAGCTCTTAGGAGCAGCCCCAACGACATCGAGCGAGCTACTGCACCCACTTATTAAGAGAGCTTGGGAAACAGAGAGCTTTCCTGAAGAGTGGAAAAAAGGAATGATTGTCAAGCTTCCAAAGAAAGGAGATCTCACACAGTGAGAAAACTGGAGAGGAATATGCGTTCTGCCTGCAGTAGCCAAGATAATAGCAAGGATAATATTGGACCGAATTAAAGACCACCTCGAAGACACACTCGACGCCGAACAAGCAGGTTTCCGCACTGGATCTTCCTGTGTGGATCACATCAACACCTTGCGGATCATCATCGAACAGTGCGTTGAATATCGATCACCACTTCACCTGCTGTTTATCGATTTTGAAAAGGCGTTCGACAGTGTCAATAGAGAATTTATTTGGCTTGGTTTGCACAGGAGGGGCATCCCAGATAAATTGATTGCTATTATCAAGGCTACATATGATGGATCCAGGTGTCACGTTTTGCACAAAGGTAGGCTGTCAGAGGAGTTTGAAATCCAAAGTGGGGTTAGGCAAGGCTGTATACTGTCACCAATACTGTTTCTGTTGGTGATAAGTGACGTACTGCACACAGCTTTGTCAAATGGAAATGGAGGAATTCAGTGAACTCTGCAATCTCACCTCAAACATCTGGACTACGCGGACGACGTATGCTTACTCTCTCATAGGATCATGGATCTCCATCAAATGACAACAAGGGTGGAGAGAGAAGCAGAAATCGTAGGGCTTAAGATCAACTCAGCAAAAACTAAAAGGATCAGCCTTGGAACTTCCTCATCAATCCAAGTAAATATTTCTGGACAATCCGTAGAGATGGTACAGGATTTCCAATATCTTGGGAGTATTGTCTCTACGGGTGGCGGAACTGAACTGGACGTAAACAGCCGAATCAGAAAAGCAAAGGCTGCGTTCGGAATGCTGTCCAAAATATGGAGAAACAACTATTTTAGCTTAAAGACCAAGCTACGACTGTTCCGCTCCAATGTTGAATCCGTTCTGCTTTACGGCTGCAGCACTTGGAAAGTCACTGAAACTGTCACTAGAAAGCTGCAAACCTTCGTTAATAGATGTCTACGAAACATCTTGAGGATTTTCTGGCCCAACCGTATCTCCAATGCCGAACTTCATGCGAGAACGGGTCAGGAGCCCATAGACTCCATTATACGAAGAAGAAAGTGGCAGTGGATTGGCCATACGCTTCGAAAAGGCGATCGGTGCATTGCATCTCAAGCAATGCAGTGGAACCCGCTCACACAGGAGGGAAGACAAGTGGGCAGGCCTAGAAGTACATGGCGAAGAACGGTCGAACAGGAATCGGCACGACTGGGGAAAAGTTGGAGAGAGCTGAAATACATTTCAAGAAATCGTACACGATGGCGCGTAGGTGTAGTGGAGGCCCTATGTCCCGTAAGGGAAACATCACGGACGTAATAGGTCCGAGGACCTAAGTAAGTAAGTAAGTATTACTGTACGTATAGTCTATTACTGTATGTACATAGTCTATTACTGTACGTAGTCTATTACTGTACTGTACTATCTTTTGGTGCGCCTTTTATTGGCTTTCATCTCCGCTTAAAATTAACTCCCGTGTTAAACACTATCTCAAATATTAAAAATTGTTATTTATATAGGATTTTTTTATGTGACCAATTATTTTCAATTATATTTTTAAGTTATTTTTTTGTAGGCTTTTTTGGTCAATTTTTTCTTTAATGCAAATAGAACAAGTCTATTTCATCTTTTCCCGACGTTTCGTCGTTATTCACGACTTCTTCAGGGGTGTTTTGTAGATTTATTTTAAACTTTGTTGATTTTACATAGTTTAATTTAATTTTCTGTTTTTTAAATTTTTATATAATGAATAAAAATAATAATAATAATAATAAAAATAAATTAACATTAAGAGGACTTATAACTTTAAAGAACAAAAACAAATTTTTGTTTGTTGACCAAAAAAGCCTACAAAAAAATAACTTAAAAAAATTGTTATTGTACTTTATACTCAAAACATTTTAAAGCGCGACATCAGGAGCGGATATAAAGGTACAAAAAAACTGCTATTATTAAAGGAAAAGTGGGAATGTCAAAATTCCTTTTCTGTTATATAACTATATATGTTCAATTGTACATGTACTTGTACAATACATCTACATACAGGGTTCCCCGTAAAGAAATAATAGGTAGACTTTATGGCCGTCCTGAAAACTGAAAAAAAAGCTCTTTCCCAACCACAACAAAAGATAAATGCATTTTTATGTTCAGTGCATTATTTTTTGCCTTGCATTACATTTTTGAATACCACGACTACAAGTGAATGAATTCCACCGTTTTTGTTTCGTAGCAATATTTAACATTATTTGTGCCAGAACATTAGTAGAAGAAAATTATAATAACTGTTGGACTGAAAGAAAATAATTTTTGAAAAAGTTAAATCATCTCCAGTATAAAAAAATGCATGAATACCTAAGTAGCCAACTTTTTCAAAAATATGCGCGTAAAATGCGAATTTCAAATTGGTATAGCTTGTTATTGTAAATAGAGTCAATAGCAAGTTATTGGTAAAAACCTGCAATACTAGAGGCAATTTAACAAAAACAAAAGTTTTAAAAATTGGCACAGTAAAAGTGAAAATAATGTAATGCGCTGAACATGGTAGATTTTCGATTGATTGACTGTTTTTATGATATTGTCCTTATGATAAATCCAAGCTTTTAACTTCTAGGGCCGAGTGCAACATTACTAAAAATGTCAACAAAGTGCAAAAAACGGTTGAATTTTTAAGGTTGTTTTGAGTTATACCTCTCCAATTGGGCTTTAACAAAACCATTAAATATTTTGTTGGTTGCAATTAGTTCATTTGTTTTTAGATATTTCCTAAAAAATATATGTATAATATAAAAAAATGCCCATCAGTTTACCCTTGAGCCCAACTTCGGATGTACTGTTAAGTACAGAGATTCTTTCTTTAGTCGCACTACACGAATGTGGAATGCTCTACCCAGGCCAATTTTACCCTCCCATTGTGATTTACAGGCATTCAAAACCAATGTGCATCGGTATCTCCTTTTAAATCCCCTCCAACCTACCTAATCGCTCGTGCTGTGTATTAACATTTTAAGGGTAGTCACAACCCTTTTAGTACGCGCTAAATATAACAAAAAAATAATAATTTCAGCCAATTTTCAATTATCCTTGGCCACAAAGATAAAAAAAAAAACTAATCAACATTTTTATTTAATATCAAAGCACTTGATAAGTGCTTTCGACCACTCTAGTGCAGAATGGCGGATGCTCCCCCGAATAAATGATTGTCAAGGTTTTGCTAGGATATTTAGTAATTCAGCTGCCTGCTCCAGATTCCACATTCACTTTAAGAAGCTGCTTGGTTTGCTGTATTTAATGAAACGCCTAGCAAACAAATTAATGTTTGCGGCTACATAACTACATATATACAACAATCTTTCTCTTTATACGGTTACGTAATCAATAATACATATTTGAAGACCTTAAATTTAAAGATATTTAAAGTTATTGTATAGTTTTTGTTTTATTTTATATAAAATTTTATTTTATTAAAATTTACTATAAAAAGTTATAATTGTTAATTACTCCTTCAGTCACAGCGATTGAAAACTTTTTACAACGACTAGCCTCCCCTCACCCCTAGGTCCAGAAAAAAAATAATTTGTTAAATATAGCCTCATACTCCGCATTTTAAGACCTTAACCTCAAAGATCAGATGAGCCAAACATTTTTTTTTTAATCAGTTTAATTTTATTTTTTCATATTCAATTTGTAAACATTAGTCATATAATAAAATTTCAATAAAGATTTTATAGATTATTAAAAATCACATAATATTATCAATAATAGTACCTAAGTGTTTTCCAGTTAAAAAAGAAAAAATTGAAGAAAAGATACACTCTGTTGTTCTATGAGAAGTGTCGAGTGCATCTTTGTATATACATATAATACCTAAAACATTAACTCAAGTTAGCGGTATACTAACATTACCATATCTTAGCAATTCAGCTTTCTTTTTCTAAAAATCTATACAACATACCTAGGTAGCCCCTGTTTTGAATTTTAATTCGAATTGAAGGAAATTGATTTTATCCACAAATAATTCAAAATAAATTCTGAATCTCTGCAATACACAACTACATATGTTTCCATATGTAGAAACATACAAATTCTGAATTTAATTCAATACCAACACAACATCGTTTCCATAGAAACTTATAAAAATAAACAAACAAAAAATAATTTCCTTTCGAATACACTAGTCTACGCATTATCGTGTATTATCGCTAGAGAGATTTAATGAGATTTTCAAAGTATTTTTCCTACAGAGCAAATGCCCTCCCAGGCCAGTGGCACCGCCACCGTCGTTTTGGTTTTTTGATAGTACTATAGATATTTATATACAATGCTATAACTTCATCCGAAACAAATAACTTAGTTGTATCATTGTATATATACTCTATATATATACAATGGTTGTATAACACCTGAGTTGTTGTTGTTTCATTCATAAATGATTAATGTAATGACTAAATGTTTTTCTCTTTTGTACTCATTGTATAAATGTACTTTTTTGACATTTCTTATGTTAAATTTGTATTTTTGTTTTGAATATGGTTTTCTTATTAAACAATTGCAGCGGATGCGTCGAATTTGACTCGAAATGCATCCAAATTAAATAAAATCAATGGGACAAAGCAAATTTGTTTTTTTTTTTTTTTTTAATTTTTTTTTTAGTTAACATTTGTCATCATTCGCGGCAAAATTTCTTTTTATTTGATATAGGAGCATGGCTTTTTCAAGTATTCTACAAAATGTGTTTTAAATAGCAAAAACAAAATTTAATAAGCATAAGCAGATACTTATCATGAAGAATCATAAAATAAATTTAAAAAGCTCAACTGATGCGTTGTCATGTTACACAAAAAACACTAGGTATACCAAGTCATAAGAAAATCTGTCAAGATATCAAACGGAATATTTACTTTCAACTTTTATAAAATTTTAACTTTGTTTACCTAATTTTGTGGGCGGTAAAGAGGAACTTGTATTCTAATAAGCTCTCTGTCATCGTGTAAACTACACATGGGTAGGAATAATATGTATATAAACCCAAGTTTCTTCAGTTAAAAGACTTTAATTTTTGGATTTCTGACAAGACATGTCCCCCAAATAGGTAGTAGTCCGTAGCGTAATGGCTAGTGCTTGGACTGTCACGCTGGAGGTCTGGGTTCACTTCTCAGCCTCGTCCACCTTAAATCTAAAAAGTTGTTTTCAGGGCTACTGCCTCTTGCGAGGAATTGACAAATCTTCCAAGAGTATCACTTGTCATGAATAAGTGCTTCTCGGCTAACCGTTCGGATTCGGCATTAAATTGTAGGTCCCTTCCATTCCTGATGACACGCGCACACAGGAATGGTTGCGAGTTGTTAGTCACAAGGCCCTTAAGGAGCCGTTGCGCCACCCAATTTATTTATTTATTCATTTGTCCCCCAAATGGAATATAAGAACAGGTTTCTTACATCAATAATAATGCGGGTATTTCATAACCATGTTTTATTTTAAGTACAAACGTATTGATCAAATTTCGAAACAATAATTGCTTCTTTATATCTTTATTGTGCCGCTAAATATTATGTAAGCAGTATGTACCTAAGTACCTATTTTCTTGAGATTGTTTTATGCTAATTTTATGCTAACTTTAATTACGATAAACTACGAATTTTTCGTTATCAAAATCTTAAGTTAAGCAACAGCAACAGCAACAGCAATATAATTACATGCTCTTAGAAACAATCTTCTTTTGAATAATTTTACAAGTAGATATGTATATATTATGTAACTCGTGTTATCCATCAAATAGTGATATCAAAGTTGAATAACATTTTGAATTTTTATGACAACAATATCAATTGCTATTTACTACGTATAAACAATTTTATGGTATAGGAAGTTTTAAAGTAAGGCACACAAAATAATGATTGCAGTCTGGTTATGAGATAAAATATTCAGTAATCTAATAAATGTGACTGCGTCACATATTAAGGTATGATTTTTCTTCATAGACTATTTGATATATGTACATATGTACATTTTAACTGATAACATTATACAAATGTCTGTACTATCAAAATAACTAAATTGACACATAATTAAAAAAGAATGAGTTGTACATAGCATAGTATATAATAGCCTCTCCACACTGCCTCACTAATGGACAGATTCACAGTAACTGTAGTGGCACTTTAGTGTAATATATAGGATACAAAATGCCAATTTTCGCAGTGCACACTTACCTGAATAAGTTGCACATATGTGTAAGTATCCCGTGTTGGGCACTTAAGTGTCACTAACTCAGACTGCGATAATTACCAAAAGTACAATTTCGCAAAATTAAAGTGCAACTTATTCCGGTTCACTCTGAAACTAGCCTTAAGTATTAACACATGTCTAAAAAAGAGTACAAGATAATGTATAATAGTGTGGAAACAAAATTATGGCATCCTATTTTACACAATATGATATTCCAGCCTACACGATTTATGTATTATGTTGGACAACAGTACCTTGGGTCGCTTTTCTAATGCGTTGGTGTAAAAGTCCAAAACGAATTATGAAAACAAAACACTTCGCACTTTTACCAATGTTACTGAAAAATTCCTAGCTTTAGTTGGGCTGGTATCGAAATCCGGAATTGCAAAATCCCGAATTGCCAAATTTTACATGTAAAATCCCGAACGTCAAAATCCCGAAGTGTAAAATCCCGAATGTCAAAATCCCGAATTGCCGTTCGGATTTAAATATAAAACACTTCACTATCAAATTAATTCTGTAAAGAATTTGTTTTTTATGTAGTTTTTGTATTTCTATCAATATACTCGTAGCTCTTTCTTAAACGAAAACAACATTTTTATTAAGTAGACTTATTTTTGATTTTGTGTTGAATGTAAATAATTTCTGGATACAATTTTTTTTAATCTTCCTAAAATCTAGTCCTAAGCAAATGTAAATATGCAATAGTTCTGAAGTAAATAATAGTTCTGAGGTAAATAAAATAGGTTACCGCTAAATTTTAGAATTAACCAATTTCGGGGTTTAACAGTGACATATATAAAGGGTTTTTCAACAGGGACGCTACAAAAGTAGAGCAACAGGGACAGCAAACGACGCCATATTTCTTGCCGCTCTTTTGACATTTCTCTTCATTTCATGACGGAAAGATATAGGACCCAACAACGAGTCGAAATTATTAAAATTTACTACCGAAATTCGGAGTCAGTGGCCTCGACGTTAAGAGCGCTACGTCCAATTTATTGTCGTCATAATCGTCCTAGCAGATCAACAATTGAGCGTCTAGTGGAAAAATTTGAATCCACAGGCACAGTAAAAAATGTTCCCGTGCCAGTAAGACAAAGAAGTGCCCGTAGTGTCGAGAATATTGCTGCCGCTGAGGCTTCAGTTGCAGAAAGCCCAAATGTGTCTCTCACACGTGGTTCTCAAGCATTGGGCATCTCTGTGACGTGTGGCGAATTTTGCGAAAAGATCTTGGCCTACATCCTTACAAGACTAAATTGACGCAAGAACTGAAGCCGCTTGACCACCAGAAGCGTTGCATGTTCGTGAATTGGGCTAAGCAACAACTTGAAAATGATTCGGATTTTCATCGAAAAATCATCTTCAGCGATGAGGCTCATTTCTGGCTGAATGGCTTCGTCAATAAACAAAATATGCGGTATTTGTCAGGCAGCAATCCACACGTACGCCATGAGTTATTATTGCATCCCGAAAAAATTACGGTTTGGTGTGGTTTATGGGCCGGCGGCGCGGGGTCATTGGGCCGTACTTCTTCCGTGATGATCAAGACCGGCACGTTACTGTGAATGGGGATCGCTACCGTTCAATGATAACCGAATATTTTTGGTCCCAATTGGATGATATGGACTTGGAGGACATGTGGTTCCAACAGGACGACGCCACAAGCCACACAGCGAATGTCACAATCAATTTATTTGAAACCAAGTTTGGAGAACGTGTTATCTCACGAAATGGTCCAGTCGCTTGGCCGCCTCGGTCGTGCGATTTGACGCCGTTAGACTATTTCCTGTAGGGCTACGTCAAGTCTATGGTCTATGCCAACAAGCCAGCGACGATTGATAAACTTCCTACGAATATCGAACGTGAAATTGCAGCAGTATCGGCCGATTTATGCTTGAAAACCGTCGAAAATTGGATTCAGCGTCTGGACTTCTGCAAGCGTGCCCGTGGTAGCCATGCAAAAGAAATCGAGTTCCATACATAATGGCAGCGAACGTACTTTTACAGAAATAGAGAATTTTGTTGATATCCAAAACCGTTTTTGTTTTATTTTTGTAGCGCTCTTATTGAAAAACCCGATTAATTGTAAACCTATATCATATATAAATATCTTTTATTTATATATATTTAAGGTGCGGATCCGCCCCCATTGCATGCAATCAACAGAGGAATTGGAACAGAAGGTCTAGGTACAATGTTAGCTGGTTTATGGGGCGCTGGTAATGGAACAAATACATTTGGTGAGAATGTTGGAGCTATTGGTGTGACTAAGGTATTTTTGTGAGCGTTTTAAACTTTATTTTAAACCTTGGATCTCCTACTCTTAGGTTGGAAGTCGTCGAGTTATTCAATGGGCTGCGGCCATAATGCTACTTCAGGGTATTATCGGAAAATTCGGTGCAGTTTTCATTATGATACCTGATCCAGTTGTTGGAGGAATTTTGTGTGTAATGTTTGGAATGATAACTGCATTTGGACTCTCTACTCTGCAATATGTGGATCTTCGATCAGCTCGAAATTTATATATACTCGGTTTGTCAATGTTCTTTCCAATGGTGTTATGCCGATGGGTCCAACAGCATCCAGAAGTAATCAAAACTGGTAATGATACTTTGGATTCCACTCTGTCCGTTTTGCTGGGAACAACAATTCTAGTTGGTGGGCTGTTAGGATGTTTCTTAGACAATATTATTCCAGGTTTAATAATTTATTTTAAAATGAGGCTATGAATTTTTTTCTAATTTTTTTATAATTTAGGTACACCTGAAGAGCGAGGCTTAATTCAGTGGGCAAATGAAATGCCTCTTGGCACTGATGAAGAAAAGACAGAACACTCACCAGACTATGATTTCCCTTATGGAATGAGCTTGCTTAAGAAGTAAATTTTACAAAAAAAAAAAGTATTTTAAAACATAATATAAATATAATATTTCTTAATTCAGATGGAAATGGACCTATTATGTTCCGTTCCTGCCTACATATAAACTAAGGAAGCAAAACTAGATTTAAAAGTGTTTGAAGTTGGTTTTATTATAATTTATAACCTTTTTAACAGTACTTACTTTTTTATTTCTTTTACAATAATAAAAGGTTAGGGGAGATGGGGGCAAGAAGGACTACTTAAGCTCTAGACACCTCTAACTTTTTTAATATTTTTCAAACTCAAACAAATGTTTTTTGTAAATAAAAGTTTAATCTTTGAACTTGATCATAATAAAGAATCAAAATTGATTAAAAAGAATTGATTAAGTTATAAACAAATAAACAACCTGATCTCGAAAGTCCATGTTGCCCCACTAGCGGGGCAAAACGGTCATTTGAATGGAGCAAAATGCACCATAAGTTTTCGTAGCCGATAAAGAAATGTATGCGCAAAAAACGATATTTTTAATCAATATGCATTCTATTGATAGTTACAAAAAATAAATAAATTCCTTCTTGGACATATCTGTAATACTATATTGCATCAAAAATAACTGTAAAGAGAAACAAATAAAAACTAAGGAAGCTTTCAACAATAACGAAAAATACAAATAAATAAATAAAAACTATTACCGGTATCTATTTATGTTTATACATACATACATTGATACATACATATGCATAGCTAAATAAGAACAAAAAAAAAATAAATAAAATAAATAAACAAAAAAAAAAAAACATCAGTTCATTGAAATTTATGTTTCTGTGTATGTCAGTCAGTTTTCTTATTGCGAACATTCTTCGCAATGGAAAACTCATCAAAGTCTTCACAACCTGCACATGCTTGATGAACCCAGTTCTTGCATTTGCAGCACTGAAAATTGAATCCGGTCTTCCCCTTTCAAAGACTTCCTGAAGTCTTCACAACAGTAAAGGCAAGGACAGTCCTCGTCGTCCGTTTCCTGATCCCTTCCTTTTGGGTTGGTATTCTTTTCAATTCGTTTATTTACTTTTGATTTTTTGTTTATTTGATTATAGATGGGCTTAGAAATTTTTCGATTGCCACTTGTATCAAGTTGCGTTTGTTCAAGTTCATTTTTGTATGGGCTGGCTGTCAGTATTGTTCACTTCCTTTTTTGTTGCCTTTTCTCTGAATAATTGGACTTGAAGATGCTTTCGGGATTTCATGGACCTCTGATAGAGCTTTCAGTGGAAATGAAGATGTGTTTGCTTTAGTATCTAGTTTTACGTCTAAGATCTGTATGTCTTCTGGAAGAGTTTCATCACTAGTTTAGACTGCTGTGTCTGAAGTCTTGCAAAATGCAGAACATTTGGGTTCCTCTGTTTCTTCTAGTATAGATTGATCAACAGTTTCATCATTTCCCGTCAATTCGCCAACAGTATGTTCTGGAAGTTCAATATTTGTTGTCTGAGCTGCAACAAAATCTTCCTCTGAAAAAACATGAGGATCTACAGGGAAGACGCCAGTTTTCCTAAAGCCATTTATGGCATTATAAGGAACTGCTGCTTTCAGGTTTGCTTTTCCAAATAATGCTGCTTTTTGATTTTGTGAAACAACTCTTGACGGGTGCTGTCTTAAAAATGTTTCGACTTTTTGGGGAAGAAAGTGCTAAGAGATCCCATAAATGCAACATCCAAACAGTTGGAGTTTGTGTGTACAGTGAGTTTTTGTATCAGTCACATGGCCATCAAGAATGAGTAAAACTGGGTCCTCTTTGGAGGGTTTTGTGTTTTAAAAAAAAAATGACGAAACCAGTCAGTAAATATTTCAGTTTGCATCCAACTGCTGGGATGGCAAGCAAAAGTGGAACCAGGTGGGGCACCATACATCAGCTCCCTTTTCATTCGTTTTCTGGGGAAAATTAGCATCGGTGGGATATAGAATCCTGACGCAGACATGCATATCACTGCTATTGTCAATATACCTCTTTCAGCGGAGGTCAAAAAATCTAATAGTCTAAGAGCCGGCAGCAGATTTTGGGAGTGGAGTGATAACCAAAATTTATATACATGTATGTGTAGATATACGCAGTATGCTTAATTCGACCGTCTGGCAAGTTTCTTTTTCAGCCGTGGGCGGGGGTGGGCGTTCGAAAACGGTAATTTTTTCGATTTTGGGGTCGAAGTCATAACCACTTTAATTAATATATAAACCATAGAGGATACCTTGCCAGACGCCCACCAAAATGCGCGAAAATCAACTTTTGGGGTGGAGGTGATAACTACAAAAATGCTACACCAAAACAATAGAAATATCCCCCTGATTATAAAAAAGTGTGTCCAAGACGTTTTGGTTTCAGCCTTGTGCTTGTCAGACGCCCACCAAAATGCGCGACAATCAACTTTTGGGGTCGAAGTGATAACCACAAAAGTGACATATAAAAAAATCAGAAAAATTCTCCTGATTATAAAAATGTGTGTCCAAGACGTTTTGGTTTCAGCCTTGTGCTTGCCAGACGCACTTTAAGTTTTCTCAAATGCATTTTTGAACTTAAAACCTTAATAACTTTTTTCTATGAGATATAACCAAAATAATGGTACGCCAAAATATCAGAAACACTCTCCTGATTATAAAAATGTGTGTCCAAGACGTTTTGGTTTCAGCCTTGTGCTTGCCAGATGCTCGTTAACTTTTCTCAAATGCACTTTTGAACTTAAAACCTTAAAAAAATTTTTCCTATGAGATATAACCAAAAGAATGATACGCCAACAAATCAGAAACACTCTCCTGATTATTAAAATGTGTGTTCAAGACGTTTTGGTTTCAGCCTTGTGCTTGGCAGACGTTCGTTAACTTTTCTCAAATGCATTTTAGAACTTAAAACCCTAATAACTTTTTTCATATGAGGTATAACCAAAAGAATGGTACGCCAAAAAATCAGAAACACTCTCCTGATTATAAAAATGTGTGTCCAAGACGTTTTGGTTTCAGCCTTGTGCTTGCCAGACGCACTTTAACTTTTCTAAAATGCATTTTTGTACTTAAAACCTTAATAACATTTTGCCTTTGTGGTATAACCAAAGGAATGGTACGCCAAAAAATCACAAACACTCTCCTGATTATAAAAATGTGTGTCCAAGACGTTTTGGTTTCAGCCTTGTGCTTGCCAGACGCACTTTAACTTTACTCAAATGCATTTTTGTACTTAAAACCTTAATAACATTTTGCCTTTGAGGTATAACCAAAGGAATGGTACGCCATAAAATTAGAAACACTCTCCTGATTATAAAAATGTGTGTCCAAGACGTTTTGGTTTCAGCCTTGTGCTTGCCAGACGCTCGTTAACTTTTCTCAAATGCATTTTTGAACTTAAAACCTTAATAACTTTTTTCCTATAAGGTATTTTGAATCATTGAATAAATTTGACTTAAAAAACACTATTAAATCATTTAACAACGTGAAATAATTAGATATTAAAAAAAATTATTCTTCGTCAGATTCAACGGATGAAGAATTTTGTATGATGTTGTCATCTTCGCTATCAATTAAGTCATCTTCATTGTTTATTTAATGATCAATGCTTTCTGGGGCCGCAACCCCGTTGAACCATTTAACTTTAACAGTATCGTCGTCCTCCATTGTCCAGCCGCAGTGGAATGGGGAAAGCTTTGTGCCTGTATTTAAAATAGCATTTTTCCAAATATGGCTTTTATTTGACGTCTGGCAAGCACAAGGCTGAAGCAAAACGTCTGGGACACACATTTTTATAATCAGGAGAGTGTTTCTAATTTTTTGGCGTACCATTCTTTTGGTTATACCTCATAGGTTTCAGCCTTGTGCTTGCCAGACGCTCGTTAACTTTTCTCAAATGAATTTTTGAACTTAAAACCTTAATAAATGTTTTCCTATGAGGTATAACCAAAAAAATGGTACGCCAAAAAATCAGAAACACTCTCCTGATTATAAAAATGTGTGTTCAAGATGTTTTGGTTTCAGCCTTGTGCTTGCCAGATGCTCGTTAACTTTTCTCAAATGCATTTTTGAACTTAAGACCTTAATAACTTTTTTCCTATGAGGTATAACCAAAAGATTGGCACACCAAAAATTCAGAAACATTCTACCACCATGAAGAATACACAAAAACAACTTTTAACGTCTTGGACACACATATTTATAATCAGGAAAGTGTTTCTGATTTGTTGGCGTACCATTCTTTTGGTTATATCTCAAAGGAAAAAAATTATTAAAGTTTTAAGTTCAAAAATGCATTTGAGAAAAGTTAACGAGTGTCTGGCAAGCACAAGGCTAAAACCAAAATGTCTTGGACACACATTTTTATAATCAGGAGAGTGTTTCTGATTTTTTTCCGTACCATTCTTTTGGTTTTATCTCATAGGAAAAAAGTTATTAAGGTTTTACGTTCAAAAATGCATTTGAGAAAAGTTAAACTGCGTCTGGCAAGCATAAGGCTGTAACTTAAATATCTTGGACACACATTTTTATAATCAGGGGAGTGTTTCTGATTTTTTGGCGTACCATTCTTTTGGTTATACCTCTTAGGAACAAAGTGATTAAGGCTTTAAGTTCAAAAATGCATTTGAGAAAAGTTAACGAGCGTCTGGCAAGCACAAGGCTGAAACCAAAACGTCTTGGACACACATTTTTATACTTAAAGAGTGGATAAGATAAAAATCTTGATTTATCCTTCGGCTTTTTTGGTCACAATGGATATGGCAATGAAACAATCAAGTTACATTTCCTTTTCCCGACGTTTCGGCAGGGGTTGCTGCCTTCTTCAGGGGAACTTTATTTCACACAAAAATATATATAAAAAAAAAAAAAAATCAGTATAATAACAATTGTATGACAAAATTAAAAATTAGACTTACATTTTGTAAAAATATCAAAAATTGTAATAAATTTACATTGAATAAAATGTTTTAAATTTATGCACTTCAAAATGAAGTTCAATCTTTATACATAAAACTTTATAAAACTTAAAAAGAATAAACAAAAAACAAGTAATGGACGTTAAGTCAGTGACAAGTGAGCAATATACAGCGTATATGTTTTGTGTGTCGAGCTTTCGGTTCATGTTGTTGCGGTTGTTAATGATGTGCAACGTTTCAAGTGTGTATCGCTTTGACGCGTGCCGCTCGGTTTGGAGAATTTGGACATCTTCGAAGTCTGGAGAATGGCCGCTTTCAATTATGTGACTCGCTAATGCTGTTTTCCCAGGGTTGTTAGATTTTATGTCAGATTTGTGGTTAGACATACGTTGACGAAGGAACTGTTTTGTGGTGCCAATATAGCATTGATTGCAAGGAGCGTCGGGTTTGCCCTTACAGTTGATTTTGAATATCACATCCGTGGTTTTGTCTTTATCCGGTTTAGCTTTAAGCTTAGTGAAAAGGTGGCTTAGTGTTTTGTTGGATTTATAAGCCAAAAGAACGTCTTTTGATTTGTTGACGACAACCTTTTTGAAGTTTTCAGTTAAACCAGGTACATACACAACACTTTTGTAGTATCCAATAGGGCAATTCGCTTTCAGGTTCTGTGGAGCTTTGATTTTTTGTTTTTGTATAAGACCACGTATAACTGAGGAGGGAAACCCATTATTTCGCAGTATTTTTGTGATTTTTATTTCATTGGCGTTATGAAATTTTTCATCACTCAGCGTGAATACTTTGCCAATAAGGTTGGAAGCCGTGTTGATAATGATGTGCTTAGCTTGGTTAGATTTAAAATTAATTAATCTTCCTGACGCTGTGTCTTTATGGTGCCAGTTAAACACGAGACCCTCGTTCTCCCGACGAGGTTGTCGAAAGGTGCGGCGCTGCCACGCAATGAGAGCTACTCAACCCTCCATCTGGTGAATTAATAACGGCAACTGAGTTTTGTACAATCTTTGGATAACCGTCCGTCTTCACCACAGAAGGAACAAAACAGCCTGAAATGTCTGCGGCAGGTTCCCTTACGATGACCTCGCTGTTTGCAGTTCCAGCAATGTGTGAGTCGGTCGTATGGTTTGTCAACTACGGGAGTACGGGCTAACGGGGTATATGGTGATCTGGTGGGTGGCGTAGGGCGCAGGTTTTGTTCGTCAATTTTGACTGCTTCAAATTCTTCGGCTAATACGGCTAATTCATCAACCGTCTCAAAGTCCTTGCGCCGTATATAATATCTAAATTCAGGTCTTAAGCTATGGAATACGCGGTCGATTCGGTCGGCGAAGGTCAAACTGGGATGCTGGCTAATCAAATATTGTGTAGCTAAAAGGTAGTCTTTTGCTTTTTCGCGGGGGCCTAGGCGTCTACGAAAGATTTCGTCTTCCAACCTTGATACGTAACGAGCCGGCAGGAACTTCTGGATAAAAGCCTGGTGAAACTCATCCCAGAAAGAAAAACTACCTTTAACGCGTAACCACTCCAGTGCAGTTCCTCGGAGTATTTCGGGTAAGGCTCTTAACATATCGCTCTGGGGTATTTTATAGCAATGCATTTGTTCCTTCGTCCTTTTAAGGAATTCTAATGGGCTGCCAGTAGCATTGAAACTCAAATTCCACTTGCGGATGGTATTCATAACTTCTGCCTCATAGCTTACGGTTAATCTCGTGGCGTGAAGCTGCCTATCGGAATTTTGGTCTACCAGAAGTGTTACAGGCGATTTAATTAAGTCTGAACTGCTCGCATTGGGTTTGGGCACCCATCCGTTTGAGTAACCGTTAGAGCGATTGGTAACGTTGGGAACGGGGGAACAGGTATCGTTATCTGCTCGTATCCAACAGTCTTGTCTTCGGCCCCTGCATTTATTGGATCTGGCATGCGTGTTTCTATATCGCTAGTCGAAGGGGGTATCGATGGAACATGTTTACTAGAAGGCGTTTCGGTATCAGGGTCTTCGTTGTTTCTTTTTTCTATGACGCCTTCCCAATGTTCGCATAAATTCTGAGTTGAACCATGTTCTCGAATTTTTTTTAGATGTCGGCTAAGGCGTTGTCGCAGTACTTGCATGTTTCCGGTCGCATCTAAATTCCGATCAGTCAGCATGTCGATCAACTCGACTTTCTAGAGAAAATAAATGAAATTTTTGTACGGGTTCAGGAAATGATCGTCTTGATCTTCAGCGTCGGACATGATGTGGCGTTTTAAAATTTGTAATCGGCGGAAAAATAAATAATCGTATTGTGATTTTGTGGACGGTGTAGAGATTTGGTTACTGGTAAACGGTGTACGTCGGTGGTACCTTTAGAAGAATCTCGGTCGGTGGTCGGAGTTGGGTAGAAACTTCTTAAGGTCTCTGCTCGGGCGCCATTTCGTGATGCTTTTGTAATTGTGCTGAGGTAAGCTCGTCGGTGACCAGGGTTTTACCCAAAGAAAGCAAATAAAACTTGGGTTAGAAGTTTCCAAACTCCAGATCACAAATACTTTATTTATTTTTATAGTCTTTAGTTTTGTTTTACAATGTGAACAATTTTTATTTTTTTAATTATAATAATAATTCATAACAGCGTATTTCATATAACTTATTTCGGGTATCCTAATAATAATATAACATAGTATTTCATATACGGTATGGGAATAAATCCTCCGTTCGACTGTCACGCTGGAGGTCTGTGGTTCGCTTCCCAGCCTCGTCCACCTAAAAACTAAAAAGTTTTTTTTTCAGGGCTACAGCCTCTTGCGAGGAATTGACAAATCCTTCAAGAGTATCACTTGTCACGAATAAATGCTGCTCGTCTAGCCGTTCGGATTCGGCATACAAATTGTAGGTCCCTTCCATTTCTGTCGACAGGCGCACATAGGAATGGTTGCGAGTTGTTAGTTACTAGGCCCTGGTTCTTCATGAGCCGTTGTGCCACCCGATTTTTTTTTTGTATGGGAATAAATCCCCGCCTCCAGCAAAAGGCTAGAGGAAAAATCGGTTTAGAACTTTGTCTCGTCTACACAACACTTAAAAGAAATGAAATGCAGAAATAAACAGGCAAATATTACCTTCTTGCTTCTTGTAGCAAACTAGAAGAAAAATCGGTTTCTTTTCACGGTAACAGGTTCGTCTATGGTACCCTTAGAGGAAAAGTAGCCACAGAAATAAACAAGTGGGATTCGGTTCCCCGCATCTGACCAAATGTCAGAAGAATAAACAAGTCAAACCCAAGTCTCGTCTACAATACACTTAGAAGAAGTGGATTGCAGAAATAAACAGGCAAATACTACCTTCTCGCTTCTAGTAGCAAACTAGAAGAAAAATTGGGTTCTTCCACAATACAAGTGGATTGCAGAAATAAACAGGCAAATATTACCTTCTCCCTTCTAGTAGCAAACTAGAAGAAAAATCGGGTTCTGTTCACGGTAACAGGTTCGTCTATGGTACCCTTAGAGGAAGAGTAGCCACAGAAATAAACAAGTGGGATTCGGTTCCCTGCAACTGACCAAATGTTAGAACAATAAACAAGTCAGACCTAAGTCTCGTCTACAATACACTTAGAAGAAGTGGATTGCAGAAATAAACAGGCAAATATTACTTTTTCGCTCCTAGCAGCAAACTAGAAGAAAAAACGGTTTCTGTTCGCGATAACAGGCTCGTCTTAGAGGAAGAGTAACCACAGAAATAAACAAGTGGGATTCGGTTCCCCGCAACTGACAAAATGCTAGAAAAATAAACAAGTCAGAAATAAGTCTCGTCTACAATACACTTAGAAGAAGTGGATTGCAGAAATAAACAGGCAAATATTACCTTCTCGCTCCTAGCAGCAAACTAGAAGAAAAATCGGTTTCTGTTCGCAAACACAGGCTCATCTATAGCACCCTTAGAGGAAGAGTAGCCACAGAAATAAGCAAGTGGGATTCAGTTCCCCGCAACTGACCAAATGTCAGAAGAATAAACAAGTCAGACCTAAGTCTCGTCTACAATACACTTACAAGAAGTGGATTGCAGAAATAAACGGTGGGGGAAGGAAAAGGTATCAGGAGATAAAGGGTTTTACTTTTCAGTTAACCCCACAAAAAGTCGAAACTACTACTTGGTACTATTCGTACACAACAGTGTGTTTCTTATCTCCAATTATACAATCGGATCTATTTCAGAACTTTTCCTTTAAGTACGCTAAATTGGTACTTAACAACGGCAAAGGCAAGGAACGAATTTTACACTGAATGGCACCTCCCTACAATAATATTTCAGTCAGAAGTAAATGTGAACTGTAACAAGGATGAACAAAACTGGAAATGTCAACAAATATGTGATGCGCAGTCATCCACCATCGGGTTGTCTAAGTACCTACTCTGTGTGGTTGTGTGTACTCGCATCATCCAAGGGTTCGGTGTGCTGGCTAACCAACAAAATTAAGTTAGGGTTCGGTGGTGCGGTGCGGTGTAAGTATGGTTCGGTAAAACGGTAGAGGCGGTGTAGATAAGATAGAAACAACCCAGGGTTCGGTACGGTATATGATTAAAATAAATAACCCCGGGTTCGGTAAATTATAATCTATTTAAATAAATCGGTTCGGTAATTTAGGTTCGGTGGCTCGGGGGCTCGGCAGGTAAAAGAAAGTGTAACGCTTCGTTTCATTCCCCCCTTACTTTGGGAGACGAGAACCTTCTCGTCTTAATATAAATAGTTATCGGAATATATTTTTTTTTTATTTGTATATTTTTTTGTATATTTTTTTTATATAATTTTTGTATTTTTTTTTCTTTTTTTTTAATATGTTTTTTTTTTTTTTTTTTTTGTTTTATATATATATTTTTTTTTATTAAATAAGATAGCTATTAACGGAAGAAAAACTTAAACCATATTCTTTACTTTCGAAATAAAAAAAACAATAATTCATCAATACTTAAAATAATGCTGCGATGTTGCGTTGTGGGGTCGACTTCACGACGTCTATGATTTTTCTGAAATTTTTAAATTTCAGGTCGGCCTTGGTCCTCTGCTTGTTCATACGGACTGATATTTGGCCCCATGGGCGTTGAATATAGAACGTTCGATAATGATGCATTCCTTTTAATACAATGCCTTTGAATGGATCAAAAGGCACCGTGAGCGTCTTTCGGCGTGGAATATGCTGGCGAGAAAGCACCTTTGTGGTGATCACTGACGGCGAAGACCTGCTGGTGACGCCAGCAGGTCTAACTGACGCCACTGGTCAAACTGACTGCAAATCGTGGACCGGGGCTTGTTTGTACAGTACTTCTAAAAATACGGAGTTTTCGCTGCGGTCCGGGGCGGTTGGTGGGATCATCTGCCAGTGGGAAAGGATTGCGACCTCCTGGACGTGACATACTAGTGGTCATTGACCGCCTCACCTTGCCACCGGCCTTTACTTTTGGCATCAGTTCAACAACGGGACGCTCTGATGCGGATAGACGGTTAAAGCGTGGACTCAAAGCTTGTTTGCGGTTTGTTGGGCTTCGGTGGACTACTAAAACGGGGTCACTTGGTGGTTCGGTGCGGGCATCTTTAACAAGTTCCACTGCTGATTGCTCCATATTACATCCGGCTTTGATATTTCTGGTTGGTGACGGAATGCTGATAGTAAGTTCTACCTTATTTGAACTTGCGTCGATGCTGGTTGGAGAGTGACTAACTTTGGCTGCGGGACAATCATAATTATTGTTGACTTCCATACACCCGTTGAGCTCGGTGTGGTGTTCGCAACTTACAAGGGCGGAAGGTTGAACATCTAAGTATTTTATATGTGCTCGGCAAGTTGCTCCCTTCCCTTTTAAATTTTCTTTCGTGTTAAGAACAACGATAACTGGAGAAACAAATCTGATTACTTAGTATGGCCCATCGTACCGGGGAGCCAATTTCTCAGTGAAATAATTTACTCCGGAGAAGAGAACTCTCGATTTTTTAAAAACCTGCTCCATGGGCAGGTTTAATCTGATTTTAATCAGATTAAATAATTAAAAAAATAATCTTAATCATGATTAATGGCGGTGAACATTAATCAATAATCATTAATTTATTAACACTTGATTAAAAACCAAACTTACAAAAAAAAACAAAAACTGAATTAAAAAAAATATTAATTTTTTCAATTTTTTTTTTCATTCCAAGTCTGTAAATAATGCAAATCTGAAAAAAAGTCAACGAAAATTGTGATTTTTGTTTTCATTTTGATGATGATTTCCAATGCTTAGGTTACAAAATTTGTTGCTTTATTTATTTCGAACAAATTTGACCATACGGTATGGGTAAACAGTTTGAAGTAGAAATTTGAAAATTTACAAGACCATTGTTAGCTCATTTGTCTCAAAAACCATATACCAGCATTAGTCAATATTTGTAAAGCAGAAAAAGATTTACGAAAATAAAACAAAAAACATTTTGTTCGCACTTTTTTGAAACTAACTGTAAAGAGTAAAAAAAATAATCTTCATACAATTTTCAAATCATCGTGTAAAGAATTTATTCAAGAAAGATTTCAAAAATGCACTTAAATTTTATGGTGTGTCATTATTGACTGAGAAATTGGTTTCCAAGACAAGATTATCTTTTTCTTCGATAATTTTTTCATAACTGCATCCTTTGTCAATTTCATTGGAAAGGATCAAAACACTTTTTTTTTTTTACCACCCTGATGCGAAAATAATTCTTATTCTACAATTACGCGTTTTAGTTTTCGTCTTATAAAAACAAGCATTAAAAATACCATCAAATCAATTGCAATATTTATATATTGACTAATTTTTTTAATATGAAATAAAAATCCCCAAATGAGATATATTTTTTTCTCGTAGCGATAAGTGGTCAGTGGTTGATTAAGACCTAACAAATAGAAATAAAAGTTTATTTGTTTTTACTTTTTCTATAGGTACCATTAAACATATGTATTACCTATACCTACCTTACATCGCATAGAGATTCTTTCTTGCAGCCACTAAAACTTACATAAGCCGTGTTTTTTGACATTCGCCTGAAAATAATTTTCATTTGAATTTAAATAGAAATTATTTTACACTTGATTAAAAACTAAACTTACAAAAAAAAACAAAAACTGAATTAAAAAAAATATTAATTTTTTCAATTTTTTTTTTTTCATTCCAAGTCTGTAAATAATGCAAATCTGAAAAAAAGTCAACGAAAATTGTGATTTTTGTTTTCATTTTGATGATGATTTCCAATGCTTAGGTTACAAAATTTGTTGCTTTATTTATTTCGAACAAATTTGACCATACGGTATGGGTAAACAGTTTGAAGTAGAAATTTGAAAATTTACAAGACCATTGTTAGCTCATTTGTCTAAAAAACCATATACCAGCATTAGTCAATATTTGTAAAGCAGAAAAAGATTTACGAAAATAAAACAAAAAACATTTTGTTCGCACTTTTTTGAAACTAACTGTAAAGAGTAAAAAAAATAATCTTCATACAATTTTCAAATCATCGTGTAAAGAATTTATTCAAGAAAGATTTCAAAAATGCACTTAAATTTTATGGTGTGTCATTATTGACTGAGAAATTGGTTTCCAAGACAAGATTATCTTTTTCTTCGATAATTTTTTCATAACTGCATCCTTTGTCAATTTCATTGAAAAGGATCAAAACACATTTTTTTTTCACCACCCTGATGCGAAAATAATTCTTATTCTACAATTACGCGTTTTAGTTTTCGTCTTATAAAAACAAGCATTAAAAATACCATCAAATCAATTGCAATATTTATATATTGACTAATTTTTTTAATATGAAATAAAAATCCCCAAATGAGATATATTTTTTCTCTTAGCGATAAGTGGTCAGTGGTTGATTAAGACCTAACAAATAGAAATAAAAGTTTATTTGTTTTTACTTTTTCTATAGGTACCACTAAACATATGTATTACCTATACCTACCTTACATCGCATAGAGATTCTTTCTTGCAGCCACTAAAACTTACATAAGCCGTGTTTTTTGACATTCGCCTGAAAATAATTTTCATTTGAATTTAAATAGAAATTATTTTGAAGCGTATAGATATATGTACATAGGAGTGTATTTATTAAGGCACACAAAACACGGCTACAATATAGCTACCTACATCATGTCTGCTGTTTGGGTAAGTAGGTATTTGTTTTAAAATTAAGTTGAAATACCTATCACTCTTATAGATAGTAGGTACCTACCTAGGTACATATCTATAAGAATGTTGGTCGTATTTATGCAGCATGATACTATAAAAGTAGCTATATATTTTTTCATACTAATATGTACATCACAGTTATTAGAAAATGTGTCAAATTAGACGTGTATACCTACATGGTAATTCGTATAAGTCGTGACAAAAGTTCGATCCGAAAAAATACAAAAATTGGAGGGGTTTATTACCCTCCGTTTAGGATAAATAAACGAATGGATTGCAAAAACAAACAAAGAGCTAAAAATTAATGATGAACATAGGTATGTATTGCATAAAATTACGATAGGTATCATTAAAAAGTTTAAAAAAACAAGTTAAAATATAAATTACTACCACCTTCAAATAACTTAAAATTTGTTGTTTTAATAGTTAAAAAAAAAGTAGAACTCAAAATAAAGTAGGTATGCCATTTCTGATTTGTTTGATAAAAAAGAATTTATGAAAAAAATTGTAATAAATTCAATAATCCGTTTTTTTACTACAGCAATTTAAAAAGCAGCTGTAAGATGTTTTACCTTAAATTCATGTATCATTTGTTATTAACTATTAAGTATTACTCAAGTTTGAAGTCTCTTAATTTGGCTAAATGGAGATTTATTGTGATTTATTTCATTAAATTGCCCCTAATTTTTTCCCGTTAGATTTACAAATACAACATTACTTATTACACTTAGATATTTGTAGAAGAAGGTTACACCTATAAATGTGCATCATTAGTTTTTTTAAATTATAAAATTTTTCATTAACTTTTGAATTTAAAGTACGAAAAATTGAGTTGATTTTATTTAAACACATTTTATGTAATTTTATTTTTTTTTTAATATTTTGCAATAATTTGTACACACAAATTTCTACTTAAATTTCATGTATTATTTATTATGAACTATTAAGTATAACTTAGCTTTTTTTGTGATTTATTTATTAAATTGCCCCTACTTTTTTCCCTGCTAGATTTACAAATATAAAAATATTCACATGTTTGTAGAGGAATGTTAAAGCTTTAATTATGCATCATTAGTTTTTTGAATTTCGAAAAAATTTCATCAAGTTTTGAATTAAATATATGTATATGTATATAAATTTGACGGGTCATTTACACACCCTTTTAGTATGAAATTTTTCACCCCCCTCAAAATTTTGTATACGCAAATTTAGCCACATAGCATAGCTAAATTTTTAGATCTTTACTTTAAATATCGGCCGAGTAGAAATGAAGTAATGATTTTTTATATTTACAAAAAATCGAATACAAAATAATTTGAGATAACGATGCTTTGCACTGGTTGACGATTGTTAACAATGAACAAAAGCAGAGCATTTGTATGGATTTTATTCGATTTTTTATGAATTTAAAAAAATCAATTGTGACGCCAATATAGGAGGTAGATTAAAAAATGAGGTATCAAATTATTGGTTATAAGAAAGAAAAATAGATATTGGTATAAGAAAGAAATAAATCAATCCATGAACACACACTCACATGTTAATAAGTAATATGTATAAACAATATTATATTATTAATTTCTCAGCTCAGCGGTACATTAGGAATATAATTTTTTTGTATGCAAATTCCTAGGACATATAGCTATAGTTCATTAGTACGTTGCAAACCTCTACGACTGTTTTTTAAAAAGATATTAATAAAAAAAAAAAAAAAAAAATGTTTACCCTGTAATAAATCTGTCAAGTGATAAGTTAAAAAGATAATTTTTTTACCATTTAATTGGTATCAAATATTTCTATAATTTATACAAATTTAAGATTTTTCCAACAACCCATTAAAAAGATAAAAATCAAATGATTTGAAAAATTGACAAAAAAATTTACCCTTTTTCAAAAATCATTTTGGGTATGAAAAAAAAATTCTATCAAAAATTCCTTAAACATGGATAATTTTTTTTTGCATTATCTTTAAACATCTGTAAAAATAAAAATTATTAAAAATCAACTCCCATACAACTTCTAAGTACTTTTCGTAACGACTTTTTGTCAATATTCAGTCTTAAATCGTTTATATCTGCGACTTCGCGTTTAGAAGTTTGTTTTTCAACTTTGGTTCATTTTTACCCTATTTTACCCTATTAAACGTGCGAATTTCGAAAAATCCGTCCTTAGTGCACCCCTTAATAAAATTTGCTATTCAATAGATTTAAGTATATATTTTTTGGGCTTCTAGTTTAATAATTAATTATCATCGCAGCCCATTTACGGAGTAACTCCCACAAATCATAATTTATGACAATAGACCAACTCAAGTGGTTGTTGAACATTCAAACATTCATAAACAATAGGCAATTGTTGTCATCTTTCATGCACTACCAATTTTGGCAATAGTTATCATGATGATGATAAAAAAAATGCATGTATGTTTTGCCGTGGGTGTTTTGCATCTTTGATGCATGTTTTGCCGTCGGTGATTTGCATCTTTTGATTTAAAAGTGAATGCGGACGGATATCCATGTAGATATAAGTAAAATGTATTTCTTTCTTTTTTTTTGTTGATGATATGATAATATTTTGGAAGCAATACATATGTAGGTATGTACTTGTACATCTTCAATTTCTAGCAACTTTTAAGTTGTTTGTTAGGTACGAGAACAAGTTTGTGGGATCCAGTCGTGCCCTTTTTTTAAACATCAATAAAAACTTCTATTTCCAAAATTGTTTTTAAAACAAACTAAACAAAATTTCCTAATTGTGTAGTTTTTTTTTGTTAAAAACCGAAAAATATCTTTTTTGCTAAATTAAAAAAATTGATATTGACATTTTGTTTATTTCTTTGGTCTAACTACATACATATGACCTATTTCAATTGATAATACGTACATACCTATCTACATTAAAATAAGCTTAGGAAGGTTGTTTCAAATATGCCTACATACCTATTTCTATTCAAAATACCTACCTTACTGTGTAACTACCTACCATGAATATTTTCATACTTTTTTTCTTGCAAAAGTCTTATTTGTTTAAATACCTAGGTATAATACCTACCTACTAATCTTTAAAATTGTACATACATACATTACGTTACGTATTGCCCAATATAGGTAGTCACCTTGCAAAACCGCGTACCTTTGTATGTAAACAATGCTTTCATACATTTCTTTTCCTACCAAATTCAAATAGCGAGCAAAAAAAGGATAAAACCCCCTATCTATAGTAGTATATAACCAACCATATACCCAGCCATCGAAAGAAATCGACAAAAATTCATTGACATACAGAAATAATATAACCCAAGAATAAGCCCAAAGAAAAACATGTTTTCATTTTCTCATTTTCTTCCCCTAATTCTCGCTGTTCACTGACATAAACATCTGACTCCCTTACTACCATTATCGGTGTACGGATTTAAACAATATTCACCTCTCCCTCTTACTAATTGCTTTAATTCTTCTTTACATCCTTATCCTCAGGTCTCCACTGCGGATTTTAGATATTTTAACGCCAATTTCGGCACTTTCGTGACGAATAAGTACTACAAAATTGCATCCATGATATTGCTATAGATTATATACACAATGACTCAACCAACAATTCGATACGCTGCTTCATTTTAATTTTGTTGGTAGCTTCTGCGGTAACACCAACACAATTTTTTACAAAATGCCCCTACTACGCTAAAGTTCATTTGTATTCATTTGTTCTTTATTCATTTTGGTAACACCATAATTTGTGCAAAACGAGCCTAGAAACATTTTCAATGTTAATATGTTTTTGTATATTGGTGGCAGGCACCGTTATTTTTTGTACTAAAAAAAATCAATTTCCCCTCCATAGTACAGTAACCTTGTCGTTTGTATGGAAGGCACCGTTAGCGTCAAATCTGGTATTTTTGATTTTTTGCTGAGTTGTTCAGGATATTTGGCCTAGTAAATAACCTAAGTTTTCGATCTCGAGCGGCGACCGCTTCATGGTAAAAAATCAGAAAAACCGCGATTTTTTCGCGCTTTTTTTAGTTATTGGTAATTTTAGTCCCAAATAATTAATTTTAAATAAAAGCATTGTTCTACGAATTCAAAGTAACTTAATTTGCTTCAACTTGAGACGAAAGCCAACTCTGTAGATCCAATGGTTTCCAAAATACAGCAATTCAAAATTTAGCGATACAAAATTTAATATAAAAAGTAGTGTTATCAAACAGTATAATGGAAAATAAAGAATGGTTGACATAAATGCATCAAACCACTGGAGCGTGTAGATTGGGCCAAAAGAATAGGACAATCATACCGGAAGGGGGTCTATATACCCCCGTTAAGACGGGAGGGGCAATTATTTAAAAAAATGACTAAAGGTAGAAACAACACTATTGAAAAACAATGGTAGCACCCACAATATTCTCCTATAGCTTATCTTAAGCCCAGAAACCCATTCTTGATTTTTCTTTTTCAATAAAGTTATTTTAATCGATATTTTTGAGCTATAAATTTCCTAACTCAAAATATTGTAAAATAAAATTGCTCCAAGGATCCTGTTTCTACTAAGTAAATAGTAGAAAATTCTTTTTCACAATGTTGAGTTCTTTTTTTTTAGAATGATTGATACAGTATAATAATAATATAACATAAAAGTATTAACAAAAATCATTTTGACATGGCTTTTGTCGTCTGCCAGATTGACAATTCAAACATCCTTTTACATTTTATAACCTAACATTTTCCTATAATTTTTTAAATTAACAGTTTTTTATTTTTTAAATCATATATTTAATCAAATCAAAATAATGCTGAAAAAAAGCCTTACAGGATTCTTTCGCGATATCTTAAAGCAATTTTGCAGTATTGGAACAATTTGGGAACGTTCATCTCATTCAACTGAGATATGACTTCGTCGACAGCTAAGAAAGCCTTTCCGAAAATGCATCTCCTCGTTTCCCTTAAAGTTGGACACTTCCCTAAGAAATCTCTCTCCATCATGTTGCATATATTGCAGGTCTCCCCTGTGCGGTACATAATTAAATAAGCTCTTAAATAATTTTGAATGTTGAGTTTGGAAATTAATTTATCAAAAACTATGGATTAAAAAAACTTTATTAAAAAAGAAAAATCAAGAATGGGTTTCTGGGCTTAAGATAAGCTATAGGAGAATATTGTGGGTGTTACCATTGTTTTTCAATAGTGTTGTTTCTACCTTAAGTCATTTTTTTTTTTAAATAATTGCTCCTCGCATCTTAGCGGGGTATATAGACCCCTTATTCGGTATGACTGTCCTATTCTTTTGGCCCAATCTACGCGCTCCAGTGCTTTGATGCATTTATGTCAACCATTCTTTATTTTCCGTTATACTGTTTGATAACATTACTTTTTATGTTAAATTTTGTATCGCTAAATTTTGAATTGCTGTATTTTGAAATCCATTGGGTCTACAGAGTTGGCTTTGGTCTCAAGTTGAACCAAATTAAGTAACTTTGAATTAGTAGAACAATGCTTTTATTTAAAATTAATTATTTGGGACTAAAATTACCAATAAAAAAAAGCGCGAAAATTTCGAGGTTTTTCTGATTTTTTTACCATGGAGCGGTCGCCGCTCGAGGTCGAAACCTTAGGTTATTTATTAAGCCAATATCCTGAACCACTCAGCAAAAAATCAGAAATACCAGATTTGACGCATACGTGAAAGTAGGTATATAGTTACTGTACTACTAGGGAATCCCTTAAGATCTTAAGAATCTTAATTCCAAAGTTTTAAGAAAATAGCTTCGGCCGTTTAGGCTGCAGGTCGAGGTACAGACAGACAGACAATAGGACAGACGGACATACAGACAGACAGACAGAACTGAGAGACACACTTTTTCGCGTTCTCTATAATCGTAATATTAGGGAAAATTATTATCTCGAGTTCAATTTTTTGCAGGAATCCTAAACTTGCCCTATACTACGTTAATCGCAAGTAAAAATGAGCACGACTGGATGCACAAACTTGCTCTCGTAGCAAACAATTTTAACGTATAGAGAAATTGATTATGTACAAGTACAAGTACTTACATATTAGTCGGGGAGACGGCCATAGGCCGACCTACCCTCATCTCTTTACCAGATGAGAGGAATACAGTTTTTTAAATAGTGTCCAAACAAACAGTTTACGCATGGGTTGCCTAAAAAATAGTGGGCCCTTCATAGGGTTGCCACGGTTTAAAGATCAATTTTGGCGTTTATTCAATTATCTGATTGCGCTTATGTGGTAAGCCATAAGGATATTCAAAAAATAAACTATGAAATGAAATTTAATTTAAAAATTTCCACATACGGGATTTTTTGAAATTTTAAATTTAAGTTTGTTAAATTAGGGTGAACGTATTAAAAGGTCGAAATCTTATTTTCTCAACGGTTGGTCATAGCTAAATGATTTTTTTTTTTGCATGAATACATGAAAGTTATGTATGACAACAAAAATTGTCAAAAATGTACAACTCGAGATATGAACGTTTGAAAGTCAAAAATGGTGAAATAGATGTTTGTGAACAAATTACTATAAATCAGTGTGACGGCCTATTGAAATATATGGTATGTTCTTATGAAGCTGATTAATAAAAGAAATTAGGTGTCTGCCATTTTTTTAATTAAAGCTTTGGTTTTGTCAAAGTGAATTTTCGAAAAATATTTTTTTTTAATTTTATTTTGTTTTATTTTTATTTTTGTACCCTTTGGTATTTTCATTGAAATTAACATCAAAATGCAGATAAATCTCCTATATAAGCATGATAGTACCCCGCGCAGAAAAACATTCTAGTTTTCGACACGGCACTAGAGGGTTTAAAATAGATTCTGGTAAGGCCCTAGCATGGCTGAGTAATGGCCAAAACTAGGGCCTTGTCGATTATGAACCCTTTTGCCTCGTCAGAAAAACCACTCTAGGCCCCGGGCCATCAAAAACTAGATTTGTTCATATTTTCGATTGAAAAATTAAAAAAGGGTATTTTAGTATCGGTTGTGATCCGATAGTAAAATAAATCATATCAAAAATAAAAACCTGAATAACAAAAATAATAGCGCAAATTTGTATGAATTTAATACGATAATTATTATATAAATTTAGTATGATACTGGGCATTTTTTGTAAAATACTCTTATTATTTGACTTAGTATCGTGTACAAAAATGCGCTCAATCTTAACAACATCCCACCACAAAAAACAGGCGGATATGAACCACTTGAGATGAACCATCTGGTATTAGTTTAAGACAGTAAATCATAATTTTTGATTAATTTTAATGAAAAGTTCAAAAAGCCTTTGGAGGGGGTTGGTGGTTGAAAATAGCTATTTTCGAAATTAAATTCCTTTATTATCATCTTGGTAGGATTTGCAAGAGCGTGAAATTTTTAACTTTTTTTTTTTAAACCAAAACTGATCAATTATAATAAAAGTTAAAATTTGTATTTTTCGATTCATCGATTCAATTTGTTTAGTTAAAATTTTGCATATGTATCAATAGCGATAGTGCTTAGTCTGATAGGATGCCGAAAACGTCCAACAAGTTCTTACTAACGAGAGTATGAAACATTTTCCTCGTCTAAATTGTACTTACTGAAAACTTGCATTGCAAGGGCTGACGTATATTTGACATATTTTCCTCGTCTAGATTTTCCCTAAAGAAAACTGACTAGTGCCATGTCAAAACTAGACGGAAACTGGGCATTTTTCCATCCGGGACCAGGCAGTGTTGGCATTAATCGATTAACTTTTTAATCAATTAATTAATTTGATTAATTTTAATCAGATTAAATTAATCATGATTAAAATAATCATAATTAAAAAAATAATCTTAATCATGATTAATGGCGTTGAACATTAATCAATAATCATTAATTTATTAACACTTGATTAAAAACTAAACTTACAAAAAAAACAAATACTGAAAAAAAAAAAAATATTAATTTTTTCAATTTTTTTTTTTCATTCCAAGTCTGTAAATACTGCAAATCTTAAAAAAAGTCAGCGAAAATTGTGATTTTTGTTTTCATTTTGATGATGATTTCCAATGCTTAGGTTACAAAATTTGTTGCTTTATTTATTTCGAACAAATTTGACCATACGGTATGGGTAAACAGTTTGAAGTAGAAATTTGAAAATTTACAAGACCATTGTTAGCTCATTTGTCTAAAAAACCTCATACCAGCATTAGTCTTGTAGTCAATATTTGTAAAGCAGAAAAAGATTTACGAAAATAAAACAAAAAACATTTTGTTCGCACTTTTTTGAAACTAACTGTAAAGAGTAAAAAAAATAATCATAAAATTTTCAAATCATCGTGTAAAGAATTTATTCAAGAAAGATTTCAAAAATGCACTTAAATTTTATGGTGTGTCATTATTTACTGAGAAATTGGTTTCCAAGACAAGATTATCTTTTTCTTCGATAATTTTTTCATAACTGCATCCTTTGTCAATTTCATTGAAAAGGATCAAAACACATTTTTTTTCACCACCCTGATGCGAAAATAATTCTTATTCTATCATTGCGCGTTTTAGTTTTCGTCTTATAAAAACAAGCATTAAAAATACCACCAAATCATGTGCAATATTTATATATTGACTAATTTTTTTTAATATGAAATAGAAATCCCCAAATGAGATATATTTTTTTCTCTCAGCGATAAGTGGTCAGTGGTTGATTAAGACCTAACAAATAGAAATAAAAGTTTATTTGTTTTTACGCTTTCTATAGGTACCATTAAACATATGTATTACCTATACCTACCTTACATCGCATAGAGATTCTTTCTTGCAGCCACTAAAACTTACATAAGCCGTGTTTTTTGACATTCGCCTGAAAATAATTTTCATTTGAATTTAAATAGAAATTATTTTACACTTGATTAAAAACTAAACTTACAAAAAAAAACAAAAACTGAATTAAAAAAAATATTAATTTTTTCAATTTTTTTTTTTTCATTCCAAGTCTGTAAATAATGCAAATCTGAAAAAAAGTCAACGAAAATTGTGATTTTTGTTTTCATTTTGATGATGATTTCCAATGCTTAGGTTACAAAATTTGTTGCTTTATTTATTTCGAACAAATTTGACCATACGGTATGGGTAAACAGTTTGAAGTAGAAATTTGAAAATTTACAAGACCATTGTTAGCTCATTTGTCTAAAAAACCATATACCAGCATTAGTCAATATTTGTAAAGCAGAAAAAGATTTACGAAAATAAAACAAAAAACATTTTGTTCGCACTTTTTTGAAACTAACTGTAAAGAGTAAAAAAAATAATCTTCATACAATTTTCAAATCATCGTGTAAAGAATTTATTCAAGAAAGATTTCAAAAATGCACTTAAATTTTATGGTGTGTCATTATTGACTGAGAAATTGGTTTCCAAGACAAGATTATCTTTTTCTTCGATAATTTTTTCATAACTGCATCCTTTGTCAATTTCATTGAAAAGGATCAAAACACATTTTTTTTTCACCACCCTGATGCGAAAATAATTCTTATTCTACAATTACGCGTTTTAGTTTTCGTCTTATAAAAACAAGCATTAAAAATACCATCAAATCAATTGCAATATTTATATATTGACTAATTTTTTTAATATGAAATAAAAATCCCCAAATGAGATATATTTTTTCTCTTAGCGATAAGTGGTCAGTGGTTGATTAAGACCTAACAAATAGAAATAAAAGTTTATTTGTTTTTACTTTTTCTATAGGTACCACTAAACATATGTATTACCTATACCTACCTTACATCGCATAGAGATTCTTTCTTGCAGCCACTAAAACTTACATAAGCCGTGTTTTTTGACATTCGCCTGAAAATAATTTTCATTTGAATTTAAATAGAAATTATTTTGAAGCGTATAGATATATATACATAGGAGTGTATTTATTAAGGCACACAAAACACGGCTACAATATAGCTACCTACATCATGTCTGCTGTTTGGGTAAGTAGGTATTTGTTTTAAAATTAAGTTGAAATACCTATCACTCTTATAGATAGTAGGTACCTACCTAGGTACATATCTATAAGAATGTTGGTCGTATTTATGCAGCATGATACTATAAAAGTAGCTATATATTTTTTCATACTACTATGTATATCACAGTTATTAGAAAATGTGTCAAATTAGACGTGTATACCTACATGGTAATTCGTATAAGTCGTGACAAAAGTTCGATCCGAAAAAATACAAAAATTGGAGGGGTTTATTCCCCTCCGTTTAGGATAAATAAACGAATGGATTGCAAAAACAAAAAAAGAGCTAAAAATTAATGATGTACATAGGTATGTATTCCATAAAATTACGATAGGTATCATTAAAAAGTTTAAAAAAACAAGTTAAAATAAAAATTACTACCACCTTCAAATAACTTAAAATTTGTTGTTTTAATAGTTAAAAAAAAGTAGAACTCAAAATAAAGTAGGTATGCCATTTCTGATTTGTTTGATAAAAAAGAATTTATGAAAAAATATGTAATAAATTCAATAATCCGTTTTTTTACTACAGCAATTTAAAAAGCAGCTGTAAGATGTTTTACCTTAAATTCATGTATCATTTGTTATAAACTAAGTTTGAAGCCTCTAAATTTGGCTAAATGAAGATTTATTGTGATTTATTTCATTAAATTGCCCCTAATTTTTTTCCCGTTAAATTTACAAATACAACATTACTCAGGTATTTGTAGAAGAAGGTTACACCTATAAATGTGCATCATTAGTTTTTTTAAATTTAAAAATTTTTCAGTAACTTTTGAATTTAAAGTACGAAAAATTGAGTTGATTTTATTTAAACACATTTTAAGTAATTTAATTTTTTTTTTTTTAATATTTTGCAATAATTTTTACACACAAATTTCTACTTAAATTTCATGTATTATTTATTATGAACTATTAAGTATAACTTAGCTTTTTTTGTGATTTATTTATTAAATTGCCCCTACTTTTTTCCCTGTTAGATTTACAAATATAAAAATATTCACATGTTTGTAGAGGACTGTTAAAGCTTTAATTATGCATCATTAGTTTTTTGAATTTCGAAAAAATTTAAGTTTTGAATTAAATATATGTATATGTATATAAATTTGACTGGTCATTTACACACCCTTTTAGTATGAAATTTTTCACCCCCCTCAAAATTTTGTATACGCAAATTTAGCCACATAGCATAGCTAAATTTTTAGATCTTTACTTTAAATATCGGCCGAGTAGAAATGAAGTAATGATTTTTTATATTTACAAAAAATCGAATACAAAATAATTTGAGATAACGATGCTTTGCACTGGTTGACGATTGTTAACAATGAACAAAAGCAGAGCATTTGTATGGATTTTATTCGATTTTTTATGAATTTAAAAAAATCAATTGTGACGCCAATATAGGAGGTAGATTAAAAAATGAGGTATCAAATTATTGGTTATAAGAAAGAAAAATAGATATTGGTATAACAAAGAAATAAATCAATCCATGAACACACACTCACATGTTAATAAGTAATATGTATAAACAATATTATATTATTAATTTCTCAGCTCAGCGGTACAATAGGAATATAATTTTTTTGTATGCAAATTCCTAGGACATATAGCTATAGTTCATTAGTACGTTGCAAACCTCTACGACTGTTTTTTAAAAAGATATTAATAAAAAAAAAAAAAAATGTTTACCCTGTTATAAATCTGTCAAGTGATAAGTTAGAAAGATAATTTTTTTAACATTTAATTGGTATCAAATATTTCTATAATTTGTACAAATTTAAGATTTTTCCAACAACCCATTAAAAAGATAAAAATCAAATGATTTGAAAAATTGACAAAAAAATTTACCCTTTTTCAAAAATCATTTTGGGTATGAAAAGAAAGTTCTATCAAAAATTCCTTAAACATGGATAATTTTTTTTTGCATTATCTTTAAACATCTGTAAAAATAAAAATTATTAAAAATCAACTCCCATACAACTTCTAAGTACTTTTCGTAACGACTATTTGTCAATATTCAGTCTCCAGATGTACATGTTTTTTCCTTACTTTTCAATATCTTTAAAATAAAAAAAAAAATCAAGTCTCTACGACTTCGCGTTTAGAAGTTTGTTTTTCAACTTTGGTTCATTTTTACCCTATTAAATGTGCGAATTTCGAAAAATCCGTCCTTAGCGCACCCCTTAATAAAATTTGCTATTCAATAGATTTAAGTATATATTTTCTAGTTTAATAATTAAATATCATCGCAGCCCATTTTCGGAGTAACTCCCACAAATCATAATTTATGACAATAGACCAACTCAAGTGGTTGTTGAACATTCAAACATTCATAAACAATAGGCAATTGTTGTCATCTTTCATGCACTACCAATTTTGGCAATAGTTATCATGATGATGATAAAAAAAATGCATGTATGTTTTGCCGTGGGTGTTTTGCATCTTTGATGCATGTTTTGCCGTCGGTGATTTGCATCTTTTGATTTAAAAGTGAATGCGGACGGATATCCATGTAGATATAAGTAAAATGTATTTCTTTCTTTTTTTTTTGTTGATGATATGATAATATTTTGGAAGCAATACATATGTAGGTATGTACTTGTACATCTTCAATTTCTAGCAACTTTTAAGTTGTTTGTTAGGTTCGAGAACAAGTTCGTGGGATCCAGTCGTGCCCTTTTTTTAAATATCAATAAAAACTTCTATTTCCAAAATTGTTTTTAAAACAAACTAAACAAAATTTCCTAATTGTGTAGTTTTTTTTTGTTAAAAACCGAAAAATATCTTTTTTGCTAAATTAAAAAAATTGATATTGACATTTTGTTTATTTCTTTGGTCTAACTACATACATATGACCTATTTCAATTGATAATACGTACATACCTATCTACATTAAAATAAGCTTAGGAAGGTTGTTTCAAATATACCTACATACCTATTTCTATTCAAAATACCTACCGTACTGTGTAACTACCTACCGTGAATATTTTCATACTTTTTTTCTTGCAAAAGTCTTATTTGTTTAAATACCTAGGTATAATACCTACCTACTAATCTTTAAAATTATACATACATACATTACGTTACGTATTGCCCAATATAGGTAGTCACCTTGCAAAACCGCGTACCTTTGTATGTAAACAATGCTTTCATACATTTCTTTTCCTACCAAATTCAAATAGCGAGCAAAAAAAGGATAAAACCCCCTATCTATAGTAGTATATAACCAACCGTATACCCAGCCATCGAAAGAAATCGACAAAAATTCATTGACATACAGAAATAATATAACCCAAGAATAAGCCCAAAGAAAAACATGTTTTCATTTTCTCATTTTCTTCCCCTAATTCTCGCTGTTCACTGACATAAACATCTGACTCCCTTACTACCATTATCGTTGTACGGATTTAAACAATATTCACCTCTCCCTCTTACTAATTGCTTTAATTCTTCTTTACATCCTTATCCTCAGGTCTCCACTGCGGATTTTAGATATTTTAACGCCAATTTCGGCACTTTCGTGACGAATAAGTACTACAAAATTTCATCCATGATATTGCTATAGATTATATACACAATGACTCAACCAACAATTCGATACGCTGCTTCATTTTAATTTTGTTGGTAGCTTCTGTGGTAACACCAACACAATTTTTTACAAAATGCCCCTACTACGCTAAAGTTCATTTGTATTCATTTGTACTTTATTCATTTTGGTAACACCATCATTTGTGCAAAACGAGCCTAGAAATATTTTCAATGTTAATATGTTTTTGTATATTGGTGGCAGGCACCGTTATTTTTTGTACTTAAAAAAAATCTATTTCCCCTCCATAGTACAGTAACCTTGTCGTTTGTATGGAAGGCACCGTTAGCGTCAAATCTGGTATTTTTGATTTTTTGCTGAGTTGTTCAGGATATTGGCCTAGTAAATAACCTAAGTTTTCGATCTCGAGCGGCGACCGCTTCATGGTAAAAAATCAGAAAAACCGCGATTTTTTCGCGCTTTTTTTAGTTATTGGTAATTTTAGTCCCAAATAATTAATTTTAAATAAAAGCATTGTTCTACGAATTCAAAGTAACTTAATTTGCTTCAACTTGAGACGAAAGCCAACTCTGTAGATCCAATGGTTTCCAAAATACAGCAATTCAAAATTTAGCGATACAAAATTTAATATAAAAAGTAGTGTTATCAAACAGTATAATGGAAAATAAAGAATGGTTGACATAAATGCATCAAACCACTGGAGCGTGTAGATTGGGCCAAAAGAATAGGACAATCATATCGGAAGGGGGTCTATATACCCCCGTTAAGACGGGAGGGGCAATTATTTAAAAAAATGACTAAAGGTAGAAACAACACTATTGAAAAACAATGGTAGCACCCACAATATTCTCCTATAGCTTATCTTAAGCCCAGAAACCCATTCTTGATTTTTCTTTTTCAATAAAGTTATTTTAATCGATATTTTTGAGCTATAAATTTCCTAACTCAAAATATTGTAAAATAAAATTGCTCCAAGGATCCTGTTTCTACTAAGTAAATAGTAGAAAATTCTTTTTCACAATGTTGAGTTCTTTTTTTTTAGAATGATTGATACAGTATAATAATAATATAACATAAAAGTATTAACAAAAATCATTTTGACATGGCTTTTGTCGTCTGCCAGATTGACAATTCAAACATCCTTTTACATTTTATAACCTAACATTTTCCTATAATTTTTTAAATTAACAGTTTTTTATTTTTTAAATCATATATTTAATCAAATCAAAATAATGCTGAAAAAAAGCCTTACAGGATTCTTTCGCGATATCTTAAAGCAATTTTGCAGTATTGGAACAATTTGGGAACGTTCATCTCATTCAACTGAGATATGACTTCGTCGACAGCTAAGAAAGCCTTTCCGAAAATGCATCTCCTCGTTTCCCTTAAAGTTGGACACTTCCCTAAGAAATCTCTCTCCATCATGTTGCATATATTGCAGGTCTCCCCTGTGCGGTACATAATTAAATAAGCTCTTAAATAATTTTGAATGTTGAGTTTGGAAATTAATTTATCAAAAACTATGGATTAAAAAAACTTTATTAAAAAAGAAAAATCAAGAATGGGTTTCTGGGCTTAAGATAAGCTATAGGAGAATATTGTGGGTGTTACCATTGTTTTTCAATAGTGTTGTTTCTACCTTAAGTCATTTTTTTTTTAAATAATTGCTCCTCGCATCTTAGCGGGGTATATAGACCCCTTATTCGGTATGACTGTCCTATTCTTTTGGCCCAATCTACGCGCTCCAGTGCTTTGATGCATTTATGTCAACCATTCTTTATTTTCCGTTATACTGTTTGATAACATTACTTTTTATGTTAAATTTTGTATCGCTAAATTTTGAATTGCTGTATTTTGAAATCCATTGGGTCTACAGAGTTGGCTTTGGTCTCAAGTTGAACCAAATTAAGTAACTTTGAATTAGTAGAACAATGCTTTTATTTAAAATTAATTATTTGGGACTAAAATTACCAATAA